>OZ001351.1:10884315-11051767 GCA_963924055.1 Drosophila limbata | reverse complement strand
GCATTGATGATCATGATAATGATGATGATCGCACTTAAAAGCTGTGTATGTCGCTTAATTGCCCCCTGATCCCATCACCAGATGGGCTACTTACCACAATTGAGCTCATCGGAGCTGTCTTGGCAGTCGGTCTGTCCATTGCAACGCACCGCGGCGCTGACGCACTGTCCGTTCCGGCAGCGGAACTGGTTCGCCTGGCACTGGTTGCAGTCGGCCTCATCGGAGCCATCGAGGCACTGGGGATAGCCATTGCAGACGGCATCCCGGGACACACAGTCGCCATTGCGGCAGCGGAACTGATCATCAGCGCAGCCTGTACGAGGGATTCAAAAATTATTGATTACTAAACTGGCAGTTGGAAAATCATTTTCTACGGCTGTACTGGGGGAATTCAAAGTAGAAATATATAGAACAAGTTTTCGATATTTAATCATAAGAACCAAAGTATTTCAACAGTGCATACACATGTGTAACTTGGGTAGGTTTGTTTTCTTTTCCCATTAACATGCAATTGACTTAGGTACAAACTTAAGCTTATCATATAAAAGAATAACTAAAATATATTGTAGTAAAGCTACGAGTTCAAAAATAACTAAGCTACCAACTACTTGAGTCGCATTTGTACAAAGAAGGTAGTATGAAAATGGATTAAATTAAATAAAGACTATTAAAGTAAATGTTCTGTTTATTAACCAATGCAGTTCTGTTCATCAGAAAAGTCTTTGCAGTCGTAGAAGCCATCGCAGTGCTGTGTTGCATTTATGCAAAACTGTCGATCGTAACAGAAAAACTCATTATCCTTGCATTGAATACCTGTATCATTATCATTATTATAATAAATATTTTGGTGCAATTTGCAAGAGGATTTGCCAAAAACGAATTACACAAGAAACAAGAAATAAGCAAAGGAAAGATATTCGTGAGATAGTTGCTAAATAGATATAGATAGATGGAATTACATAAGCACATTGCATTTATATGTATATTGGTCAGAATACGGTGAATATTATGAACGAGAGTGAGAGAGATAGATAGAGCAGCAAATGAAAAAGATAAACTAGCAAATGAAATTCTACAATCACACAAACTTTAGGTGCTTGTGCCTGATTTACTCCATTATTAAAAAAGCAATTAATTCAAGCTGTGATTTTTAGAAGAAGATAAATACTGTGCTCTAAACTGTGACCTTTACACACATAAAAAATAATATTGTAGAATAGCAGTTAAAAGACCCGTCTGCATAATTCGATTGATATTTCAGTGTGGAAAAGATATCTGCTAACAGAAATTGATAGTAGTTCAATTTAATCAATTCAATTGTAATCTGATTTGATTTGATGCTTAAGATAATTTTCTTGGTATTATAGCTTTTATTTATTATCTGCTAACGAAAATTGACTGCAGTTCAATTTAATCAATTATCATTCTAACTTGTATACTAAATTGTAATCTGATTCGAAGTGATGCATAAGATACTTATGTATGCATAAGTTTTATCATCATTATTGGAAACTTAAAAAAAATTTCGATGTTCTTGAAATGTCGGGAAATGAATTCATCACAGTTATTTAAAGTTTACCACAATTATAAATTTCATGTCAAATGTATATTTTTAACTGAATTCACTTCAATTGCATTTGAACATTTTTGTCATTTAATTAAATGCTAATATATAAATGCTTTAACATTTGGAATCATAATTTGCTTGATTTCGTGAGCCTTAATACTACTTTTGCATTGCTTTTGAATCAAATTGGATCTTTAGATCTGACTTAACAGTGAAATAGCAATATACTTTCTCTGATATCAATCTTTCAGCTATATATAGTATTAGACTGGATCACCTTTTGCTAGTGTGTATTTTTTGTGTGTCATAAGAAATGAGAGCGAAAGTGGCGAGAGTGTTTATTGAGTTGAGAGAACTTAATTCAAACTTACAGTTGGCCTCGTCGGAGTTGTCTTCGCAATGACGTTGGCCATCGCAGCGTTCGCTTTCCGTGTAGCACCTGCCACTGGGACAGGTGTGCTCCGGACAGGGCAGCGTTGGGTACAATGGATGACGCGTGGACTGAACGGGACAGTCACGCTCATCGCTACGATCGGTGCAATCGTAGTGATTATCGCATTGTTTGGAACGATTCAAGCACAGATTATCGCAGAAGAATTGATCCCAGCGGCAATCTTCGGCAGTTTGGCGAGTTGTGGCTATGAGGTGAAGGCATCGGCGAAATGGCGATTGGCATGCGATATATACATATATATGTATAAGTGGATATATATATATGGATGAGTATGTTGATATCGATGGTGATTGCATTTATCGGGTTTAACAAGAAAGAGAGACAAGAGAATGCAATGAGCAACAGCTTCTTAGACTAGATGCAGGTTTCAGTAAAGCAGTTAAAAATAATTCAACTTTAGTATATGCATAAATCATTTACAAACCTGTGTGATAAGAAAGCCCTACTATATATCATAATTAGAAGCCCAATATGGGATCATTTGACTTACAACTATTAAAAGTAAATATATTAAGATAAAGGACTTGGTAGTTTTGATGATGGGATCTTGGATTAGGTTAACTTGATTTGGGGTTGCTTTGGATTTTGTGGACTGGGTCTTTATGAATTGAATCGAGTATTTGTTACCCTGTCCCTTGCAACTGTCGGGCCATTCATCCGACTTATCCTGACAATCGTTGTGGTCGTCACACACATATTTGGATTTAATGCATTCAGAGTTCGCGCATTGCCATTCATTCCTCTGGCAGATTTTGTCACTTATTATATTTCTATCAATGTTGTTGTTGTTGCCATCTGTTGTATGTATGCGTGTGTGTGGGTTCGTGTGTGTGTGTGTTGGTATGTGTGTGTGTGGCGCATTTATTATGATGTAAAAGAGAACAAAAACACCAAACAAGAAAAAAATAACAAAAAAAACAAACAAATGAATGAACATTCAAAACAAAATGAAGAGCAAGTTGTGGGTGCAAGACAGAAAGGCAAGAGAAACAAATAGAAAGAGAGAGCGAACTGTAAGAGATGGAGGCCAAGTCAAAAGAGTGAGACAGAATGCAAGTGTGAGTGAGAGATAGAGGGAGCGAGAGGATCTTGAGTCAACTAGAGCAATAGCTTATCGATATTTATCGAAATACTAAACGTATTGTAAGAGTATAAGTGCGAGTGTAAATGTAAGAGAGAGAGAGATAGCGGGAGAGCGAGCTAAAATCAATGAGAGCACTAACAGAGCTGTGTTAATGCCTATCGATATTTATCGAAATACTAATCGTATTCGGAAAACCAGCGATAGTCTGTGCGCATAGGAATAATTGTATTATTGATTATGTTCAAAATTGTGTTACCCCGACAATCGCGTTCGTCGTTGCCATCGTCGCAATCGATTTGGCCATCGCATCGTATCGAATCATCGACGCATTTGCCATTGCAGGCGATTTGATATGAGTGACAGGGATAATCTTCAATATGCAATATACGATATACAATATACAATTTTCAATGAAATGATAAATTTAAAAATCAAATAATCAAAATAGTCAAAATAATTGTTAGCTCAAAAACTACGACAACTACAAAACTATTGTACAAAAAAAGCCAAACTACTAATTCCAGTTCGGATAAGTGATGCTACCCAAAAAGCAAAGCTCTCTTGATAGTTAAAACTACAGGTGCTGGGTATCATACTGCATACGGTATGGTGGATATTGGGTATGATAATATTTGGATAATGGGGGGTTGGGGGTCTTACCACAGTTGCGCTCATCGCTCGCATCGGAGCAGTCCACGATGCCATTGCAGTGCAGCTTCGATGCAATGCAATCGCCCGTGTTGCAGCTGCCAATGATCGATAGCGATAGCGAAAGGTTTATCGTTGATCGTTTAGCGTTGATGATGATCGCAATGGTGTTGGTGATGATGATCGTGTGACGTTTGTTGTTGTGTATATGAGTGTTGTATGTGATTGGGTGTTGGAGAGGTACATAGAAACAAAAATAATGTAATAGAACTGCTATCGCTGAACTAATATCCGTTGATCGAGTCTTACAGATAGGCATCATCGCGACAAAATGTACAGTTACGCTCATCGTTGCCATCGTTGCAGTTGACAATACCGTTACACAGCTGATCGCGCGTTATACAATAGTCGTCGCACTCGAACTCATTTTCAAGGCAATGATCTGCAAAATGATCATGATTATGATGGGGGTATGTTGAGTAAGTGAGTGAGTGAGCGTGAGTGTGAGTGAGAGTTTGTGAGTGAGTTAGAGAGTCACTTAGATGGTTAGGGTTAAGAGTTAACTCTCCGAGTTACTGTTAGGCTTGTCTATTCGTATTGTATGTGATGTATTTGTGTGTTTACCTGTGAAGGGGGGACAGTCGAGCTCATCGGTTTCATCTTGACAGTCAGTGTAGCCATCGCACTTCTTCTCTAACGGAATACACTGGCCAAAGTCACACTCAAAATAATACAGATCGCACTCATTTAAGGGATCGTTGTCGTTGTTGTTGTTGGGGTCTGTGTCTGTGTCAGTGTCTAGATGTTGTTTTTGATTTATGGTAAGAGATGTGTGTGTTTTTTATGCAAAGATGAAAAGATAAAATAAATGCAATTTAAGATATTGGATCTTTAGGGAATTCGACAACTGTTAGCCTTTTATATCTAAGTTATGCTTTTGAATGTGGTTTCTTGTAAACGTAAGCTACCATAATTCAGATCGTCGTAGTTGAACAGACAGTTGTACTCGTCGGCGCCGTCGGCGCAGTCGGTGATGCCGTTGCAACGCTTGTAGCCGGAGATGCAACTCCCGTCCCCACACTGATATTGAAAGGACATGCACTCGACGATCGGTCGGCTGAGATTGAACTTGGCATGGAAATCTGGACAGGATGTTTGTGATGTTTGTATGATCGAATGATGATGTTGTTGTTGGTGTTGTGTTGTGGCAGTTGTATTAGGATATTCAGCATAGAGAGTATGGGAGAGAGCGAGCGAACGAGAGAGAGACAGAGAGACGACGATACAACACAGTTGAGAGATGCGCGGATGTACAGAGCGTGGAAAAAAGAAGAGAGAGTACAGTTAGCGGCATGAAATTTACAATTTTACGCATTTGAAATTGTGCAGCAGGTTGGCAGGCTGGAAGTTTATCAGGTTGGCAGGTCGAGGGAGCATTGGGATTTTTTGGAAGTGTGCAAATTATAGCAAAATAAGCAATCAATATATGAATATAAATATTTAGTTGTAAGTTGTTATTAAAACATTAGATGAATAAAATAGTAATGGAAAAGCATCAAATATATGTATACTACTCGAAAAATTTAATTATTTATGAATGTAATAGTCGTTTGGCTTTACTACTTATACAAGTTACAATGTCCTTAAAATAAAAAGTCCTTAACCAAATTAAGTTAAAGGTATTTCTTTAAATATTATGTATAAAATACTGTGACAGCATAAAATACCAGATTACTTATGCATAAATTATATTTTTATGTAAAATGATTAACCTATTCAAATTTTGGTGATAGAGCTAAACTGCTCATGAAAAAATGGATTATAATAAATAGATGAAATATATTTATAACACCGAAACAAAATACTAGATTATCTGAACTACTACAAGAAGTACATTGTGTTATTGAGTGAAGATTGGTGTCTTAAATGTGAGTCTGATAATGAAAAAACATGCATGAGGTATGCATGAATTGGTAAGGGGCAAAATCAGTGATTGATTGATTGATTTGAGGGATACTTACGGCATGTGCTCTCATCGCTGCCATCACGGCACTGAGATTTGCCATCGCAGACTTGAGTTTTGGGTATGCAACCGCCGCCGCGCAGACATTTGTACTGTGTGTGGGGCACAATGTAAAAATGCACATATTGTTGGTTGTAGGTTGTGGACTGTGTGTGTGTGTGTGTGTGTCTGATGAGGTGTAGAACTCACCTTGTCGCCGCTGCAGTTGCACAGCAAATAGTCCTCGTCCTCTTGCTGGCCACAGTCGGCAATGCCATCGCAGACGCTCTCAATCGGAATGCAATCGCGATTGTGGCACGCGAATTCAATGTTTTCTAGGCAATTGCTGGCCAAAGGTGGCAACGATGGCAGCGATGGCAATAATGATGATGATGGCAATAATGATGATGATGTGCTGGCTAAATGGTGTTTTCTCGTGTGTGTGTGTGTGTAAATGTTGGGGGCGGTGATTGTCAGACAACAAGGCATATTTATAATAATTCGATGCGAGCACGTGAATGAGATACACATAGTAAAACATAAAAAGAAAAAAGAGAGAGACAGTGAGCGTATGATAGAGAGAAAGGTAGAGTGTTTGCATGTGTGTGGGTGTGGGTGTGTTTGTCTCAGTGTGCGGCAACAATTAAAATTGTTTTTAAAAATAAACAAAAATTATAGAATAACGTAACATTAAATGCTAAATTAAACGTTTAACTTTTTAACTAGATAAATGTGTGTGGCTTAAGTAAGTTTCAATGTTCATGGCTAAAGTCACAAACATGGCATGCACTTTGTCTTTGTCCCCCTTGCCCCGCCCTGACTACAAATACAAATTCGATACAGGTAGAAATAGAATTAAAGCCAGCACCCGAAAGTATGCAATGCATTTTGACGCATCGCAATGCACCGCATGTGGCACAGGTAACACAAAGTTGACAAAATACACAAAGTAACCTACTCGCTGCACCTCCTGTGGTTGTTATTGGAATTGTGTTAGTTGTGAGTCGTGTTGTTGTCGTTGTCGTTGTCGTTGCAGCTGCTGCTGGTGCTGGTGGCGCCTCCGTCTTTCGACGCTCCAGCGAACCGGGCGCCGCGGTCGCCCACGGATACGATGTTGGTCGCGGTGCCCGCGTCACGGGCAACGTGACAGGTGCCGGGGGTCGTGTTTGGGGTCGTCGGGTCGTCCTCGGCGGCTGATAGTTATCGCAATTGTCCTCGTCGCTCATGTCGTTGCAATGGTGGAAGCCATCGCAGCGCAGGTGGAGGGGAATGCACACATTGTTGCGGCACCTGAACTGATTGGAGGCGCACGGATTCTGTGGACTGTACTTTTCGTAGTGATCTTTTGGCAGATAGCGATGGTACTCCTTGGCGTCCTCTTCGTGCATGCCATCGATATTGATATCATTGTCGTCATCGTTATCGTTATTGTTGCCGCGACCTATTTTCGGTGGTGGACGGCGGCGTTGAGAGTGATCCGCATAGTTTCGTATAATGCCGTCTTCATCGACGGTATCGAGATCGTTGATATCGTTCACGTCTGTTAGCCGCATGCAGGGATTGATTGTTAAGATTGAGTGCAGGGTAGCAGGTTGGGGATCACCACATGCAACCCATTGACGTTTATCGTTTATCGATAAAAGGATTTGTGGGAAAGGGATGGGGGATTTGTGGATTCATATTTCGATATTTGGAGTTTTGCATGCAAAATTTATAGTTGTAGGGCCAATTCATGTGTTGTTGTTGTTCCGGTTTTTGTAGTTGTTGTTGTTGCGTGCAATTAATCGATTAGTTTGTTGGACACATTCGATAACCACAACCACAAACGATCAATTTTGTTCACAGATTTATTTTTTGTTTTTTTTTATTCGGGGTTTTTCAGGACGAATTGGAAAGAAGAGAAATAAAATTTGAATTTGTTAAAAAAAAAATAAAAATCTTATCAAGATGACACGCATAAGAGCTACCACAAAGACGCGTAAGCAATCGATAATTTATCGACTAAGGAAGCAACATGTAGAGCTTGACAGGAAAAGAGACAGCAACAGGGGGAGAACGAGGAAAACAGAGAGGGAGAGAGAGAGAGAGAGAGAATCACTGAAAGTTAACCAGTCACCAGAATTTTAATTACCAGAACAGAGGCCAGCGGGAAGCAATACACAAACTTTATACAAGTAGATAATACACAAGTTCAGAGAGACAGTTATCGATAACGTTGCGTCAAGCACTTACCGCAGCTTTGCTCGTCGGTGTAATCGTTACAATCGTAGATGTTATCGCACACCTGACGCATCGGTATGCACTCACCGTTCCCACAACGGAACTCATTGAACCGACACTGATCGGCATCGTAGCCACCTGATGTTTGATTGTATTCATGTCGTTAAATATGTGTACGAGTATGTGTGTGTTATCGATTGTCATGGATGAGTGTGGGATGGTCAATGAATTATGTATGCAGTGAGTGGAGGAGATTGACGGGAGTCGAAGGGAATCAGACCGAAGTCTGACAGCTACACGGCACGAATCGATAAATGCAATTCGGAGCAAACCAACGGGAAGTGCGAAACAGTGTTGCGCACCGCGTTACTTACCTGCCAGTGTGCACACACGCATACTCACAGACAATGGGGAAATAAATAAATATTGCCACAAATGCTACGCTCAAACTCACCATCGCAATAACGTTCATCGGATATATCCTCGGGACAATCGATGTTGCCATTGCAGAGAAGCTCCTTGGCAATGCAAGTGCCGTCATCGCACTGCCATTTGTCATATAGACAGGCTGCATGTGCAATGCAATTTAAAAGAAATCAAGAGATAAACAGAAAAAGAGAACGATAGTGACAGAAAGAGACAGCGAGGGAGAGAGATCTATGCGTGGTTTAAAACATACGGCAACCCTCCTCGTCGGAACGATCGTGCGGACAGTCGGCGCGTCCATCACAACGATGAACAATCGAAATGCAGCTGAGATCGCGACAGGTGAATTTGCCCTTGGGACACGTGTAGCGCAGCTTGGGCACAACTGTACCACGCAATGCAGCAAGAATTTAAACAGAGAGCGTTAGGCAATGAGAGGATGAACAATGATTGATTGTTAAATTGAACGATTGCTAATCTTTGCCCTGGACTAAAACTGAATCTATAAGATATATTTTTTATATCTACTGTTTTCTTGTTACTTTGGCGATCTGGCAATGCCAACAAGTTCGTTGATTGATCATTTTTAAAAGAAAGTTCTAAATTGTTTGATTGACCGATTTATGGTGCTACTAATTTTTACACTAGGCTAAAGTTAAGTAAGTATAAATTTAAAGTTTGATTGATTGATGAAATTCAGTCGCTCAACCGATAGAGAATAAAAGGAAAGAATGAGATTTGCTTTAATCCAGTGTGAGCAATGTTCCTATGCATTCTGATTGACTGTTTGAATGAATGATTGATTGATTGATTGATTGACTAAATGATTGATTGATTGATTGACTGAATGATTGATTGATTGATTGAATGATTGATTGATTGATGCTACTCACTTCCGTCGCAGTGCTCCTCGTCGTCGGCATCGCTGCAATCGGCGTGGCCATCGCATTGCTGGCTAACGCTGATGCAGCGGGTGCCGTCTCGACATTGGTACTCCATGCTGCTGCAGGCGGCAGCTGATGATGGTATTAGTAACGGTGTCAGTATAGCGGTTACGATTATGGGTTTTTGTTTGTTTGGATTTTTAGGTGTTAGTTGCCCCATTTATAATATGGCGGAGTGACACGCAGGGAGTGAGCGCAAAATTGGGGAGAGAGAGTAAAAATAATGGGTTAGTGGTTAATACTTTTGGTTAATCGTTATTTATACTATTATTATTATTTGCTTTTAAAGATACCGTAAGCAAAACAAACTTAGACTAAGGTGAAGTATAGGCAGACCGTTGTCACTAACGGTGTTGGTTATCGATGATCGGTAAACTGTTATCGGTATCGGTTATCGATTATTTATAAAGTAAGTCTTACAAACTAATTGGAGCTTAGTCAAACTTAGTTTACGCACAGACGCCCATATACTTTGGGATCGTCTACCAATAAGATAACGTATACGTATTTATAGGTAAGTGTGTGTGTGTATGTAAGTGTGTACGGAGATTTTAGCACTGTATTCGTAATTTGTAGACAGTAGATAGATCTGTGATTTGTGGTGTACTTACTGCAGTCATCGCCCTCATCATCATTATCGGGACAATCCTGGACAAAGTTGCAACGTTTGCTGGCATCGATGCAGAGACCACTGCGGCATCTGAACTCAGTCGACTGACATTCTGCAATCAGAATAACAATAACAAACACATTCAATTATTTTCATATCCATTTTTATATTTATATGTATGTTTTCTTTTTTATCTCGATTTTTGTGAATTTTTGGATGGGATAGGCAAATGCTGCAATTAGCCCTCAACCGGATGCAGTTTAACAAGCACTTCCCCTTTTTCTCGTGTTGTCGGCTTCAACTTGAAAGCAAAAGTTTGCTTGGTGTCTGTCTGTTTGTGTGTTTGTGTGTGTGTGTTGATAAGTTGATAAGCCTGACAACAACCTACTCGAATTCGAATTTTAACTGAAACGACACTTCTCTTTCCCCCCACCCATTGTGCTTTTCCTGTTTCAAGTCGAGTTCTTTGGCATCGTTAGCCACAGTTTCCTGTGCATGTTTTTGCCTTTTTGAAACCCTTTTTTTCCACTCCTGTCACGGTTGTTTGTTGCTATTGCTCTTGTTGGACAGGACGACTAAAATTTCATACAGCAGGTCTTGAGTTAAGCATTTTCACAAATATTTTTCACACTTTTCTTTGGCCTTTGGCCTCGACGCGCCCGAAAGTATGCAACACAAAGTGACAAGCAACGCGGATTTGATTACAAGCAACAAGCAACAACTGACGCACACACACACACATACAGAGAACACACAAACAGAAAAAGAGAACAAAGCAGACTATGTGAGAGTTAGAAAGGGGACGAGAGTACAGAGAGCTGAGAACTGAGAACTGTGAGCCGAGAACGGCTAATTAAAAGCAAAGACGCAAGACAACATAAACAAGCCGAGGGCTGCTGGACGGACGGAGGGACGGATGGACGGACGGGGCGTGGCACTTAGCTCAAGTGTAATCAGAGCAGCTTTAAGTTCAAAAGCTGTTGCCAAAGTCAACAATTAAAAGGCATTTATTTTTGATAGATTTACAAGCCACTCGCCATATTCTCAAATGATAAATCCCCAACTGTAAATTGGTAAGTATCAAATTCAATTTCAATTTCAATAAAAAACAAAATATACAGGCATGCCACATAAATCTCTTTCACTTGAGTTTCACGTCAATTTCATTTCTCCGTGCCACAGTCTCAATCACCTGCACAATTTTTGGTGAAACGAAATCATCGCTCAATTCACTGGCGTCCGATGCCATGAGAATAATGTCACATTTTTTTGTCCGAATTTCAAAATTAAGAGTTGTCAAGTAACTTTTATTATTTGTCGCGCCAATAACTTTTAAATTTTTTTAGGCTATACAATATCAATTATTAAATAAATAAATTAAATAATATTAATTAAAGAAGAAATAAAATAAAAACCTACTTTTCAGCAATAATAAACCTACAAAAATTGCTAAACAAACCCTTGGGAAATTTAATCTGAGAAGGGGCCAACCCTTAGCAGCCTAGTACGAAAAGGTTGATGAACATGCTTAAAAACCTAAATCACACGAATTTCTGTGGCACGGAGAAATTTTCGAAGTGGAATTGCTTTTTTCTGAAATCACTTTCACTAGTGTTTTTTGTGGCATGCCTGATACAGTTTTGCATGGAAACTACTTTTGTAATTAAGCACACGAAATGTGAGAGATTTTATTTTTGAGATGAATTTATTTTAAATTTCCACTAATTTATTGGCATATAAGAAATTAAAAACAATTTTATGTATTATAATTTTTTTTTGTCTGAATTGTAATAATAGCTTATATTTGATGAAATATTAATAAAAACTTTTGCATTTCAAAGTAGCTGAAAGCCATTTTTAGAATGTTGTGAAAACGGCTTTTGCTTTGCATGAGATTTGATGTCTCTGTTTTGAATTGTGTTGATTTTGCTTTGCAATGAAAGAGTTAAATTTCCGTTTTGGGTGCATCGGGGCCATTGGCCGCCAAAATGAACAATTGTCGTCATATACGGAGTCGTGGTTAAATGAAGCGCCAACTTTAACTACTTTTTGGGCGCTCACAAATCGTCAAAGTTATTTTTCTTCGCTTCGCTCGCAATTTTCAACACGAAGCTGCCAAAGCGTTTTCTTATTATTATTTTCCTAGTTTTTCTTTCTTTCATTTCATTCGGAATGGCAGGCATAAGAAGTTTGACTGTGGCGCGATTGCCACGCCCCCAATCCGCCCCTCCCCATTTGACAATTTCTATTGCGATTTGCTCACCGGCGATTTTGGCGGCGCATTGCGGCGCCTCAAAGTATGCAACTAAATTTGCAGACAACACAAAAAAAAATAATAAAACAAAACAAACAATGACAGCAGAAGCAACATGAAGGCGAATGGAAGAAGGCAAAACGAAGAAGACAGCAGACGAAAGGCAGCTGAAGGGTGAATTGAAACAAAGGTTTTGCTTATTGACATTAAAGATTCAATAATGGCCAACATATGGCAGTCGCCGGATTTGGCTGCCAATCTCATCCGCTAGCAACAAAACACAAAAGAAATGCCAGCTTATAAGTTTGAATATCAAAAAAAGTATTCGACTAAGAGGTGCCCAGCATTCAAATCGATTTAACTGAAGTGACGTTTGAAAATCTTAATTCTTAAATAACCTAATTAATAAAATACGTAAATAGGACACATTTTTTTAAAATTTATTTTTTAAATTTATTTTAAATTTGCATTTATTATGTTAAAATGTATACTGTATACCCAAGTGTGAAGAAACCAAGCAAGCAATTCCTTTTAATTTTAATTTAAGTCAAATAAATTCGATTGAATTTGAAGAAGTATTAAAAAATACATTAAAAATTCATTTATGTACTGTATAAAAATTACGGACTATTAATATATTTGTAAAAATTTAATTATAGTTTGTACTCAGCCTGAATAATAATTATACAGAAGTCATTCCGATAATATGTACTTTGGTTTTGCAGCTTTCTTATTTTTAGTTCTTGAGTTTGATGTATGAAACAAATCTCCAGCCTTCTAACAAATTGCTATGACTACAGGGTATACAGAGAGCAAGGCTTCCAATTATGGATAGGTATTTGAGCCCGATTCAGACGGATGCTAAGCTATTTGCCGGCTCGTTTGATGCTCCTGGACAGAGAATAAACAAATTACGTGCAGCATTTATAATCCGCAAAAGCCGAAAACAAAATTCAGTTAGTTTTTAGTTTTTGAGTTGGGTTGCAAAAAAGAGGCTAAAGAGTAAACACAAATTGGCCAACAACATAAGCATAAGGCAAATAACACATACATAAAGGAGGCAACAGGCTGACAAAATTGCTCTTAGCCGCATTCAAATCACAGTTGCAGCATTTTGCTTGTTGTTGCTGCTCGTCTGTTGCCTGCTGCCTCCTGCACACGCACAAACACACACAAACACACACACCCAGACACAACCGCACACAAAGTAGTCGCACCTTGAAGTGTCAAATAGCCATGTGCAATTCCTGTCTCTGATCTTCATTCCTCCTCTCCCTCTCTCTCTCTCTCTCTCTCTATATTCTGTCTCCGTCTCGCTCGCTCTGCCTTGAAATAAGAGCTGCTTTTGCAGAGCCAAAGGCACCGCATACAAATGAATAACTTGGCAGCATGTGAATGTGAATCTGAATGTGAATCGGAATGTGAATCGGAATGTGAGTGATTGACCACCGCAGACTTTTGCACTTGAACTTAAAGCGGTGCGCCTGCAAGTATGCAACACACATAAAAAAGACACTCATACACACACTCGCACACACACACATGCACGGAATAACTTGGGCCTGGTACTAAATTCGAGACGATAATTGATACGCGGCGCATGGAAAACGTAAAAGCGCCCAAGCCACACCGCAAATTAACAAACTTGAGTGTTGCACGGTGGGTGGTGGGTTGACTTTGGCAGCACTGCGGCATCGAGGAGGGGGTTGGATTCAAGAAATATTTTCACTTTACCGCATCGAGTGTAGCACAGAATTTGCTGAGCAAAATATTCGAAGGAAACAAAATATTTGTCAATAATCGACAGTCGATTGTGAAATACCCTGTGCTTGCATTGAGTGTGACGATTCCAATTTTGCGAATACCCACAGACTTATAATTACTTGATATTACTATATTTAAATATAAATTATTCTCTTAATTTAATTGATTTTTTGTTAAATAAATAAAATGATGACAAATGCTCACAACAAAAACAAATGAATCCGACTAGATGAAAGTGAAATAAGTGTGAAAAATGTGAAATGGACAGAAATTATGACAAATATTGGAAAGCTTACACAAATGTGCACAAAGAAGTTTGAAAAGGAACAGTTGTATCCGGAAAATATGGGAATCTCAGAGATGGGCACAATTAATTTTTTTCCTTCACTTTAGGCAACCCTGTGATATCGTTAGCTTACAGGGTATATAAAAGAATATGCAAAGCAGCTAACACAAAATTGATGTGAGTTGTTCTTTTTGTTGTTGTTGTTGTCGCCTAGACAGACAGACGTTTAAAAGCGTTTTTTAGCAGCTTAACTTTGTTTTGTTGTTGTTGTCATTTTGTAATAATCGCAAGTATTTTGATTTGATTATTGCTCGTTAGCGCATCTCTCGCTCCCAAACTCAACCACTCACCCACTGAACCACTCAACCACTTGCTGTGCTGATCGACTCATTAACTCGCTTATTCGGCGCAAAGTGCACAAAAACAGCCACGCCCTCAAAACGACAGCGAGGAAAATGAAAAGAATGAAAATGAATAAAGAAAAAGTGCTGTAAACGCTTTAAAGTGCGCATCTCGAGGACTTTAAGGACATCGACTGTGTGACGAACAAGTTTTGTCGAGCCATGCGAAACGGTTATTAGTACGTTTCCCCCCTTTTTTTCAGTTCCTCATCGAGCATTAATTAAGTCAGAAACTATAAGCGATAAACATTTGCCGTCATGTCTAATCGATTTCCGTGCGTTGCACGTCGCGTATACGCGACATTTGTACGGCAACGGAAGAGGCCTCAAATGGTAACTCAAATGGTAAGTAACTTTGGCCAAAACTGTTATTTGATGATGATGATGATGTGCTCAAAGGATCTTGATGCCGAGTCAATGTCGAGAGACACATGTGATTGTAATTACAATAAGTTCACTTTGCTTTTCAGGGCTACAAGAATTTCTTATCGGAAATTAAACAGACGTCGGCATTACTGGCCATGACGTGTGTCAATTGAAATAAATAATTTATCTTTAGTTTTTTAGTTAAATTTAAAAGATATATTTTGAATCCCTTAAATACTTGTATTATTTTCAAGTGGTATTAAGTTATAGTATAAATATTAAGAATGAACACGTAAGGACGAAAGGCAGGGACTGAGAGAAAATATGTGAATAAGAGTGAAGATGCGAGAAAATGGCAGTGAGAAAGAGAAATGGACACTCTTCTCTCCGTAAAAGTTGTAGATGGAAGAATGCAAGATGAATAAAGATGAATGAAGTATACTCAAATGTTCATCTTGATTCATTTTGTAGTTAGTTTAGTGTTCAATAGTATTCAATAGATTCACAAATGCTTTGTTGCTCATCTAATTGATGCAGCTGCCATTCAGACTCATTCACGAATGATTCAACAGCCATTGAGGTGACATTTGTGATTAGAAACTAAATGAATAATTTGGGTATTGGTATGAGTACTCGTACAATACAGCGGATAACACACTAAATTTAAGCCATTACATTAAGTGAATGAGTTAATGTTATGCTCTTGCTGTTACCCCCCAGCCACTTGCCACTTGCCACAAATGCATGTCAAGTATCTGTCGTGTCGTCGTCGTCGTCGTCGTCGCCGTCATCGTCATGTGGCTTAAGCAAACGAACTCGAGTTGAGTTCGACTGACGCTGCCTTGATTGATTGTCATATTCATATTCATAATCATAGTCATAGTCATAGTCATAGTCATATACACTCATTGTCATTCAAGTGCAGTCTCTCTCTTTCTGCTGATCCCTCTCTCTTTCTTTCCCTCTCTTTCGCGCTCGCTGGGTAAACAATCAGAGACAACGTCAAAATGGTCGCTTAACACGAAGCTCATGAATATGCACACACTCACTCTGACAATAAGGGGGTTGTAATGGGTTAAGGGGGAGGTTAAGTGAAGAAGAAGAAAAAGAAAAAGAAGAAGAAGACCATGCCCCCAACGAGACAAGTTGCTGCAAAGCCGCAAGCGGCTTATTTAATGAGTCATTAGCCGGCGGTTTTTTCGGCCAAAAGGTGGCCTGGTTGCAAGTTGCAACTTGCTACTAGCCACACACACACACACACACATAGAGAGAGAGAGAGAGAGAGTAGAGAAAACCGTGTCAAATTCCGAGCGACAGTTGTCAGTGCTGCAAGCTGCAGGGGCAACGACAATTATGTGGCGTCTGCAGTTTTAAGTGCGCCTTTGCATGTGGCACTGTTTGCTTGGCAGCAGGCAGCGAGGCAAAGAAAGGGACAGAGCGGGAGAGAGCGTAAGAGAGACAGAGAGGGCGAGAGGATGACAGGACACACACAGGACATAGGCATTAACACACAATGTAAACATTGCATAAATACTTGTAAGCCCATAGAGCTACGGAGACTATCAGTGGCATGTGGCATGTGGCATGAGGCATGAGGCATGAGGCATGAGGCATGAGGCATGTGGCAACTTGTTGGCAAAAATCTCTTGGCCACAACTCGTACACAGAAAATAAAAAATCCATGATTCCGGGATAAAATCAATCCCAAACGGTAATCTCGAAATTTCTTAAATCGGGTATTTTATATTTTGATAATCCAGTTAAATCAAATATTTCAATGCTTGTTTTAAATATTTGAATGCTGCTGCTTCAAATTGTGATAATTTAACAATAATATCCTGAATACGTTCTGTACTTAAAAACAAACGGGTAAGGCTATAGTAGAGTTTCCGACCTTAGGATACCCGTTACTTATTTAAATATAGACACAATCGGGGGTGCCACAGAATATTTTTATTGCATACTTTTAGGAAGTTATATTGCTTAAAAGGCTTAATCATTTTTATTTGTCCGATTTTGATACGATTTAGTAGGATGATAGGTAATAATAGTAGTTAACGTTAATAAGTAAAAAAAGTCCTAATATCCTGAAAACTGTGCGTGTGGTGGCTTTTCGCGATTTAAGGAGGCGGAAAGGGGCGTGGCAAAATTTTGAAACTTGACCTGTGTGCCAAATTTGGTTGCTCTAGCTCTTATAGTCTCTGAGATCTAGGCGATTACACGGACAGACGGACGGACGGACATGGCTAAATCGACTCGGCTGTTGATGCTGATCAAGAATATATATACTTTATAGGGTCGGAGATGCTTCCTTCTCCCTGTTGCATACATTGCAACGAATACAGTATACCCTTTTACTTATTTTTTAAGTAATGGGTATAAGTACATGCTAGCATCAAGAATTTAAAACTTGAATTTCAGAATGATTTTTTGTTTTTTTCGGTGTAATCACATTTTTGGGTCTAAGTAAAATCGATGGAATTGCTCAACACTCGCATGCGTGTGTGTGTGTGTTTGCGTGTGTAATTGTCTGTCTGTGTGTCTGCCTCAACTGTTGCCCCTTAAGTTTGCCGAGTTTGCCACTGATTTGTCGCATTCCCTGCGCAATGTGACAAACGTTAATTTTTGTGCCTTGTTTTGCATACAACAAAAAACTTTTGCCTGCGCATTGTGGCAATAAAGAGAGAGGGAGAGAAGGGTGCAGGAGGAGGACTAGGGGGAGGGGGGCACGAGGTAGACGAGGGTTAAGGGGCACATGGGTGTTGCTGCCACGACATTGCGTGCGTCGTCTTAGTTACTTGAGCAATTTATGGCAAATTAAATAAATTTATCATTGTGGCCAGGTTTGTGGTAACACCCCCTGCCCCTCATCTGCCCATCCCCCCTCACCACTCACAAGCCCTTCCCTGCGAGACGTTCGGCCCAAAACTCTTGTCCAGTTGCAGCTGCAAAACAATTGTAATTTCACTGCTCGATTGAAAAAACAGAAAAAAAGGCAGCGAATAAAAACCTAAGAAGTTGCTGTCTCTTGTTGCTGTTGCTGATGTTGCTGCTGTGGTTGTCGTCGGCTTTACTCCCTCCTATCCGCTTCACCGTTCGCTAAGTAAAAGTGTCAGCGTGTGCCAGGCACGAGGCAAAAGGCAACCGAACCGAAAAAATAAGGGAAAAACAAATGTAGCGCAAGTTTTTGCCAACTTTCTTAAATACTTTTGCGGTTGCCAATACTCGTATAGGCCAACAACGACAGTCAGTAGTCAACAAGCGGCAACTGCAGCCCAAACCACAACAACAGCAACAACAACAATAAATGCCGCGTGGTTTGAAATTTGCTAAATATAAACACACTATCACATGGACATTTCTGTCTGTCTGTCTATCTGTCTATCTGCCTGCTGTCGTTGTCGTTGTCGTTGTATGCACAACAACACGGCGTATGCGTGATTTCTGATTTTTACTTTTAGTTCATGAGTTGACTTTTTTTTTTGACGGCGAATGCAACGAATTAATGCAAATATATGTATGTTGTTCTCATTGTATATTATTTAATTTCAAGTCTTAAGCACTGTCAACTCATCCTGCTCCCTCCTTCCCCCCCCCCTCCATTTGCACATGTTTTCCCTTGTTGTTGTTGTTGTTGTTGCACTGTTGCGCTATCTTGTGATATATCGCTGAGCAATTAAATGTTATCGGTCGCAGAGACGTCAAAAAGGCGCACAGACACACAGAAAGAGATAGCAAAACAAGCAGACAGCGAGGGAGAGAGAGAGAGGGAGAGAGAGAATCAGATGGACACGGACATGCTCGTCCGAAAAATTGTCATTAATCATCGCGAATGACGAGCGTTGCACGCAACGGCAACGACAACGGCAACAGTAACTGTAACAGCAACAACAACATCATCGACAACAACAACAACAACAACAACAACATCGACAACAACAACAATCATAATAACAATTTGTGGCCAAATATTTGTTGCCCTGACCGCAAATTTCTATTGCCAACTGCCGACTCGCATTCATATTCAAAAACACCCACAACATCTCCGCCCCCCCTCTTCCCTTACACCACCCCTGACACTCTTTCAATATGCAGCGGACACTGCAAGTGATTCATATCGAAAACACTCAGCTGTGATGCAATATCCATGAATACCCGTACTTAGCTCTATTCAGAAAAACTGCAATCAGCTGAGCTTCAATCATTCGTGATCTCAGCAAACAAACAAAGTGTGAATGTCGTCATGACTATGAGTATGAGTAGCATTCAAACACGTTCAATGACTACAATTATTCAAATCAAATTTAAATAAATATTCATATAATACCAATTAACTTATTATCAGCTCAATTTAACATAAGCACTTTGTGATTCTATTCGTCATATGTACGAGTATTCATTCCTTTCCATTGGTTATTCATATACATTTTGTTCATTACATTGTCATTTATCTAAACTTGTTGTTCTTAATGATTATTTGAATACTCATTTATTTCTCATGCATGTCTTTCATTTTTTTGTTTATTTATTAATAAATAAATAAATCAATTTATTTATTTATTAATTTATTTACTTAATTATTATGCCATTACTAAGAGCAGTCGATAAAATGTAATTCAAATATTCGTTAAATAATATTCATTGCCTTTCATATTACAATCTGTCGCGACAATCAATCCACCTTATACGTTTTATTCATGAATAGAGCCTATGATTAAACATTCATAATTGCCACCGTTTACGCGTGTGAATACCATTCGTATATTCGTAATTAGATCAAATGCGATTGCAATGACTATTCGAATTGCTTCAACTGCAGAAAATAGAACAAACCAGACTTATCGGTCAATGCTCGATTGCCAGATACCCTTTAAAGTACTCTTCTGTCCCTGGTAAACGGTAGAAAAAAAGGTGTTCTAAAATAAACAAGTGGATCAGTCGAGTGCACTCGACAGTAATATACCCTGAGCCTAGGCTACGGCAATTTATACATTATCTTTAAATTTTAAAATTTTATTAAAAGTAAAAATATTTTAAAAAACGAAAAAAATTCGTTGACCTATTCAGGAATTGAACCCACGCCCCTCGCGTGACTCTACCATTAAACTGAAAATTCAAATAAACGAAAAATATTAAATAATTAAAAATCTTTTGCATCGACCAGACCGGGACTCGAACCGCGATCTCCCGTTTCGCGTGCCTAACACCTATCACTTCGACCACTCCGCCTCTTAGACTGATACTGGCAAATTCGGTTAACATTCTCGATGTCCATTCTGACAGAGTAAATGTTAAATCAATTAAATGACGAATAATTCTATTTATATACATATGAAGCTGCCAATCTTTAAAGCTTATTATCTTCACTATTTATGGCCCAATCATGTTGAAAGTTGGTAATTAGTCTCAGGACATGATCCTACACCCGTTGGTGTAAGAAAAATTTAAAATTTTAACTTAAAACCCAAGATTAAAGGTGATGAAAGTTTTTGATGAATTACGCCCACCACAGTGGGCGTGGCAAAATTTTAACATAAACTTGTTCTGCCTGACATTATAGGTAGTCTTCATTCCAAATTTGGTGGTCCTAGCTCTTACCATCTCTGAGATCCTTTCGTTTACACGGACCGACAGACAGACGGACAGACGGACAGACGGACATGGCTATATCGACTCGGCTGTTGATGCTGATCAAGAATATATATACTTTATGGGGTCGGAGATGCTTCCTTCTCCCTGTTACATACTTTTGAACAAACTTAATATACCCTCAGGGTATAAAAATTAAGTCACTTTTAACTAAATAAATGAATGTGAGTTAGATAAACCCGTGAAAAGCTTCTATTTACAGTTTTTTTGACATATGTATTTTGACCTCGTATTTTATTTGTTTGTTTTTAATTCCGTTAAAACATTTATATTTCAATTTTTATCTTAAAATACAACAATAAGTTTTGAGCATTTTTAAATAAAAATTGCCATTTAATTATAATAATAATTATTTTAATGTTTTGTACTTTGAATAGAGAAATAAGAGTGGGCCAGCAATTGTAATGTCACAACAATTATTTTTAAACTTAGCATATTCACAAAATATTGCAATTGATTAGCATCGCGAAAACCCTTCGTTTAATATACCCTTTTAATTTATTTAATTTTGGTTAGCAGGGTAGTTGAATCTCAGCCCTCGCTCATCTGCAACGCGCACTGGTCATCTCATTCAATTTATCTGTTCAGCCATTCCATATTCCTGACTGCATTTTAATGTCCCAACATTTTTGTATGAAATGCATTCAGATTGCATAGACACACCACCGCTAAACCACCCGCAACATTCAGACACGACACGACAATTCTGATAGCCGCTGATGGCGGCACTTTTGTGGCTCTGATTCCACTGGGAGCTGCGGGAGAGAAGGGAAGCGAAAGGGGATGAGCAATGAGAGATTGGGAATGGGAATGGGAATGAGGAATGGGTTTGGCATTTGCATTGGCACGCGTAACTTAACTTATGATGCTAATGCTGCTGCCGAATGCATCAAGCATTTGCATCGAGCATTGGCATTAGCATTAGCATCTGAATCTGCATTTGTATTTGTATCTCTGCATCTGTAAGTGTATCTGCAACTGCGGCTGCTGCCAGGCGATGATGTCAAGTCAAAGCCGAAGCTAAAGCCGAAGCTGAAGCGCAGCAATTGAAATTGAAATTACAAAAACCGTTCATACAGATGACAGATCTGATTGTTGCCACCCCCTGCTGTTTCTACTCCTACCTCTTCCTACCCCTCTCCCTCTCCCTCTTCCCCACTCTCCGCCTGCTATCGGTGCATCTTAAACGATCTCTGCGCAGCTGTGAAGACGACGTCGCTGTCATTTATCGTTGACGCTCGATTAAAATTCTTAGCGTAATTTAGCAATTGCAAGGGAAATCACAGGGAAGGAGAGGGGGAGGGGAGTGGGTTCTCTAGGTGGAGGCGTTGGCGATGGCAGCAACATCGGCTTATAAGATAGCCTAGTAAACTCAATGTGGCATTTTTTTATTTATTTTGCTATTTTTTTCTTCAGTCTGTGTAGGGTTGATTGTGGACGCACGTAAATACCCTGTAATTTATGCAATTACTTAATAGAGGCCAGGTGTGGTTAGGGATTGCTATCGAGAAACGATAATAACACTGTACTGATCCAAAAATTATATACTTCATATAAACTAAAATATATTTGAAATTGTTCTTCTCGTTTGAAGTATTTGAAGAAATCGGAGTCTTAAGACTGTATATTTTTTAATTTTGAATTAAGTAGTATTTGTAAATATGTATTTTCTGTAATTTCTTTTTTAAGGCGTGGCACGGTCAGCATTTCCCACCTAACTAAAAGATACAGATGCATCCGATAGATATGACTTTAAATTTATTCAGCAATTTCGTTCGGAGTCTCCGATATCCAAAACCAGAACATTTGTCATTTCTCTTACATCAAATATCACTTTAACAGGGTAATTGTGGGTGAAGGGGGGAGGTGGGGGGGGCACACTCGATATTCGAAGTTACGCATTGAGTGCATTTGAGTGGTTCGTGAATCGTTTGGACTGTTTATGCGAATAACAGCAACATTTCGATTGCGTTTTGCGCGTCTCGAAATTCAAAATCAAAATGCGCCGCAAATCTATGTATATGTATACATACTTATATATATAATTTTTCATAGCATGCAACAAGCTAGAGCACGGCATGCGGCGTATCTAAGAGATACTTTATGCGGTATCTGCATTGCGCTCGTAAATTCATTTCATTCTCGCTGCTCTTGTCGTTTGTCATGCAAGTCAATAAGTCAGTCCGTCAGTCAGTCCGTCAGTCAGTCAGTCAAGTCAATATTGTTGTCGCTGCTGGGCCTTAATTTGCATAAGGCCAAGACAACTTGAAATACTTTGAAATGCCAATGCACGACTTTGAGATGCTCTAGAATCTGAGCTCAAGCATCACTTGACAAAATATTAATGTGAACAAACCGTTTTGTATCTGATTCATCTTTACACAGAAAAAGAATGCGGAATAAAATCAATTCGATACGGTATCAGAAGTTTCTTTGAAATTCTTGATTCAAGTACGGTTTTTCAAATCCTTCTCTGCACATATTTTGACTATCGAAATTTTCTTTTTAAAATTCTTTCATTAAATCAAATGCTTTAGGCTTTTTTGACTAGTTCAATTTAGTCCCCATATTGTGTCAATTTAACAATAATATTCTTGAATAATATACCTGAAAAATTCGTGTTAAAATCCAAAAATTACAACTTGAACTTTAAAAATTATTTTTTCTCTGTGTGATACATTGCTTAATAGCCACTTTTTGTGTGAAAAGTATTAAAAAGGGGATAAAATAGTCATTTTTATGATTTTCAAAAAATCATTAAAAAACACTAGCGAAGAGATTTTTTTTTTGCAGTCACTCTTAGAATGGTTTCAAGGATTTTTTTGCATCAAAAATTTTTTTTGTAATAAATCGAGGAAAAAAGTTTGAAGAATTCAAAATTTTCAATGGGTACTTATTGGGTTAAGGATATTTTTTTATCATTCAAACGGGATTTAAACGACCTTGCCAAATATATTTTTTTTACTATGAAGACTTGACTTACAATTGCTGTTAAAGTAACAAAAAGGGTGTAAGCATAGTTTTTCTGGCTAGTGTATATTAATATCTTTGAAGCATTAATATCTTTGAAGCTAATCGAAATAAATTGTATGACTCGTTGATGGTGATGGGGTTATACCCGTGCCGCTGCCCTTTACAGGGTATGCTGAGTGCACTCAATGGCTTGCAAATCAAGTGTTGCAGATACACGTGCCAAACATTTGTCACAATCTGTTGTTGCTGCTCATGGATAAGCAATTAATTGCACGTCTTAACAACTTGTTGTTGTGTGTTTGCTGTCAAAAATGTGGCCAAGAAGCTTAAGTGCAATTGAGTATGAGTACGAGTGCGAGTACGAGTTTGTATATCAGCTGCAGTTGCAGTTGCAGTTGCAGTTTTCATTGTCATTGCATCTTCGGAATGATCTGCATCTGCATCTGTATCTGTATCTGAGCCTTGGTGTGGCTCAAGGTGAAGTCGTGCCATTCGTTTGATCACTGTTCGATACGTATTCGATTTATTGAATCTATGCAACAATTGGCCAGCGCCCAGTTCCCGCCCTTATTCCTTTTCCCTTTGCCATTTCCTCACTCGTTTCATGGCTGCATAAATTTGCATGTGAAATATGACAGATAAAGTAAAGTATCTTGTATCTTGTAGATTGCGGCTTGTAAGCTGCTGCTGACTTGTTTATGATCTCGCTGGCTGTTTCTCTGTTGGGCTGCCTGGCTGCCACTTTAAGCCCGATGACTGCAACAAAATGAACTTGTCAACTGCAGAATGAAGTCACGTATTTAATCAACTAAACATTATATGAGCCTGTCTGCAAAATGGCAGAATTCTAGAATGGCAAATCGAAAATGGAAAACGCAAACGCAACACGGAAAATGACACAACAAGCAGCTAAAGCAACAAAAAAGAAAGTTGGCCAATGCTCGGTTGGTGGGAGAGGGGGGAGGGTAGTTCGGGTTGATTCTTCTACATTTTGCACAAAATCAAATCTCATTGCGAATAAAATAACACAAAAAGGAAAAGTAAGGAAAAGAAAAGAAAATCTCTCTATATATATAAAGAAACTTCTTATAATCAACCTTGCCCCTTCTCTATTTCCCTTTCCCCTTCCCCACCCCACCCCAACCCCGCCCACTCACACCACCATTTACATTTTTTGCACGCGTTTCGCAGCAAGCAAATTACGTGCCTCGACATTGGACTCCCCGCCCCTGCCCCCGTCCCGTATAATGGGCGTGTGGGCGTGGTCTATGCCCAATGGCATTTTGACATTTTTGTTAATGGGCCAAGCATCAAATTACACACATACCGACACACACACACACACACAGATACAGACAATTCTGTCATCTCAGTCTCGCACACTTGCATTACGTTTCAGGTACAGATACAGATACAGATACAACTACACTTGCAGATAGTGTTACTCAACTTGCCGCGGGCCTGCTAAAGGGTTGCCTCTCCACATGTTGCACTTTAATTTCGTGCCACAATGAAGCCGCCTCGAGTCGACTTGACTCGCCTGGCCCTGAAATGTGGAGTTTGTTGTCACACAACAATATCAAACAGCAAACAAAATACAACAAGAGCACAAACAACGAACAACAAACAACGAACAATGCCAAAGATTCTGTTAACGGTTTTCGGCAGACGCCCAGTTGCAATTCGGTCACTATGGACATAATTGACACTTTTTGAAGCATAATAAAACGATCTAATATTAGTCCTCGAACAACAGCAAAAGTTTCCATTAAAGCTACTAAAATTAATATGATTTATAATAACATTTAATTAATTGTTTATTTTTAAAACTCTCTACGTCTCTCTTTGTGTGAAAGTAAGTAATATTTATTTATGTATTTGTTTAAGATATTAGATTGTCACTACCCAAAACTCTATACATTATATTAGAGCTACAATTGAAATGAAATAAATAACTAAATAGCTGTAATTATTAATTATAACATTAATTAGTTATGCTATGTTAAGTTATCTCAAAAAACAATTAAGTTGTTAAAGAGTATTATAATTTTAACCCAAAGTGTATAGCGATTTATTGAAGGAATGAAACTATCTCTGATTAGAACACCGAACTATGTATGTATATATAGACTCAATATATCTAATTACATTTAATTTATTTTTATTTATTTTATTTTATATGTATTGCTTTCTAATGCTACAAGTCCTACATGATGTCTTATAAATTATTCCACTAGTCACTAAATATTGGTTGAATATCCACAGTTACAATCAAAAAAGTTTGCAGTCTTTTTTCTTAGATACCTCAACAATCTCACAGAACATGCATTTAGTGTTGTCCTGTAATCCTGAACAAATTTGGTTCAAATCGAAGCATTTTATCATGGGAACGATCTCTTGGAAATCAACTTTTGGTACTTCGGTTAAAACATTGTTGTTTCCAAAAATATCTCATCCATTCACATAGACTTTGTATTTGGTATTGACTTATTCTACATTCTGAGAAAAGTTAGCTCTGCAAGGGTATCAAATCTTTCTATCCTTTTTTTTCAAAGGCTTCCTTGTTCTAAAGCTAAAAATTTGCAGCCTGGGCTATAAGGCCATCAAATGCCTGCTCTTGTCCATGGTGAACTGTTCGAGTCACCGTTACACACAGTCACAGTCACAGTTACAGTCACTGCTTTGTGTGTGTCCAGTGAATGTGAATGTTAAGAACAACAATGACAACAAAGCGTCAAAGCTGCCTGTAAACTGTAAATAGAAATGCACTTTACAGTTGCCCACTTTTAATTGTACTCTGTCACACACACATACACACACACACACGCACACACACACACATGTACAAACACTTGAACATGGCTTACATCAGCGCATGAGCATTCAGCTCATACAAAACACATCATTTATTTATACAGCAGATCTCATTTCGGTTCTGATTTCATTTCATTGCATTGCATTTCATTTCATTTCATTCCATTTTCTTTTCTTCTTCTTCGTGCACTTCTTCCTCATCTTCTCTTGTGCTTTTGCGGATTCTTCAGGAAGTACTCGACGCAGGCAAGCAGAAAAAAAACTCAAGTTTTGCCTTTGTATTTAAGCTTTAGAATTTCAAGCTGTTTGTATCTGTGTCTGTATCCGTGTGTGTGTGTGTGTGGATGTGTGTAGTCGGTGGGCGTTGGGCAGTTGCATTGTATTAAAAATAAACATTTCAAAGGCAAAACAACAACAACAACAACAACAGCATTGAGCAGCCACAATACTGTGTATGTAATGAAAATAATAAACACAAATTATGAAGTCATTCGAGATGCGCAGATTAGAAACCAGAGAAATGTCCAAGTCCAAGTCGAACTCGAAGTGTTCCCCATTACAGTGCCCCATATAAATCAACGGGCAAGTCACAAATGACTGACTAGCGAATGCCCAGTAAGCATTTGGCATTTTTATCCCATATTTGAGCACATTTACCAGATTTACAGGGTATACATAGTACAAAAATGTAGGCATACTATGCAGTTATATAAATGTGGTTATCTTAAGCATTGGTCGGGCTTTAGTTTTCTGCCTGTTTGTTTAGCTTGTATGTTGTTGATGCTGCAAGTTGCCTCAGATAAGGTTACATAGATACAGATGCAGATGCAGATACAGTGCAGAAGATACAGATATAAATGCACATATGCATATCTACGTATACACGGTTAAGCGGTCGCACACACGACATTTAATGAAGTCAAGGATGACATTGTTGTAGATACATTTATTTACGCACACACAGATATATGAACTGCATTTTACAGTTTTTAATTACTATGTACCTTTGTCTTAGGTATTTTGTTCTTTCCTGTGTATCAAATTAACAATTTGCTTACTCTCTTTCGCTCTCTATTTTCATCTCCATCTCTCTCTCTCTCTCTCTCTATCCATCTGATATCTCTTAAACTTGCTCTTACCGTGACCAAAGTGGCCTAGAAAGTGAGAACTGCACACTCAAGTCAATACAATAGGAAATTGACTAAACACTGAGATAACTTCTGACTAACAAAAGACAAACAAAAAACAAAAGATTAAGAATCAGGAAATATCAACACGTCAGTCGATTCTGATAAAAATCAAAGTGCACTTTGCCCATTTCTTATCTGATAAACTTCAGATTGCAGTTCGCAGATTCTAGATAATGCTCACCTCATATCTTTATTCTTATATAGTGATATTAAGAGCAAATATTAGATCTCAGGACACGTGTGCACATTTGCATTATTATTATAATTAAGAATGACCTCGCTCTCAATATAAGCGGTTTACTTCCTCTGTTTTTCTTATCTCAAAATTAACAGAGACACTCGATCTTAGGAAACCTTTCAAGATTTAGCAAAATTATTACTGCGTTCTATATTCTGTCTAAATTTTTAACTTTTATTCTTTTGGATATATTTTTGCTTTTGAATTCACGTTTCTACACACCTAAAAGAACATAAAAAATGATCTTTTTTATCTGCTTTAGGTTTTGTGTTGAGCAGCAACAATTTAAAATAATATTCTGAGCTCGCTCAAACAAAAATGTTGTTTTGAAAAGCGTAAGCGCTTTATTTGAAATTTTTAATTTTTTTATAAATATTATTAAGTCTAATTCATTAGGGGGCGCTTGGAGTACTAGTGACTAGACCTTCGACTCTATGTATTTAAAATTTAAAATAAATTTTTTTAAAATTAAGAGCGTAAAATATAAAGTCTCTTATAACCGAAAACATCTCTGTAAAAATCCAACATTTGGAAATTCGTGTTAACGACAAATGCAAAAGGAAAAGCTGAACAAAGTGTTTTGCTTGAGCAATGACAGCAGAAAACATAATTCAGAATTGAAAGCGACATTTTGCTCGGATTTTTCTACGTTTTCGACAATAATTGTTAATTGCCAGATTACTTTAGTGTTTTTTGCGTTATTTTATGACTCTGATAAAATTTTATCTCCAAAAAGGCATTCCCAGAACTTTTTTTTGATATTATTTACATTTGAAATTGAATATTTAAAGAGTTTCGAAAGCATTTAAAGTCAAGAGGAACAGAAGAGAGAGTTTTTCCATAAGCTCTCAGTTGAGAGCAAGGCCTACAGGGTGTGTGTGTCTGTGTGTGAGTGGTTGTGTGTGTGTGTGTTGCTCTGACCCGTTCGCTTCTCTTATTTCTAAATTAAGATGTTTGTGTAAATTAATTGGTCGCTGGCATCATCATTATTACAAAAGCGACAAACAATTAGCCTAGATTTGCTCACGACAATGAAGCGATGCGATAAGATGCAAAGACAGAGACAGAGATAGTCCTTGTCTCTGTCCCTGTCTCTGTCTCTATCCCTGTCGTCGTGGCGCCAAGTGGCAAGTGGCAATCTGTGCATCATCGTCATCGCCATCGTCATCGTCATCTTCATCCGTGCAGCTGCAATTGTTGTCACATCGCATGCAATTGAGCAGCAATTAAATGTGGATGCCATTCACTGATTGAAATGAATTGGCAAGCAACTCAAACCAAACCGAGTCTCTGTTGTTATGCTTTTAGCTGCTATTCTCATTGAATTGAACAACCGATCGATTTAGATTTAGTTGTGGCAAATGGATCGTTGGCCAACTGAACTTACCCGTATAGCTGCTCCAGCCACGCCCCTCGGCGCTGAAGGCGGCGCTGAGCAGCGCCCAAAGCAGCCACGTGGCTGCCTGGGGCTGCAGTAGCCTTGCCATGCTCTGGATACTCTCTGCTTACTCTCTGGATACTCTGAGGCAGTGGCACTGAAGTGGCAGTGACTGTGGCAGCAACAGCAGCGACAGCGACTTGTGCTTTCTTGTGGCAATCGCAACTGGAAGAGATTGCAGCCTACTTATGTAACATAGTTCGAGGTTTGTCGCAGCAGCAGCAGCGGCAGCTTTTGGAAATGCTAAACAAATGTTGCCCCAAACTTGAGTCCCGTGGTGCAGCATAAACCTCACAGCAGGATAATTTAGAGAAGGAGTCACAATGCGAGTCGGACTCGGAGTTGGAGTTGGAGTCGCAGTCCGAGTCCTCCGACTGACCGGACAGTGGAGACGCTTCCGGGGCAAAAAGTCAACGCATTAACACCCAGCAGACAAACAAACGGGACAACCATGAACACATTCACACCAAAAGGATACTTTCACAAGCATTTCCGCTACAAATGAAAGCCATGAAGAGTTCTCCCTACCCACTCCACCCACTTCCGCCTTTGTCTATGCGGGTGAAAACTGAATAAAGCAGCAACAGAAAAGACAGCAACAAAACAAGCGACACTGAGACAGAAAGAGAAACATTTAATGTTGCTTAATTTTAAATAACGCAATATTTTTATGTTTCTCTTTGAAAAAAAGTGAAAAAATAACGAAAGAATGGAAGGCAAACAGATTCATGCCTCGCTTTCAGCCACCGCAGGCCTCATCAGGATTCAATTGTTCAATTGTTGTCGACATTCGCATCAAAATATTCATTCTAAGCGTCGAAATTTTCATTCTTGTAATCAATTTTTGGGTGCAAGAGGGTAGGCGTAGGGCGTGGCTGGGCCAAGTATGGAAAAAGTGGACAGTGAAGATTTGAAATTTTCAAACTGAAAAATTGACATTCTGCAGGGAAATCGCTTAAATTTTGACAAAGTTATGACATTTTAAAGTTTTTGAGAAAGTGTCAAAAAAGAGTATGAAAAAAGGTGATGTCAATCCAAACTATGAATTGAGTCTAATGAAAATCATTAAATTAAGTACTGGAAAATCGCTTTTGTTAAAATCAAGTTGTCGATCGTCCCTACTTTGATTTATCGCGTCGAAATTAACAACTGCGGATTTAGATTAACAATGAGTTGTCAACAAATTAGTCTATCTACAATATCTGTCAATGTGAAATTTATTATACACTTAGCTAAGTTATTAATTAATTCAAAATTGTTCAAATATAAAGGAACAGAAATGTATTAACATGTGCACGTTAACTATTTTTATAAAAGGTTCTTAAACATCAAACAAGCTGAATTAAATGTACATACGAGTATCATTTAAATGAAACTATAGAAATTTTGAGCTTTGTGATATTGCTTTTTGTAATGAATGTTAGTTTCTAAGTGCTCTGGTATACAATTGTGTACGGAAAAACTGTTTTGCATACATTTTTCTGTTTTCAAATATGAAAACTTTATCAATTTCAGCTTTTGGGAAATTCCTCGGAATTTTGAAAGCAACTTCTTTTGGAGGCTCTACAAATGTGCCATAATTATAGCAAGCGACGTGTGTTGTCTCACTCTCTTTCTCTCTCTCTCTCAATTTGTATTTTAAGCTATCTCTTTCTGGCGTTGTCGCGACGACAATTTGCGCAAATTTTGCACAAATTTCGCGCATAAATTACAACAAATTGTGCCAGTATTAAATGGCACACAAATTCCAATTCCGATTTCATGTGGCGCTGTAATGAACTTGAACTTGAAATTGGGCTCCCCTCCACTCCCCTCCCCCTCACCACGACTGCCCCCGTCATCAAATTGATCAAGGGGTGTAAGGGGAGGAGGGGGGGGTCATGTGTTTGGGGTTTTGACCATCTGTGAGAAATCAAGAGTGCGAAATGTTAAAAAAAACGTCGATTCGTTTCGATTCGATGACTCGAATGTGTTCGAATACTTTGAATGCTTTGACTGAATGCTGTGTGACGTGAAAGGTTTTCGTTGTTGTTGGTGTTGGCCTGACTGCTGACTGTGGTCGGTATCCGTATCTGCGAGATACGCGTAAAAGCTTTGTAGTTTATTTGGCGTTTGGCAAAATGCCTGCATTTTAAAAATTATTAAATGAGATACAACAAAAAAGTAGTTGTTGCTGCTGCTGCTGCTGGTGTTGTTGTTGCCTATGTTTCAATTAAGTTAACATTAAAGGAATGCTTTTAGTTTGTTCGGCTGTAAGTGGCCGCCAAGCAGCAGCAGCAGCAGCAACAACAACAACAACATCAACGGCAGCAGCCAAGTTTTGTGTTACCAAACATGTTACGCATAATAATTGGCGAATTGCAACACAATGGAGAGCCTGCCACAGAGAGTCAGCAACTACTGAGGCAACTGAGGCAGCAACAGGAGCTGCACACTCGCCATTTTTTTTTTTTTGGTTTCGGGCCACTAATGAGTTGAAGCTGATATTTTGTTGTTGTTATTCAAAATGCTAGCTCTTTCAGGCCGTTTTCGCGCCTGGTTTGTGGCAGGTTGTTAATGATGCGCCCCACGTTGCATGTTGCATGTGGCATGTGGCATGTGGCAGGGTGCTGGCTGCATGCTCCTTATGTGCGTTATGTATATTAACATCTCTTCATTAAAACTCATCTAAGCGTTCTTTAAGTTCGCATTTCTTTTGGTGCTTTTAGAAAAGTCATTAAAATTAATGATGCATATTATTTAAGTCTTTTTCTATTTTGCTATTTTCCTTATTTTTCTTTTTGCAGTCTCAGCTCGGCCCCAACTTGCCCCACTTCACTCTACTCCCTCTCTTCCCGTGTACACTAATGCCCAATAAACTTTGTGCATTCCATTGCACAATGTCTGGGAAATCCAAAAAAAAAAGAGTAAGAACAAGAACAAGACACAAGAAAAGTGCAGCGTTGACACTTGCAAAATGATCCTCAAACTGACACTCGAAAAAGTCACAATCCAAATTCAAATTCAGATTCAAATTTAGACTTAGCATTAAATGCAAACGCTGCAAAAATAATGAGTCAAATTTAGGAGACAGCTGCTTAGCCCAGTTGCCGAGAGGAATTTCGAATTAAGGAATTTCAAAATTGGTTTTTGAATTGAAATCTTTGATGGGAATAACGACGACGACAACGAAAATAGCTTTTGACTCGGCCATATTTGGACTTGTTATTTATAATTTTTGTCACCCCCAAAAGAAGAGACGGAATGGAAGCAAAGTGCGGAGAAAAGGTGTCTTTCAATTTGTCAGGCTGCAGCAGCAACAACAACAACAAAACAAACATGTGGCAACATCGATTATTGTTTGTTGTTGTTGTCGCTGCTGCTGCTATTTCTATCTGTATCTTGTGTCTCGTATCTTGCAGATACAAGAGCTACAAGCTGCGATCTGCGATCAGTGCCAGAAACGTTTAGCGTTTTCCTTTTGCCAACAGATTTATTTCGATTTATTCGCTGGCTCAGCGGCTTTTTGGCTATTGGCTGACTCTTTGATTAAGATTTACTGCCGACAACAACAACAAAAACAACAGGAACAACAACATAAAGAAGAGCACAAAATAATACGTCCCATTTGACATTATTTATAACTGATAGCAAATATTTACATACTCGCACTCGCAATCTAGCAAAAATAATAAAAAAAAAGGGCGATCATCAGGCCGATGATTCCAGAAATATTCTCAATAAAGTAAGTAAATTAGCTGTATCAATGAAATTATAACCAAAATTCAATGCGAAGAATAAAATATTATATCAAGCTCTTGAAGTTTATAGAAAGGTGTTTTTCTGACTAGTTTCCTAAGCGCTACTCTGGTATCTATTTAAAACTAAAACGATTATGATATGCAACAATAATTTATAAAAATAGCTAACATACTTCAGAGATTAATCAAATTAAATATTGCATAATTTTTATTAGCTAAAACAATTGAAAAAAGTACATTATATGGATTTTCATGTTCTTTTGCTGGCAATATTCTGAGAAAGAATTCATTTTGAATTAGTTTTTACTAATATAAATATGAGAATTTTTACATAAATTCTGTTTGGTAAGCACTTTTCTTATTATTCTCAATAGATTTTCTTGACTTCATTTAGTTAAGAGTTTCTAATCCTTAATTCTGCGAGAAAATGTTTTTAACTGATCTCGGAATTTGAAATGTGATATATTGCTTCAATTTGAAGCAATTTTTTTGGTTCAAGACTTTTGATTTGTAAATTTCAATAACAAACATCTTGCTTCGAAGATTAAAAGTTTCTTTGAAGTTCCATTAGATCATTGCTCATTTCATGAATTTTATAATTAATGAAATATTTTGCAATAAATAGCAAATAGCCTTTTAGATCATACACAAAAATATTTAGGAAACAAAGCAAATAGCGGAATCTTTAAGTGAATAACAACTTATATACATTCGAAAAGGGGAAACAAAGTTTAAGAAAAACGAGTAAATTTAAATGCTATCAAAGTGAACTAAAAGATGGTTTGATAAGCGCAATTGGCCAGATAACTTGGAAGTTGGTAAGGAACCAAGATACAAGACTCAGAAGTGGGTAAACAACTCAAAAGTTTCACAGTTTAAAAGTGTATTAAAAAATACACAATAAAATTGAAATTTACTTTAAATAGAGAAAACTTTTACTCAGTTCATTTTAACACGAAATTCTCGATCTGAAGGCACAAATTTCTAAGCAACACTTTTAGGATTAAGCGACACTACACTAAAGGATATTATTGTTTAAGTCGGATTAAGGACATAAAGACACTAGACAACAGATTATGATAATACCAACGGTTTTGGGGCAACACTCCAAAAGCTACGCTGCTGCAATGTAATATTTTTTAATATTCTCGAAATCGGTTGTTTTGGCACATAAACAAAAAAGTAAATAAAAATACAAAACACTTAGTTGCAATTTGGTATCTTTGATTTTTTTGTTTGCTTTTTTGGACCACAATTCCTTTGCTTGGCTTACTTAAAAAACAAGAAAAAAAGAGTTTTGATTTTTGCGATATTCGAAAATGTTGAGACTTAAATCAGTTGGAATGTTGAGCCGAGTGCTTGTTCATTGAGTGGTTGCACACGCGCCACAGTTATAGACACAGTCACAGGCACAGGCACAGTCACAGTTACAATTAGAATTGCAGTCACAGTCACAGTCACAGTGGCAGTTGCAGTGGCAGTCGTTGTGGCTGCAGAACGTAACGCACACGCAAACGCTTCAAGTTGAACTGACGCGGCAGTAAAGCAACCAGCGCCGGCATCGACTCGCCCAGCGCCCAAAGCGCCAAACGGCAAAGCGGCAAAGCTGCCTAAGCGCGCGCCCAGCGTTGAGGAGGCGCCGAACGACGACAGCGACGAGGCGACGAGACGACGATGTCGACACGAAGCGACCGAACTGAATGACGAAATAACCGAAGGCACACGACGGCGACATCACTTTGAATCGGCAACAACTTAAAGCGGCGGCTGTTGGCGCTGCTCGTTCGGCTGCTCGTTCGGCTGCCAAAACACGAAGGGGACTGTGGGTGTGTGTTGGAGTGTGGTTAGGTGGTCGCAATGCTTCAGCGGACACAGCCAACCAGGTCGCATTTTGCATTGCTCTGAAACAATGCTGCCAAAGGGCTCAAACAGCAGCATGTTGCTGACGTCAGGCAGCAACATGTTGCTCACGTTATGTGTATGTTGCGCCTGCGCCAGTCGTTTGAAATGCATTCCGAACTCAAGCAAAAGACATTAGTAGCTAATTGTTAACGTTTAATTATATTTACAGCACACTCTACAAACACACAGTACCACATACATAGAGAGCACAAGAACAGCAACGGAAGTTGCGGGCTTATCACATTTTTCTATTCGCAAAACTCATCAGACATGCATAACTCCCTTGTTGCTGCTGCTTACAGGGGTGTAGAGGGAGAAGGAAAGGAGAAGTCGGAAGACAGAGACGGAAGCGGGGGTTGCGGTGCAGTGCTTACATTGTTTGCAGTTATGATTTTTATGATTTTTAACAACAGTCTCTGATTGTTGCTGTTGCTGTTCTTGTTGTTGTTGTTGCTGTCTCTGTTGTTGTCTTGCACTCTTTTTTTTGGCTTGAAGTGTGAAAAGAAAAGCGCTGGCTGGCAAATTCAATTTGCATATGTGCAAATGTGTGTATGTGGGTGGGTGTGTGTAGTTGTGTGTGAATGTTGCCATTTAACGTAGCGAAGCTGCTAATTGACTGTTGCTATTGCTGCTTTTGTGGCTGAAGAGTCAGCGAGTAGTTCAGGGAGTTAGTGTGGAAGAGATTTGGCCCGTTTGTGGGCCAAAAGTGCAAGTGGCGAACGCAACAAGAATCGATGCTAAATAATTTCATACAAAATATTTATAATCAACAGACCAGTAAAATGCAACCGCAGCAACTACAAATCAACAACAAACAAACAAACTCAACAATAACGCTGGAAATTGAGTAGCCCCACACAATTTTATAAAAAAAAGGGCAGCTTTTAAAAAAACAAATTACACATGTATATGAGTGTGTGTGTGTGTGTGTGTGTGTGTGTATATATATGCGTGCTGTGGAGTGTTGTGGTTGTCTATGTGTTCATATAATAATTAAAATTTAGTGGCGCTGAAACAGCAACAGCAACAACAGCAGCAGCATCCAAATGACGCACTTACGAAATAGCCACAACAACAACAATAACAAAAACATGAGCAACAAAAAACGACAACAACAACAACTGCAGCAAAAAGTTTCAAATTTCACAACAATTAACGCGCCACAATAAAATGTTTGCAACTTCAGAACTTGTCATGGAACCCCAAAAATTGCCTGACCTTAAAAGTTTTGAAGATCTTTCAAAATTCTGCGGGTACTTATAAATACATTTCCATACGCATTGAAGTGCGTATGTCCACATAGCACTTCAAGTTTCAATTTCCATATGACATATGGGTTAATTATCTCGATAAATGAAACTGCATTTAAATAACCAAAATATTTACACATTTCATAAAGCAACTTTTAAGCGGTCTGGCAACTCTTAAGTACGAAATTCTGATATATGACATTGAAAAAAGATTTATGATGTGAGAAATGAGATAAATTTCTTGCAGAAGATGCTTCACTAAATATATTGATTAATAAATTGTAAACCCTCTAGTGACCAATAATTTTTCTGAAATAGACCAATATAAGATAAAAGTGTTGAATGAAAACATTTTTACAGTTATATATTTCTAATTTGCTTTGCCTATGCCGCCCCAAGGCAAAGTATTGGCATACCGAGATAGCATTCTTTCAACCAGAAAAATCGCAAAAAAAAAAAAAACTTTCTGGAAGTCAAGGTGGAAAAGCCCACCTGGAAAGCACTTAAGCATTGCGAGGAACGAAGGATCCTTCAAGTAGCTTCAAATCCTAAGTGTTCTGCAGCCAAAGCTCGACAAATTTGGATGTAAATGCAAGTGTAGCTACCCTACGACGAGTAACGCGAGAGATTAAAACTAGAAAAAAAAGTCACCGCTTACTGGAATTCACATAGCTCCGAGTCCTTGGACTATCTAAAGGCTGTCTACTATTCAATTCCCGACCGAATTTTTGATGTGATTTCAAATAAAGGTGGTTATTCACATTATTAATTGACCTTAAAGCAATGTTATAAATTATTTGGTACTACGATTTTCAATAAATTTGTAATTTATACTACTTAGTTGAGCGATTCAAAGTAACCACATTTGAGGTTCACTCAAAAAAAAAAAATTAACCATTCAACTTATAACGTTTAGTTTAGCTTTGTTTATTTAAGAAATAAGTAGTGCACAGTAAAAACTTCAAATTATATAATAAACTCAATTTTCTAAAAAAAAATTGTGAGTCCATTTTGTTGATCGGCAGTGTATAATGATACCTATATAAGTTATTGATAATAATTTAAATATATTTTCACAATTAGGCCATTTCCATTTTACTTTCACGTTTTGTCAGTCGACTTAGTTTAAATGTAGAGAATATTGAAAACTGAAAAACATTTTTTTTCCAAACAATATAAATTAAGCATCAGAGTGATAGAAAAAATTCCAATATTTTGGCATATTGATTATAGTCGGAATACCATAAAGAAATCTGAAACATTTAGGTTAATTAAATAATTTGTATTGAGTTAATCGCAATATATTTAAATTACCATATTTTCTGTGTCAAAGAATGCAAATTCATTTTTTAGTAGGTTTACCTCGTCTATATTTATTTACAAACACAACTCCCACACGCTGCGGGCATCGAAAGTCAAGTGTCGAAAATTCATTAAATTTACAAGGACACAACTTTGGACAGTGTGTGTGTGTGTGTGGGAGCGTATGCCAGCTTTTTTGTGACCTCTGCCATTGCATTTAATCTCGTTGACAGCACTTAACACGCCCCCGAGTAGTAAAAGCAGCAACGCCCGGCAAAAATGGAAGCTCACTTCAACCAGAGACTGTTGCTTGAGGAAAGGCAAGGGGAAGGGGTTGCTATGCTCTGGTGGAGGAGGGGGGGGGGGAGAGTGGAGTGGAAGGACTACAAGCGGATTATTTAAGTTTATAATACGCTTAGGGGCAATTTTAATCTGTTGCAAATTGTTTTTGTTGCTGTGACGCCAAAATAAGAGAACCAAAAAAAAATATATACATCTGCACCCCAAACGCCACTCCGACCAAAATTACCATCTATAAAACATCTTTTTGCAGTGCCTGTGCTTGCCTGCTTTGTTTTCTTGTTTTGTGGCATATGCGTGCTCACATTTGTGGCAGGCGAGCACTTCATAGATACACATATTGTAATCCAGATATGGGAGCGGGAAAGCTGCGGTTGTGATTTGAATTTGGATTTTGTTTCGGCACTGCAACTCCACGGGTCGTTTCATTAGGCGAAGCGAAAAGCGCACAGCATTTTCAGTGGGCGGTTCCGTTGCCGTTTGGGGAACGATTGTAATTTCACTTTTTAGAATAGCATTTTGTTCGCTTTTTTCCCCATCTCTCACTCTCTCTCAGTTGAGTTTTTGTTATGTAATTTACTCAACGAACACTTGGAGAAGGGTCAGGGTCAAAAGCAGCATTGGGAGCTTGCGAATCTCGGATATTTTCACAAGCAATTTGAACTCATTTTTTTTGCAGCTGGGAATAGTGAGAAAGATGGTAACTGCGAACTTGAAGCAATGGAATTGAATGTGTGTTAAGTATCAGTTCTAAGTAATTTTGATTTAATTCGAAACACTTCGAAATTTGCAAACTGAAACCAGTTTCAGTATTTTTCGGAACACGATAAATTAAACTTTCCAATTGTGTAAATTTCAGAGCGGAACAATGGAATTTAAGCAATCAGCCTCAATATGCATTGTTCCATTCCACATTGTTTCATTTCAACATTTCTTTGCTGTATCGCTTTCACAGCATTCCGCTTTCATTTCGAAATTCCGTTCCTGTACATACCAAAAGTCAACATTTCTCAGAGCTATTTCAACGAATTCAATAAAATTTAAGAATTTATGTTTGATTTTGCATAATTACAAGTGGAGCGGCACGTTCCTAAAATTAAATGTTGCAAATTGCATTACAATTATGCATCTGATCGATGCTCGTAAATTCAGGAAAACAATGACCCGAAATTTGTTCTCAATAGTTCTCCAAATTAGGAATATACATATATAGTAAAATACCTTAACGCAGAATGAGTGAATATTTTGCAATTACAATAATCTGATTCGAAAATTCAGTTTGAAATATTTAAATAACATATTTTTTCTTAAGAACGGGACATGACCCGTGCCAAATGAGATCAGCGATCGCCGCTGACATCATACGAAACACAAATCCAAAGCAATCAAAATTAAATGGAATTACAAATAGCTAAATGGAAATAAAATATTTATTCAATGAAATGAAAGGAAAGAAAACTACTTAGCAAGAACGAAAAAAATACAGCAGAAAGGCAAGTTCTAATCAGAAAAAAATGAATGAAACGAGAAAGAATAAAATATGTGAACTCACCCTGTGGCTGCTCTGGATCGCGATCTGAGTCATTACCCGCTTGAGATTCGGGTTCGGGTTCTGGTTCAGCATCAGGTTGTGGTTGAGGTTCAGGCTCTGGCTCTTGCGGTTGTGGCTGTGGCTCGTCCACAATATCGCCGTCATCCTTGTCGGGGCATCCAGCCTCGTCGGTCTGATCGTCGCACTGAAATTCGCCATCGCATCGCATATAGAGCGGCAGGCAGCGATCGTCACATTTGAATTCGTCATCATTGCAAACTAAATAAGGCAAAAAGCGCAACGAAAAACGCAAAAAATGCAAAGAAACATACAAAAAAACAAAAAAAACATAGTTTATAAAATAGCTGATGAAACAAAGTTACAAAATGATGAGCGGTGAACGATTAACGATCTGAGCTGATCTCAAATAGCAAATATTAAATTGAATTTATTTAATATTGTTTTGATCTGAGGTTAGACTAAGCCGACTGATAGATAGTCTTGATTCAGATTTATGGTAGATAGTAGATAGTTTTCTTTTTAAAGGGGTTGATGGAAAATGTGACGATCGATTTGAGCATTGATTATGATCATTACCCAACGGTCTTGGGCAATCCTCCTCATCCTCGCCATTGGGACAGTCGGCTTTACCGTCGCACTTCATCTCATCGCAGACTCGAGTGTTGCTGCTGTGGCAATAGAATGTGGCATCACCGCGACATTCCGGTTCTGGTTCTCCGGAGCCATCAACCTCAATGAATTCTGCCCTTGCAGGTTCGTTAGGATCTAAGTTGAGTTCAAGTGTATTTTATTTGGGTGTGTGTTGTGTGTGTGTTTGTGTGTGTGTGTGAAAGTGTGCGGGGAGTTCACCAAAAAAATTAGAATTCTTTTAAATAATAACGGGATAAAGGCAACACAGAACAATGAATAAAGAGCAGCAGAATAACAGAACAACAGAAGAGCACAGCAAAAGAGAAAGACACATACATACACACGAATACAACACAAAGAGAACGAAATGAACAGTGAGAGAGAGCGTAAGGAGACACTTAAATACGTAGAAAAATGAGCTTACAATGAAGAGTATGAGCGTATGTATGTGTGTGAAATGAGAGGAAATATCATCACAGGATGAGAGCGCCATCTAGGAACAAGAGCACACAACGCTGAGCAATGAGAGGCATACGAAGAGCTTTGCGAATGAATGAGCGAGAGAGACAGACAATGGGAGAGAGTGGCTGAGATCGACAAAGCGCGTGAGAGCAAGAAAGAGCGAGTGGATACTGAAACTCCTGCTGGGTAACCTTTCTTTGTGCGCTGCTAAGAATGAAAGTGTGTGTGTGTGTGTGTTAGACTGTGTGTGTGTGCGTGTGTGAGTTAGTGTGTAGAACCGTTATACCCGAACCCAAAGCCCCAGACACGTGGTAATCCCTTAAGTGTATGTACACAAGACACAGTTTTCCCAACGAGAAGAAATTGGCTTATCGGCAACAATCGGAAAGCAATCGGAAACAAACCGTTCTTTGGTGGCAAACGCTGGCACACCCGTGACTCGCCCTCCCCGGTACAGTACACACCATTGAGGCCGTACTGTGGGTCAGTGTAGACAGTGGGTGCCTCAGTGGTAGGCGGGGTCATGAACTGATTGCGACGCTCGCACATTTCGGCATCCTCATCGGATCCATCCTCGCAGTCGTGTCTCCGATCGCAAATGTAGTTGCAGGGAATTCTCGTGACGGATCCTTGGCACTGGAAGTTGTCTTCATCCGTAAGGCATTGTTCTGGGTTGGGTTCCGATTCCGTCTCTTCCTTCGGAGTTGACGATGGCGCTTGATTGCGACGTTGGCACATTTCGGGATTCTCATCGGATCCATCATCGCAGTCATGTGCTCCGTTGCAGATGTTATAGCACGGTGTGCTCAGCTTTTCACCGCTGTCACACTGGAAGTCATCGTCGTCTGACTCGCAATACGAGTTCTTCTGAGTGCGTCTCTCGCACATATCCGGACTCTCATCGGAGGCATCTCCGCAATCGTTTTTTCCATTGCAGACGTTCTCGCAGAGAATATTGTAGGGGCTGCCACTGACGCAAACGAAGAGACTGTCGGGCGAGTTGCATGTATCCCCATCGAGATCATCCTCATCCTCATCAGCATCAGTATCTTCGTCAGGATCAGCATAAGCGTTTGGATCGACATTTCCATTGGATTGAGAGGGTCGAGGTGCATACGGATTGGGAGCATACGAATTGGGCCGGCTTCTGCACATTTCCTCGTCCTCATCGGAGCCGTCGTCGCAGTCGCGGCTCTGATCGCAGGTTCGGGTGCAGGGAACGCTCAGGATCTCTCCGCTCTCGCATGTAAAGTCTTCGAGGTTGAAATCCTTAGCATTGCTGCACTGGTAATCTGTATGCGTGTGTGAGTTAAAGGATCAAGAAGCTTGCGAATGTGTGTGCGTGTCAATGTGTGTGTGGGGAAGTGTGTGTGTGTGTGTTTATGTGATAGTTTGTGCAAAAGTGAGTGAATACTTCGGCTGGTATTTACATAGATTACAGTGTTAGGCGCCATTTGATTGAATCGCTTCTTCAGCCTCTAGTATCTGGGCTGCGAAAGCTTAAAGCTTAAAGCTCTTCAACAATTTACAGTTCAAATTCAAAGCTTTCGTTTTCCAACACCGACACCAAAGCAGTCAGTATCTCAAGACTTTTTAGGTGAAAATACTCGTAGTCGTAATGTGGCAATGAGATCGGTTTGGGGGACTTACCCAGTATTGGACGGAAGTAGAAGTCATCGTCGAGGGAGGCGCTCTGGTTGCCAATGAGATTATAATTCTGCAACTGATGTCTCAGCTTATCCTCAAAGTCGGGAACGTTCGTTGGAATATCCAGGTTGACGATCGCATAGCTCTGGAACTTGTCGTTCGTTGGCCTGTCATTAAGAGAGTGCGAGTAGGAAGATTAACATCAGATGATTCTCTTCATCGATTTGCTTAATCGACTTACCCGACTTGCAACAGGGTGCTGTGCAGATCAACATCATCGTCATCGCCCTCGTAGCTCTGTCGGAAGAGTTTGCGCAATCCCGATTCGATCTCCTTGTTCAGATTCATGAACTGCTTGCTGTGCTTGTCCGCATACTCATTGTCGTATGGCTCATTGACGGTGAATCGCGTGCGATCTGTGCGATGAAATGGCAAATGGCAAATGATTTCCTTCTTTCTATTGGGATCAATCTATTCCACAGCTGTCACTTACATAATGCGGTCTCCACCTCAACAGTTCCCGAACCATCTTCGGTCTCGTAGTCGTCGGACGGGCGATTCTGGGGCAATGCGCGATGCTGTCGCTTTGCCAACCTCTTTTTTATGACCGTCGTCTTGGCCCGCTTCTGTCTGTGGAGGTGGACATCGCTGCTGCCGGAAGAGAAGAAGCGGGACAGCTCCCGACGCACCCGATTCACTCCGGCCTTCCACAGGCTCTCCTCGGGGATGTCTTCGATCAGGGGCACTTGGGACTTCTGGATGTTGGTCACCGTTAACGGTGACTCATCCTCCGGGGCAAAGAACAATTTGTCGCTGTCATCCAGACTTGAGATTTTCTGCAAATGTGGATATAAATGCAATTTCAAATTAATTTTCCTTGTATTTTCATACTTAAGCTTAAACAACCGTTTAAGGTTGTCATTGTCTGGCAAATAATAGTTATTTTCAAACACATTGAGTAAACAGAACGAAATGTCACACTCAGTTCTGTGTTATGCTTCCTGCTGTCATCCTCAAGCAAGACTAATTTTTTGTTTGGGTTGCACTTTGATTTAGCTCAGCAAACGTCCGCTAGAGTGCGCTGTTGCATCAGTAAATGATGTATTATAATTAGAATTAAATTCCCAATCAACTCGTAGTCAAGCAATTCTTAGTTTAACTTTCTCTTCCTCCCACACTCTATCCCTGTCTTCCAACTGCAATTTTTATCGGATAATCTCTGTTAAGTCTTTGACATAAATATTTGTGTTTCCTTTTGTTAACTCAATTAAAAAATCAGAACTCAAGTAAAAGTCGAAGGTAAAAAGCTTCACTTGGGTTCTGTTCCTTGCTAAGTTCGTTGCTGTACAGTTGTACAAGCACTGAAAACATCGCGAGCACAAGCACTGAACACATTGACATCTGCTGTTAACTTTAACAGTGCTCAAAAGCTCGCTGCTCTTAACATTTTTTTTTTGTGCGCGCAAAATTTGAAATGAAAAACGTGAAATTTTCAAAAACTAATTAAAAAAATTGGGAAACAATTTCAAAAAAAAAACAAAATCCAAAATTCTGTAAATTCATTATCTTCAACCTAAAATTGGTTTGTTGCGATTTTCTCTTCGCTTGGCGAAGTTAGCAAAAAATCCAAAAAGTAAGAAAATTGTAAATTCGAGAAAATTCCAACAATTCCAATGGTAAAAATCCCAAAATTAAAATGTATGTCAAAGTAAGAGAAGAGCAGAGCGTCCACAAAGTTTGTTTATTTTTTCAGCAATTTCATCCGCATCTCAAATACAAAATTGAGCTAAGAAACTCGAGCAAAAGAAAATGCGGGAAGAAGAGCGAAATTTAAAGAAGAAGATCTGGGATCACAAAAAAATCAGAAAAAGGAGAACAAGGACAAGGACAACAAGGTGGAGGTGGAAGTGGAGGAATGACCACACAATTAAATGTATGTCACGTTCTCAAATTCCATAAACATTTATTTATCATAATTTTCCATTATTTATAGAGTAAATAATAGATAAATGGGGCAATGGAGCCCATTTACAATGATTTATTATTAAAATGGCCATTTACCTGCAGTTTGGTTTGAAATTGAAATAAATTTGCAGTTGTTGATTTCTGCATAATTCCTAATTTTGAACTGATGAAAAAATCAGCCAATTCGAAAAAATAAGTGCGCCAACAGGACAAAAAATAGAGCCAGTTGGCGCAAAAACGCCAATTGTGGCAACCGTGGTCCCATGTCAATTTCTCTTATGAAATTAATTATTTTAAAAAAGTTAATGAAAAATTAAAAAGAAAATTATAAATTTTTAAAATAATGAAGTTAATTTTAAAATTAGTTTGGCATGGTGAAGTTTAGTAAGAAATTCTAAAAAAAAAATCTTAAAAATTCGAGAAATATTTAACAAAAATTCGAGTGCAATTTTCAAAATTTTAGCTTCAAAATTAAGCAAGTTCCAAATTTAACTAAATTTTTTGAATTGAGTTTAATCTGGAAATTGAGTTATCCGTGGAACCTGGTGGCTGCCAACTTTTTTTCTTTTCTTTTTTGCCAGGCTTAGCCAAGGTGCCACATGATTTCTTTTTACTGTTTTACGCGACTGGAGAGTTGTATCAGTTATCAGTAAAAGCATATCAATAATGCGATTTAAGCCCAATTAAACCATAAAAAAGTGAAGAAAAATTTCTGCTTTTGCTCTGTTTGTTTGATATTGCTTTTAATGTGTAGCGCCGTTCTGTGAGTTCGTTTAATCGGCGACAGTGTGTGTAAAACTGTAGGCAAATTTGCTTTTCCGACAAAGAGTACTATAATTTTAGGGAGATCCCTTGCAATACATATATACATTCTTATATCCTTCTCTACGTTTTGAAATGATCTTGATGAAATTTGGTGAATCGGATTACTATATCAATTTTTAGACCCCGTACTTATTTTGTATTCGTTTTTTTTTGTATACATCGTGAACAAATTTGGTTTAGATCGAACAAATATAGCTATCATAGGAACTATTGGTACAAAATTGAACACATGTTCCTTAATGTTTTTCCTTCAATTTCTGGCGTTCCCTAATGATTTAGTTTTGAATGTGATTACGATATCGAAGAGTTTTTCTGTTTGCTGTTGGTCAATTTATTGCTGCCTTTATGGAGCAGGCCGAAGAACTCAGGGTCTCAATGGCCTCTTTTTGGTCTCCCTGGGGGACCCTGGGGCCGCTATTTTTAATTGAGAATTGATTTCAAGTGTCAATATTTTTATGACCATTTACTTAACGCATTGATTTTTTATTTCAGATTTCCGACTTTTGATTTCTTCCTCCCATCCCCAAGCCGCGCCCCAAACTCATGCTACGTCATATTTCAATCGTTTTAGTCGTTGTTGTTGTATGATAAGTGCCAATGTCCAACCAAAATACATACACACATATGTACATATAGTACAAATATCTGTTGTACTCGACTTGAACATGCAACATGTGCACCATCAACATCAAATTGAACAAACCTAAAAAAGTATCTCATCTTATCTATCTGACAGTGCCACGAGTAAATGGAGTTTATGCCGAGATCTTTTCAGTGGCTCCAAATGGGAAATATCCGTAAGGGGTAGAAGAAGACCCAAGAAAGTATATATTCTCGATCAGCATCAACAACGAAGTGGATATAGTGTCGATAGATAAAGTTTAGTGTACTGCAAACATCACAATTCGATAGTAAATTCGAAAGCTACTCGACTTTCCACAAGTTTACAGAATATATTTGAATAATTTATTTCAAATTTACTTTTTTCAAGAATTCTATAAATGTACACATATTCATATGATTTCTGTTTTGTGCATCATATTGAAGTTTGACTGTAATTCAACTCAATAAGTTCAGCCGTATCTATTATTTAAGATCTTCCCTTCTCCTCTTCTCTCTCTGTCTCTTTTTCGCTGTGTGCCTGAGAATTTATGAAATGTGGGCCAAATTGTGTGGTGCATTGTACTGCACCACCCGACGACACCACACGCCGTGCACCACTCGCCGTTCTTTGATAAACGGCGATAAGGTTTCTCGATAATGTTGAACAGGTGGTGATAGCTTCAGAATTTTAGGTGGGAGCGAGTTAATGGCTTGAAGGAGAGACAGAGAGAGAGAAGGAGCGCGAGAGAGAGAGTTTTAGTTGCATTCGTCAATTCGATTTTTGTGGAAATTCTCAGGCGAAATGAAAGGAAAACCCAAAGCGGAAACTGAACCACTTGAAATTCTGCTGAAATTTATCAATAAAAACAAAACAAAAAAAAAGAAGAACAGCAATAACCAACTGTAAAACCAACAACAAGACCAACAACAACATAAGTTGAACAAACTTTTGTGTGCGGCAATATTTCTCATGCCTTTGGTTACATTTGTGTTGTTGTTGTTGCTGTCATTTTGTTTGTCTGCTTTGTGGTTGACTTTAACGCTGTCTACGCTGCGTCTGCGACATTGTCTGGACCCGAAACTAGGTGGATAAGGCAGACACAAAAAGGAGAGAGAGAGAGTGGGCGAGAGAGAGCGAGGTGTAGATAACTCAGTTTGCTAAAAACTGTGGGTTGTGACGGCTTGTGGGGATGGTGAGGGGGCGGGGAGGTGTGAGGGGGGCTGGCTTATGAAGCTGCATTGTCACGTGTCGCATCTTTAAACTTTTGTTTTAGCAAAATGTTCTTCTTCTTATTTTTGTATTGTTGATATTGCTGTTATTATTTGGTTTCCTTTGCTGTTGCCAATTTGACGTGAGTGTGTGCGTGAGAGGGCGAGAGTGAGAGTGAGATGAAGAGTGCTTGAATTTCGATTTGACTTTACTTACATATGTATGTATGTATGTTTGCCTTTGTTTGGTAGACGGCAGTTTACTTAGAGTTGCTGAACCTTTCAAGGTTTCGATTTAACATAAAAAAAATTTGTGAAATTTGGGTAATTATTGTGCTATCAAACCAAACCATTCCTTATCCTGTGTCCTTGTCTCGTGTCCTCCCCGAAGATCCCTTTCTGAGATGGAAAACGCATTGGGAAATCCTTGTCAGTAAAGCATTTGTCATACAATTATTCCTTACTTTAATTCTCAGCTCCATGAGCCTAATTTTAATGTTCTTCCCACCTTAACGCTTCCACACAACTAATCGCGTGCATGTCCTCCATGTTTAGTTTAAGCGTGTTTGGCTTATAAATAATTGAGAGAATGATAGATCGCATGTGGCTGACAATTGGCACAGATTAACATCAGCGTTTATTGTTACTAGTCGTGTTATAATTAATGCATGTGGCTGTCAAACTGTGCCAACACCCACGCAGCGAAATGAATAATAATAAATAAGTATACGCACCGTAGAACAAACAATGAAAAGTGAAGAATGTGCTAAATATTTGCATTGTGCGTGCAATTAAACAATAACAGCAACGAAAATGTCCTTGAGCCAATTGTGATAAATTATATGTATGAAAACACAACAAAGCTTGCAATGGACAGACAGAAGGAGAGAGGAGTAGGGGATGGGGATGGGGATGGGGAGAAAGAGAAAGAGGTGGAGAACAGAATCTGCACTTGTTGCTTGTTGGCTGACACAAATAACTGTGCCACACACACACACACACACACACGTAAAAACAGTCGTCAAGGTCACTGCAGGTGTTGTCATCCAACTTGCAACAGATATCCTCCATCTCCCTCCCGCCTGCACTGCCCCTCGGCCACCACTTGTTTGTCCCTTGCAATTGGCTCCGTCTGACGGCTTCTAAGGTGCGTTCATTGAACCCGAACCGAAAATAGACAGTGGCAAAAGGCAAAGCAAACAAAATCAAACCGAATGGAATCGAATCGACTCAGCACCAAAAAAATTGCAATGAGAGACTTTGCTGGCAAATTAGGCCGGCCCACAGACATAGACAATGATTTTCGCTCATTTCCTGCAAATATGTACTAAAAAATGTAGGAGAAAAAATAATAGTGGAGCAAATAGAAAGCAAGCAAATCATGTGGAGACTGCTCGACTGGGCATTACCCAGCTGGCCACATTCCACAAATCTGATCGTTAGCAGATTGCATCTGATTTTCAAATACTCTCAATATTTGTGAACAAAAATTATGAAATAAATTTCAATCTACATATATACACTCATTATCAGTGAAATAAATGATCAATAGTAATAATAAACTGAGCCCAATTAAGTCAAGACTGTTTATTCGTTCTGAAACTGGATTTAGGTAAATGTATTTTGTTCATATTTTTAAAAGTCCAAGATAGTTAAAGAGATAATTATACTCCTTGATTTGATTGTAAATTGAATTGATTTAATGTCAACTGCTCTTAGTCGACTTGAAAAAATAAATATATAATTAAATAAATATATAATTAAATAAATAAATAAATAAATAATTAATAAGGAACTATTTAAAGCATTCAGTAATACTTATTAAAGTGTTCTTCGGGTCAAGATGTTGGTCAAACGTGAGAAGTATAAATTAATTCAGTTGGGATTTTGAACGAATCGCATTTTTGTCGACGTTTGGCGATACTCCCTTTGGTAGGCCATAGGTACAGGGTATGGGGTATACAAAAATTACAGAGGGCGAGTTGCCACAAATGCCAGGCCACAGCGTTTGCTCGCTGCCCCCTGCTCATAAATTTAGCGGCACATGTGTGCTGGCAATTTATTTTCATCTACTCGCATGTAGAGTCAAGTCAATGTGAAAATCTGAAAATCGCTTTTCGCCTAGACAATTGCGAACAATCGATAGTGCGAAAAAAAAAGGAAAAACTTCTTCAGACTGACTGACTAACTGACTGCAACAATTTGTGGCCACACTCACACATGTGGCAGGCCCTAAAAAAAACATATGTGTATTGAAAAAGACTTGGGTTCTTGTCGCTGTTGTTGCTGCTTTTGCTGTTGGCCACAATTATAAGTAACGGCAACGGAAAAACATGTGAAAATTAGATTAAAAACTAACGTCAAGGTAATTGGCAACTGGCAAATGGCAATTGCCTCAGTCGTTGCTCCTGTTCCTGGCCGGTTGCGCATACGCCTCGTATGCCGCGCTTGAATTGTACATGTGTGTGTGTGGTGTGTGGGGGAGTATATAGTAACATATGCATGCCTAAAACGAGGCAGCAGCATCAAGTGCAGCCAAAGTATTTGGGTCTTTGGGGCAAGTGCAAAGCAATTGACGCCTCCGAAAAAGATTACGCGCGATTTAAGTGCAGTGCGTCAATCTTCATAAAGTCGCCGCCGGCAATCCGAGCTGAGCCGTAAAATTCTTGAGAGTCTCGTTTTGATGCTAAATGCATCAACTGAGCCCAGACCTGGACCTGGACCTGGACCTGGGACACGGCAATTGCATTGCATTGGACGTTGATCTGCTTGAAATGTTTTGATGCTTATGTGCATTTGAATCCAAACTCATACGTTGTCGTCAGGTCAGCACAGCAGGAAATATTTAGAGCATATATGTATAGGATCTGTGTGTATTGCAATTTGTTTGGCTTAATTAAACCGTAAATTTTTGCAATTGCTTTGATTTAATTAGTTTCTCGTCTTGTTTCTCTTGCTTTTCTTTTTCCTTCGTGCATTCTCTATTCCGCTCTGTTTGCAGCTTAAACGATTACTGGAATGGAACGATTATTCATATCAGATGAGGTGAATATGACATCGTTCTATTTACTCGCATATCAAATGAGTGCCGCCAGACGGATTTCAATTGATTAATTTGATAATAGCACAGAGGTCTCAACCATTAGCGAAATTGGGGCGACATCAATTCTGCGATTGACTTTAGTTATTCAAGAGATCATCCGTTTTTTAAAAACATTTTTCAATCAGTTAAATGTTGATTATAATTTTCAGACTGGACTGAAACTCAGAAACTAAGCACAGTATCTAATAATACTTAATTTAGTTGTGTTAAATTCGATACAGATCTCTCAGTCTCTTAGATTGTGTAAGTGCGATTTACATTGCTTGATTTAATGACAGCATAGGTGAATCAGTCGCAAAATAGTTGCAAATTCAAAAAACTATTAAAGAGTGAATTGCAATCAAACATATGACAATTTTAATTACGGCAAGAGGATCTGTTTAAATAACAGCTCAAACGATCAGTGGAATGGGATTTCAAATGAAGCTCGATAAAGTTTACTGTCCATTTGAGTCGAGGTAAATTCGATATTTGTCGATATGCAAGTCTATTATTTCAAGTAAATGCAGCTTGGCGATTTGAACTGATTGATTTGAGTAATAAGCAAATTCCAATTGATTTACTAACGGTTATGAATTTGAGAACAGATTGTCAAATTGCTCATTGATTTAACAGATTTTCTATGTCGAATAATGGGTCAACGTCCGCTCAAACCATGCAATAAAAGTAAAAAGTACAAAATATTTTTCAACCTTTCCCTCTAATTTTTTTTTCTTTTTTCTCTCCTAACCTATTAAGTGGACCCTGTGAGAGCTGCTCGACATTCCTCTACTCACAGCATTCATTTAGAATGACAGGAAATTAAATTCCATGCTAGAATAAATAAAAACAAACAAAAGCAACACTACTCGTAGACAAATGAGCATAAGGTTGAGGTTGTCTATATGATATAGAATATGTTGCAGATACTCGTATATTAGCTATATTTCTACACACACATACAAAAGTGACACCTGCATGCGAATTTTCTAGAGATTTTGAATGGATTTCTGTGACTCTGTGTTTGACAGGGGAAAATGCCACAAAGCCAAAGTTCAGAGCACACAACAATGAAACTGGCAACTTTTGTATAAATAGCTGCAAAACTGTAAAGAATAGAAAGTTAAAAACGTATTTATTTATTTATCATTTTATGTATATTAAATTTAGTATCGAAATTTATATATGTACAATTTCTTCATTGCCAACTATTTAAACTCGTATCAGTAAGCAGCATAAAATTCATTTGATAAAACTAGTTAATAATAGTATTGAACGATTATCTCGGGGCAAATTTCCGCCTTGAAATTTAAAGCAGACTTATCGATAGATAAGTCACTGATCGATACATGACTGACAGTGGGTGTCAAATTGAAAATAGCCAAATTCGATGGCATAAAAAACATCACTGTGATTGAAGCTGATGCTGACAATGTCATTGTTTCGTGGCACTTGATAAATCTGTGCTGCTTGTGTTGTTGTTCGTGTTGTTGTTGTTGTTTATACTAGACATGCAACTCATTTAAATGTTGCGACTCCTCCCGCTGCCATCATTTTGGAGCACGTCGTCGCCTTTTGGGCTGCCACAGTTTTTGGCTTTGCTCCTCAAAGGAAAGGGAGAAGACGAGAAGGAGCGAAGAAGAGAAGAGGAGAAGAGGAGGGAAAAAAAATGCCAGCACGCCCGTCGACTGTTGATCCTGGCGCTTTGATGTTATACAAAGTCGTCGTCGCCAGAGCTGATTTTTACAACTTTTGGAGAAATAGAGACAAAGACAGAGACAGAGACAAAGACAGAGACATTGACGTTGGCAGTGTGGTCGTGCCACTTGCGGCAAGTTGCTCGTCATGCCGCTCACGTTTTGGCAATTTCTCATAAAACAAACGACCATTAACGCCTTTAAGTTGTCGGCTGACTTTTGACGTGCAACCCTCCCCCTCCCCCTCCCCCTCCCCACTCCGTTTGTTGGACGCGTGTTGATGCCACACCCCCAAGCTCCATCTCCATCCCCCCACACGGCCTGGGTGTCACTTGGTTCGTGCCTCATATTAAGTTGTCAGTTTGTGGCGGCACACACACACACACACACACGAACACATACAACTTGAGCTAGTCGCTATTGTCGACGGAACACTTTTGATCAACTAAGCCACGTTTAATGGCCAAATTTGCCGCCTGCTGTTGACCAGTTGCGTTGCCACACACACACACACACACACACACACTTGCCACAAACTATTGACTGATATGCATATGAAATACTGAAGACTGCGGGAGTGAAAGAGTGCCAGAGTAAAATTAGAAAGAGACGAGGCTGCTGATGCTGCTACAACAAAGCCAATTTGCGTGCGTAATTTGCGGCACTTAGACGCTACGTGCCGCACAGTCTGCCATGGTGTTGATGATGCTGCCACAACCACCGACGGTGCCACCGATTGTCAGGTGGCAGGCAACGTTTGCGTTGTCATTTGTCTGCATTAAGTAGTTTGCCTCCCTCGCGACAGCGACAAGGGGGCAAAACAACCAATTTGTAATTGAGCATTAGACACTTGACCTGGCCAGCAGCCCCCTTTCCCACCCCCCTAAGCAAACCATTGTGCGTAATTAATGTGGCCAATTAGCTTATAATTTGCCACAAATTTTCAATAGCCAAAAAAATGAAAAAGAATAAACAACTGCGTGGCAAGTACGAGTATTTAGCCTGACTTTAAATGAACTATACGAACTCTCACCTCTCCCTCTCTCTCTCCCTCCCTCTCTCTCTCCTTGAACAGAACTTCGGCTAATTGTGTGAGCAGCCTATAAAAAATTAAACTTTCGACTTGCTTCCAACTAAATATCACAGCATATTAAACTGTTGCCTTACACGCAATTCATGAATCTTGAATCTTTACACGTTTTGTTGTTTAATTATTATTATGATACCTTATAATTCTAGTTTTTTTGTTTGTCTCTTTTTTCATTCTCTTCATTTTTTTTAAATGCTTTTTTTTTTAGTTGGATTTTCGCGGTATTTTGCGTACTTTATTGTTGCAAAGTTTTATGTGCGTTTTTAATGTGGCGTATTTTTTTTCGTACTCTGGACTCGAAAGTAAGTATTTTGTAATACTCGTAATCGTATCGTCGGTGCTTAGAGTCGTTTCATCGTTTTGTTTTGACTTTTTATGTCCCTCCGTTTCAGACTTTTTATGGCAGCTGTTTGGCATATTCACCACGTGTAGCACTCTCAGTTTTGTTGTGCGTATGTGTGTGTGTGCTTATGTATGACTGTGTGTGATTGCTATTCATTTTGCATTCATACATACATATGTACAATATGTTGTTGAGTCAAGCCCAAAAGCATATTTTTAGAAATGATTTCAGGCATTCGCTGCGTCTAACCAACTGCACTTTGCGCCCAGTTGGCAGCGCTCAACAGGAAGAAGAAGCACCAGAGCACTGAAAGTATGCAACAGTTGATGATGCCTGCGCTCTCTTTGCTGAACTGCTAACAATTAATTCTTTCTAGGATAATTGGTTTAATAAATTTTTTTATCTATGAAGCAAAAATATTATTATTCATCATGATAACTGTGAAATTATAATAAAGTGATCAAGTAGATAGAAAAAAAGTATGTTTTTTTCTAAATGAATAAGAGAAATTGCCATTTTTGTATATTTTAAGCATTATTATATATCAAACCTTTTTCACAATAAAAATAGTAAACTTTTATAATACATTATATTTTCAGTTTTATTATTCGATTTAAAAAAATATACAATGCAACCTGAATTTTTTACTCAACAGGCACTAAAACAAAACTACAGTCCAGCTTCCCTAGCTCGAATCACCATTAACCAAAGAAAAGGTTCGAGTTATGGAGATATTCGACTTATAGAGATCTTTTTCTTAAGTTTATTAATTTTACTGCCACTCTTTAAGCTCGAGCTAGAGAAAAAATTCGACTTATAGAAGTTCAACTGTACTTAATCATGTTTTTTGTCAAGGTATATGATAGTTATAGAATATGGAATATGCATATCTCTTTATACATACGTATTAAAAATCATTATCATCATCATCATTATCAACATGATCAATGTGTAATAAAATAAGTTTGAGTCATTTTATGTGAATTCATTTATTCTTTTTTGATTGTAATTCAACTTGAGATTTCAGCTTCCAAATTTGGCGCAATTTGTCGTTGTCTGTTTTTGTTTTTGCTGTTGTTATTGCTATTACAATTCTTTTTTAATATTTGTTGTTTTTTTTTATTGATCATTATTTGTTTAAATGAAATCGAATGGTTTTTTGAGGCTAGGCAAATTCATCAACGCAACTTCAAATTTCGTTGCCCCCTCAAATGTTATTTTTTTCTCGCTTTTTGTTGAGTTTTATAACTGATAATGAAAGGCCAATGTGGCGTATTCTTGTGTGTGTGTGTGTGTGCGTTAGTTGCCCGTTGGCCGCATTTTGGTCTTGAGGAACTGAACTCAATGACTTGAACTTCTATAAAAAGCATTTACGCAATTTCAGCTTCAAAAGCACTTGTTGCTATTCCTATTGTTGTTGTTGTTATTGATGTTGTTGCTGCTGTACTGTGCGTTTTTATTACATATTGCTGCTGCTGCTGTTGTTATTGTTATTATTGTTATTTATAGCCAAACAGCCGGCTGATAAGCAACACCCAAGACCGCTTGCTTTTCGACACTCGCATGAGGGTTTCAATTTCTGCAACCCTCCTGCCCCCTTTGCTCCCCTCAGTTCACCCTTTTTATTTTGGGTGTTCCTCTTTGGGCACTTTTTTCTGTGAAATAATTCCATCTGTTATGTTTTTTCTCATCGATTTTAATTATCGATTGCATTCGATTTGGTGAATATTAATAATTGGAGTTCATGAGACGCCACAAGTTGCAGATGGCCAGAGTAAAGTTGTTGAGACTTTTGGGCCTAAACCGACTGACGGACCGACCGCTGAGACCTTATGACAGCCCTGTGACTAAGGCTGCCCTGAAATCTGAGCTCAATTAGTCGTAAGTTCCGATCCACGCTAAATTCAGACTAGAAACAGAATCGGAGACAGAGTCAATGTCAGAAAATGTTGGCTTCCTGTTGGCGGGCGCTTCACAATTTTCCCAAATTTAATTTGACCAACAACAACCAACAGCAACGTGAACAAAAACAACAAAATCTCGGAGCTCTGTGAGAGTAGACAAAGTTGTTGTTGCAAGTCTGCCGAGTGTATTTTTGTGGGCACGAGTGTTTCAATTTTAATTTGTCTAAACTTTGGCTACTAACTTGGCCCAAAACCCCCAGCTCCTCATCCTTAAGCTTCGCAGCTTCGTGTGCTCTGTATTCTGTATACTAGATGTTTGTGCGAGTGCAGCGCAATTAGCAATCTGACCTTTTAACCCTTTTGCGGCCGCCCATATCGCCAGACAACGACCTTGTAACCACAGCAACAGTGAATGCCAAAAAACCGGGCGGATAATGGCAGGGGATGGGGAAGGGTCAGGGGTAGCGAGGAAGGGGGTATCGGGAGGGAGCATACTCGTAGCAGGTGAAAACGGATGCCAGTAGTTGTCGTGTCAAACAGCAAGTCGTGAATTGTGACATTTAAATGTCAATGAATTATGCTAAATAACTATGATCAAATCACATATTACATAAAAAACTAGTGGACGGTGCTACAGTCGAGCCAACTCGACTGTCGGAGACCCCGTACTTACTATGGAAAAAAAGTGTTTCATACTAAGACTTGATTTTTGACTGATTGTTCCTATGGTAGCTATATGATATAGTGGTCCGATTCCAACCAAATTTGGTCAGGATGTATAGGACCATTATACATGCATATTCTGTCAGTTTGGTTGAAATATCTTAAACACCAAAAAAGTTGTCCATACTAAGACTTGATTTTCAACTGATTGTTCCTATGGGAGCTATATGATATAGTGGTCCGATCCAAAATCTAAAACAAACTCGATCTGCTTGCAATACAGACGAACCTACATACCAAGTCTGGAGTCTCTAGCTCTTATAGTCTCTGAGATCTAGGCGCTCTTACAGACGGACAGACGGACATGGCTATATCGACTCGGCTGTTGATGCTGATTAAGAATATATATACTTTATGGGGTCTGCCACGCCTCCTTCTGCCTGTTACGCAAATTTTTTTTTGTGACAAAGTTAATAGACCCCTTTACTTTTTTAAAGTACGGGGTCTAAAAACACTCTGACTTCATTAACTTCAGAGAGTTTTATTGACAGTTGCAGGTGCAGCCAACTTAACGAGGCAAATGCATGGTGTTGCCAGATCGCTGAGAAACAATTTGATTTGCTTATCATTCATATCTTATATTGACATAGATAATCACGTAAGCGTTTTGACACAGTAAAAAAATCTCATAAGTTTTTTTTTAAATTTTAAAAATAGTTAATCCCAATAAATTTCAATACTTTTTATTATTTTTAGCGTCTAAGAATTATAGGCAATTTTAAGAAAATAAGTACAAGCTCAAGAAATCTATTTTTATTTTGATTAAATTTTTAGATATGTTTTTTTTTTCCTCCAAAAAGAAGTATATACATTTTTTTAACAAATTATTCCCTGACTGTATATTGTGAGATTGAGTAACAATGTCATTTTTGTATACAAATGCACGAGTTGAAAAATTCAGCTAATTAAATTTATTGATTACTATCAAATTTGACGTTTAGTAAACCTTCAGAAAAGTACAAGTAAATATGTACATGAGTTAACTTCAGTTCTGACGTCAGTATTTCATTTGAATAATGTGCATAGCAAAAATACCAAATGCATTATTCAAACTGATGGATCATAAATATAACAAGTTCGTATGTAAGCCATGTCAGATTATTCAGTCCGACAAATGTGTCAATGGCAAACGTCACAGAAATTACTTTGTTCTAGCTAAAACTGTTATCAAGTGTTTGAGTTGTGGCAAAGTGTGAATGAATATTGTGACTACTGATGGTTTATTGCTAACTGTTGAGTGTTGAGTCATGTGTCATCTCTACCAAGGGCAGATATTATTTACGGGAATTCCCCCAACTGATTGCTGATTTTGCAGCAACTGAGATGCTGCCCTCATTGCCTATTTAGCTACTGCTATCAATTTTTTTTTTTAAGAAGTTAAAAAGTTGTTTTTTTTAAATTAAAATTAGATAAATTAACCATTCATGCTCAACTGAATAGAATGAGTTCGGCTACCTTCCAATGAATTGAATTGAAACTGAAAACTTCACATTCAAAAAAGACAGAGTGAATTGTCCTCTAATCGATACTATCAATATTTAAGTAAAAACTAAATAGCTTAATAATATCCTTGTTTTCTGATTCTTTTTGGTTTGGTTGACTAAATGAATTTAAAGTGAAATAAAATTAATATCGATACTTAGCCCTAAACGCGACCATCTCTATCAAGTGCCCAACTGAGATCTGTGTCATTCTCTTGCAGCCACTGCAGTCGATGATGTCATGAGCCTGGGCGATGATATGATATCATTGCAAACAATAGTCGACTGCACTCCAATGTGGTTGGAGTTGATGTTGAAGTTGAAGTTGTTGCTGCATTTGGCATTCGTGGTATGCATAAATCACAACGCCACTGGCGCTATGCTTATATGTATGCAATTTGCTTCGGCTATGACTCCATATCGACTTTGACTTCAAATTGCCCGGCAACAAAAAAAAGCAACCGCACATCGACAATCGCTGATCGCTGATCGCTGATCGGCCATTGATGATGATCATTAAAATTACGATCGTCTGCACTGTGACTACATTTATTGTTGCTGTTGTTGTTGTTTTGTTTCTTTTGGTCCCGTCAAGCCTCCATTAATCAAACACAGCCGCAAATCGACCATCAAGATGTTAACAGCTAAATTATATAGCCATGAAAAGGCTAACTTTTGCAGCCAAAATTCGAGGCTGGCGCCGGCGGTGTTAGTTCGTTGGTGGTGTCGTTGTATCTCCTTCCCCTTCCCCTCCTACTTTTTCTTCTTCTGCTGTTGCTGTTGCACACTTACAGTTAGTCAGCTGCTGTTGCCACTTGCCGATGGCCCGATGCAAATCGTAAATGGCAACTGCTCGTCGGTGCCGTTGTCGTTGTCGGCTCTCAGTCGACGACGAAGTCGCTGCATGAAGCGTGTTTAATTGCGTGCAATTTGTTTTAAGCCCGTGCAGAGCTACCTCGAGCACACACACACACACACACACACACATAAAGGCATACAGTGCAATCTGGTAATAAACACTTCTATATTCCATAAATAACGACTGCCTTGCACAGAGCGAAAAATATCAACTAATCCGTACCTAAAACCCGGCAGTTCAAAAATGATCTCTCACAAAGATTTAAATGACTCAAGTCGAGAATTTTAGTCTTTTTCAATTACGATTTCTTGTGTTAAAAATATGTAATATTTTTAGTTTATTTTGAGTTTAAAAACTTGAAAGCAAGTAAAAAACGTACTTGGAACAAACAATTTTTTTCCATTTTTATTTTTTATGTTTTAAAACTTTAAAGCCAGTAATAAGTTAAAAACAAACATGGAATAAGTCGTTCGTATCTGTGACTGATTGCAAAACCGTCTTAAAATTATTGATCTTACTGATCAAACTAGTTTAAACACATATTTTGAGTAAATTGAGAATTTTTCTAGTCTGAAGAATATTTGCTCTTAAATTATACAAAATGTTTACATGATTAAAAAAATGTTTCTACCTATTTTTAGTAATCTATAGGAATGGGTTTAGGACATCGCAATAATACGAAGTAAATTCAAATTAATTTTACTACAGCTTTTTTCTCGCTGTGTATACGCATAAAAAATGTGGCTAATATGAGCATGGGATGAACAGTTGCGCAACTGTAACAAGCCGTGATAATTAAGTGTTATTCGACTATATGGTATAGCCCTAATTTTGGCTAACAATCGTCTCTAATACTTTCATAAAATAGAAACGGAATTCGACGTTAGAACTTAAGTGGAATAATTTAATTTTATTGGCTGCCAGTTGTGATTCTGGCTTTTGCTATAGGCAGTGATCACTGTAGTTGCAATCGAGTATCTGACAAACAAATGTTCAAATGTCTGCCGCTGTGGGGGCGGAGGGGCAACGGGTTTGTAACATATTACAATCACTCACAAAAAGCCAGACACAGTCAAATCTGTGTGTGTGAGTGTGTGTGTGTGTGCGTTCACAGATATATGTACATATATATACGGTATGTGTGAATGTATTTATTTACATGCAATTTTTGTTGGGTTTAGCATTACAGCAACTCATTAGGCACGCACAGACGACGGCAACGTTGACGTCGACGCCGACGCCGACAGCGACGCCGGCAAGTCAGCGGCTTCGTTGTAGGTCAGTCTGCTGACTGATGTCTGTAACTGTGACTGCAACTGGCGACTAATCACTGTGACTGCGACTGGTGACTGCGACTGGTGACTGCGACTGGTGACTGCGACTTGTGACTGGTTGTCAACGCTGAAGGCGTCACAATTCTCGCTCGCTTTTTTATATAGTATTTATTATTATGTTTTTGTGCCTGTGTCTCAACTTTAAACTTAATTACCTGACTGACTTACTGAGTGAGTGAATATGAGTGACTGACTGACTGACTGAGTATACCCACAAACAACTACGCATAGTTGAGTTATTGTTTAATAGCCTCAGCGGTGTTATTTCATTTTTTTATATTTATTTTCATTTTCATTTTATTTTGTGTGGTCAACTTCCTTATGGGCATTGGTCAAGACGAAACGTCGACAACCCTGCGCAGCCCACCATCTAAATGTCTCAGTAAAGGGGGGGAGGAGGGAGGAAGTCCCAGGCACTTGAGCATGGGCATGAATATGAATTCTACACTCTCAGTGCAAAGCTTTTAGCAACACGAGTGAGTACTTTGTAATACGATCTTTCTTTGACGGAGCAATAAAAGACCAAAAGGTTGACTGAACCTTCATTATTCCTAAATGTCAATGTACTCACCTCTGGCACTATATCTTGATAACATTGCAGAAGATTTAATCAAATCATTTATAATCTGATAACTATCAAAAAAAAAAAAATCGAAAAACGTATGTATTTAAAATAATTGTATGTAAAATTCTACATTTTTCTGACATGTCAAATCAAAACGATCATAAAACGATGTTAACATCATCACTTAGCATCACAGTCTGTAAAATTAACAGTCAAGCACTGTTAATGTTAATGCTTCCATTTTATTAAAACTGCTAAGATGAATGGAATGATTCTGCATAAAATTGTTTAATTAAGCTAAGAGCAATTTTATAAAAATCTAATAATTAAATCATTTCTAGTCTGTTATATATCGAAGCAGTATACAAACATATTTCAATATATGTTAAAACATAAGGAACTTAAGAACTATGTTAACACAGCATTCGTGTCTGTAAACATGTCAGACTCTGTTAATGTTAATGTATTTTTATGAAACTGTTACGCTGAAAGAAAATCGTTAAATTTAGTTAACCTTAGGAAACTTAAAGAAAATTACTATCGATATTTGTCTTTATATGTGAATATATCCATAAGTTTGCTCAAGAAAAAAGCAAAGATAAAATTACAATAGACTTGACCTCACACTCACAATGCTGTGATGAGTACTTAAACTTACTTGAATATGATTTACACTCATGAATAACCGAAAGCTGAACAAGAAAACCGCAATCGATCATACTTATTGTGGTGGATGCTGACAGTTTTTCCTTGTCACGTCAAGCCGCACAGATTGACTGTCTGACAGACAGACAGACTGACAAAATGTCTTGCTGTCCAGTTGCCTGTCCAGGGTTTTGAGGTCAGTGCGTTGCTCATCATCTGGGAGACAGTGTAAACGACTCGTCGAGTCCCAACAATAGCAACAGCAATAGCAATATCATCAACTTAAATATTGACGTCGTCAACGCAGTTGTGCGATTAACTTATCTAGGAATAGCCACGTAACCTTCCCTGCCACTGAGATCCCAGCCCCGACCCCAAAAACTCATAGACTCGGAGACCCCAAACTCGAACTCGTACTCGAATTCTCTCGGCCTCGGACCCTCGGCTCATGCAGTCGAGCGAGTTAAAGTAAAGCGATTTTCACGCGGATTGAGCTTATCGCATTGTCCAGCAGATATTACCTCATCACAGCTAATCGCATTCGAGTCAAATCGAATGGAATTCGAATAAAAACAAAAACTTTTATAGCTGAGAGGTGAAATCAATCAAATTGGCCAGAACATTGGCGGCCTACCAAATTGTTTAAACTGCAAACAAAAAGCGTATGCAAAAGGCGTCCAGAATCAAAATGGGAATAGGAATCGTCAGACTGAGAAACTGACTGATTGACTGGATAACTGGGTATAGAATCTGCATAATTAATGGTCATAAAGACACACTTCAAGCCAGACTCGAGGCTTGCGACTCGAACTTGACTTGGATCCGGACAGCGGGTGAAGACGCGTCTAGAGAATGTTTTTGGCGACGTGTTTGGCGCACCAAGTGGGCGCGGCTTTGGTTTCAGTTTCTCCTCGACGCGGCCCGAAACATGCAAAGCACGTCGTCATTCCCCCAACCCCGAGACAGTCAGCTAACCACCAAGAGGCCTGGCTAAGAGAAGACAAGTCGAGAAGACAAACCAGCTGCCAAATTCAGCATGATAAATGCACAGAAAATATCATGGCTTAATCAGCGATTGCGACGGTGGGCTGATAAGTCGTCAGTCCGAGTAGGAACTGTTTTAGGCAAATTATTATATTTTGTTAGATAGTGTAACAGGACTGGGACGTCGAATTCGGTAAGATAGCTCCACAAAAGATCAGTAAATTTTCTTCTTTATAATTGGTGCATGCAGGGTCTTAATTTATAAACGAGTATTAATGTTGTTTTTTTTTACACAAGTCTCATGCTTCTCTAATATCGCACAACTTTTTCAGACTTCGAGTAAATATCAGAAAATAATTTTACATATTGAAATCAATGAATTTAGTTACATTGCTCACAAAATCTAGATTATTTGTATTACAAAAATTTACTTGGTTCAAAAAATCAAGGAAAAATTTAAGCAATAAATAATTGGATTTCAAAAATCAAGCAAAAATGAAAGTAAAAGCAATATTTTGTTTTAATTAAATAACCGAATGTTCACAGCGAAACCTTTAACCATTTAAGGGTACATAAACCAGTTCGGGAACAGAATCAGAACCATTTCAAAAATGTTGTTTACTTGCAGCCTTGATTTTGAGAACCTTGCACAATTGTACTGCTTGGAAAGCTTTAAAAAATTAGAGTGCCGTCAGATAAAAGTGAATGCTCTAAAAATATAAATATGTTGAGAGCTAAATTCAGGCCAATGAGTCATCGACCGATCCTTGCAACTTCCGGTAAAAATCAAATAGAAGATATAGCTGTTATTCATGCCTCGATTTGTTCAGAAGACATTATCAGTCCATAATTTTTTGTCTTACTGCGAAATTGCGCTCACTGTCAGTTTTCCTGAACGAATTTAGCAATCATTTTGTAAGATTCTCGTATGACAAAAAATTCCAACACAGGCCAAAGCACAATGCTTTGCTTTTATTGTTATTGTTGCTGTTTCAGTTGTTGTTGTTATTGTCGTGTTTGTTGTTGTTTTGCACACAAAACTAACCTCAAAATGCGGATACATAGAATGAGGTTCATTATGATGCTTAAGGGGGTGCTGTTGAGGGGGCAGAGGAGTCAAAAACGCAGGTGCCCGAGGCCAAAAAGGGGCAGCAGCTTGAGTGCAGCAGCAGCAGCCAGCGTTGAACAATGGCGACCCCCCTCCCCCTCCTTCCCACCCCTCCCTCTGTTTAACTGCAGACTTCGCCGTCAAGTGCAACGTCATCCTGCTTATTAAAGGTATTACACCTACACACACAGACAACGCAGAACAGCAACAGACAACAAGTAAACGTAATTACTGAGGAGCACCTCGTTCAGCCTGCACCTCCCCTCCCCCCCTTCCATATCTTACCCACCCAGTCAACGTCGCCGTCTCTGCCGCCGCGCCCCTTTCAGCTTTAGTCTCAGTTGTCAACGTCTCAAATCTTTGTAGGCCCCCTTGTCATTGTCACACAGTGTCTCAGTGACACGACTGGAGTAGGCAAAGGAAAGGGGTTGTGGAGAGGGGGAGAGGGGCTTGAGGGGCGGCCTCTTGAGCGGCTTGTTGATTTCTTCAGCGCATTGCTGCACATTTACCCAGAAACTTGGAGTGAAAAAAATGAGTTATTTCTTCTATGTTTCTAACACTTGAACTGCATTAGCGTAAGCTGTGACTGCGACGGCGACTGCGACTGCGACAGAGACAACGACAGAAACAGAGACTGAAACTGATGAGTGGCAGCCACAGGCACCTCAAATGGCCCCTCCCCTCCACACCCCTCTACGCTCATCGGACGAGGCGGCTCTCTAACTAGGTCTCATCTCAGCTGATGACTGTCAAACTGCTGCAAGTCCAAAGTTGCAAAACAATTTAGCATTTGTTTAGCCCATAAAAAATAGACATATTGTTTCTTTATGCGCATATATTGTGTACTTATTTTTGAAGGCCTATTTTACATCTTCCAATTGCTAAATTGTTAGTTTCTAACTTATATTTTGTTGCTTATTGGAATAATAGCAATAAATCACAAAGATAGCTCGATAAATCACCATGAATTTCAATAACAATTCACATTATGTGGGCTGAAAAATCTGAGTGCTTAAAAACACTCAGTGAATACAGGGAAGTGAAGAGTGAGTATGAACAATTTCCAAAACTATTATTTATTATAGTAAATCTACACTTTTACAGAACTTATCATAATTTATATGAAAAGTATAAAAAATATGCAAACTGGTTTAAAATAATTATATAAATAAATGCTGATTTGGATTGATGAGTATAAAAGTATAGATGAAATAAAATCAGGGACTGCAAATAAGAGTTATGAATGCTAATTTCAACTAAAAAAATCAATGTGAATCAAATATGCTACAGTAAAATGGTAAACACCAAAATTCCTATTTCAGTCGGAACTATCGATATTAGCCAAAAACTTATATTTTCAATTTATAATATATAAATCGAATTTTAATTCTTATTTTTAATATTTATGTAAAAAGTTAAAAATAATCATTAAAAATCAATTTTTAATTAAAAGTTGTGAAATAACACTTATTTCTGATTTTTTCAATAAAAATAAGGAATAAGAGTTATTTTTGATTTTTATTTTAAAAGTTACAAATAAGAGTTATTACGTAACAGGGATCGTCTGTATAAAATCAGAGTTCGTCAATAATTATTTGCTAATGAAAAAGATTTCAATATAACTTTGAGCTTGTATTTTTAAAGTTTTTTAACAATCAAGCTTGAAAACAATTTATTAAAATGTTGAAATGTCGCTCAATTGAAATAATTGTTGTGACTGAGAGTCTTGCAAATATGTTTGCATATTAAAAGAGTATTGGAGTTTCGGTTAATTTTATTTTTTTACCACACTGACTCACTGTCTGCGCAGCACCGAATGGTTGCCTAATGGAGTGGACACCAACACGCGTCAAGGTCAAGTTGAATTGCTGTTGTTGTTGTTGTTGTTGTAGCTGACCAAAAATAAAATATACCTTTGTATGTGTTGAAGGCATATGTCGATGTATTGCTGCTTGGCGTTTGTTTGGCGGCACGTTTTATTGTTGCTCGCAGCAGCAACAACATCAGCAACAGCAACAGCAGCAACACCAACAGCCCAAAAGCGACAACAACAACAACATTGGCTAAAACTGCGATACGCATACACAGGAAATAAATCAAGTTTGGCTATTCGCTCAGTGTCGAGCTGTTGTTGTTGTTGCTGATGTTGCTACAGTTGTTGTTGCTGTTGCCGACTCTAGCGACAACGACAAATATTTGCCTTTTGACAGCTAATGGCCACATTTAGTAGTGACCGGTGTGGTCCATGTCCAGAGCAACGGAGGAGTCCAGAGACCAGCGACCAGGGAGGGGCAAGCGGGGCGGGAATATTGCGCCTATTGCTTTAGGGGAGTGGCAGTCACTTCAGTGAGGTAGCCGCGGTCCAAGTCAAAGTTGACTCAAGCGTCAAGCTGTCTGTTTAACTTGCCTAAAAAGCCAATAATACCTCACACACACACACACTGAGACACACACTTACCAATCTATGGATATATATACTATATATATACGTTTGTATGTTTAATGCATATTGACTCGACACATACCTGAAAATAGACAAAGCAGACAAAAGGAGAAACAGTGAGAATTAAGGCAAAAGTTGTTGCTAATTGAATTATTAATGCATAAATCAATGAGAAATGAGATGAAGATCAATATGAAAATCTCAAACTCGTTTGGTTTTTTTGCCCAAAGATCAAAAGGTTTGTGCAAAAGAATAAATATACAAAAACAACAAGAGTATGCAAAGGTTTGTAGCTCTCTTCTAAGTAGCGAATAGCGATCTCACTGTAAAGATATATGAATACGGAAAACAATTAAAAAACCATCAATCAAGCCCCTCTTAGCTCTCAACTCTCAGCTGATTAACAATCTGTTACAATCAGCTGCTGTTTCTACACAGAAAGAGAATCATTCTTAAATTCGTATTTAAATCATTTGATTTTAGCATAAATGGTTCAGAAGAGAATTCTTAGAGGGAATTTAAAAATCGTATTTCAATCTTTATTTCGGAATCTCGTATTTTTTTGTCTTGGGTAAGGATTTGATTGATTTGTTTTGATTCTGCCAAGTGTTTGATATGGTTCGTCGGGATAGCAATGGGTAATCCTAGACAGTAGTCAATATTTACTTTCATCGTTCTGTGAAAACTCTTCAATTTCTTCTCTTTCTATTCTATTTAAGTCACGTCACTGTCACTTGATCACTGACGGAAAAGTTAATGAACTTGGAAATATCGCAAAATGTATTTACGCTGAGTACAGTAATTTATGCGTTTATATGACACCTTTTTCCCTGATTGGGTTCCCGAGCTGTTCGCTTTTGAATAGCTGAGTATCGAATCGTTTAGAGGGCGCATATTTGGTCGCTTAGTCAGCGGCTACGATTTGAATTGAGTTCAATTCAGTTAAGTTAAAGTTGAAGTTTTTGGGCCCTTGTGACCGAAACTACAACAATTCTGGCTATTAAATGGCCAAGTGATAAGGCAACTTGTTCCCAAGACAAACGCGTAATCATAAATTGTGGCAACCGTAGCGGCAACGGCGGCATTTGCGTCGTTAAACGCTTAATAAGCCAAACCGGTTGCCAGAATCAGAAAACCAACAAAAAAGCCACAAAAAAAAAATATATATATATATAAAAATATAGAAGAAGATAAGAGGTAGACGATAGCGTGCGACTTAATGCATGCAAATGTCACAAATATGCATTAAATTAAGATTCATCAGCTATCCAAAGTCAGTACAATCCAACCCATCGCCCAATCCCCCTAAAGTTCAGTACATCGAGACACTGAAGAAACCTGCAACATCAACTTCAACGAATGAATCAAGCTGAAGCTGATTCCAATTTGAGTAAATATGTATTTTTATGTATATTAATCCAAATCCAATAGATATTAACAAATCAGCGGCTTAAACAAACGATACAATTTAAAGCTAAATCAAGTTTTAGTAAAAACTTAATATTAACCCAATAGATATTAAAGCATTAACCAAATCTCCAGCACATTGAGACTTTGGACCAATCTGCAACATCAGCTTTTTTTAATTATTTCTTTTGCAAGCTTAATATTCATTAAATCTAATAGATATCAGTAGATCAAACAAAAACTGTTCAACAAGTGACATTTCCTTTAACTTTAACATAACGAAAAGTTTTTTTATAAAGCGTTTTCATAAAGAAAAACACAAAAAAAAATAAAAGTTACCAATGATATGCAATTATAGATGGTTTGATTTGAAAGCTTTGAAAATCTTTGTGTGAAACTTGACGTAATATTTTCTTTCATTTTATCGTCTGGGCTTAATCGAAGAAAAAGCTTAACTAATGGTTTTTTTAAGTGTATAGTTTGGCAAGCACTGGAACGCACTATCAGCGGCTATCAGATGCCGGTAGAACGCGTCATGTTGCTGCTCTTATCAACTTGGCAACACTGAACACTGACATGAGCATGAAAGCAACAACAATAGCAACAAGTTGAAAGAAGCAGCAAACTATGCCAGCCATACATGTATATGTATATAATGTGTGTGTGTGTGTGTGTGTGTGTGCTCTATTAGTTAGTTATATCTTATCGGCAATTGACTGGCAATGCTCAACTATGCGCTTTCCTTTCCTTCAACTCAAGTATAAAGAATGCTTTACATTTTTTACTTAATTGATTTAACTATACAACAACAATGGCAACAATTACGACAACAAAGTGAAACAACAACGCAACGATTTTACCATTTTACTGACTAAGCAAAGTAATATGGCCAATATGAAGACATTTTGGCCAATTATTTTGACAAACAATACAAATGGCCATTTAAAAACTATACAAACAAATAAAATATCAATGAAATGATTCCAAGGTAATGCTCTGTACTTTAGTGTAGGGTATTTGAAATTCGTAATGGATCACAGTTGGAACATCATTTTAGCGGATTTGTTTACATAAATATATGCAATAGGAAATTAATTAATTTGCATAATTATGCATTTATTGCTGCCTCGTTTGATTTTTTCGCTTTTATGCTTTGTTTACTAATTAATTGACTGCCAATGACCAATAACAACAAATTGCTTAAGTATATTTTTATTTTATTTTTTTATTTTTATTATCATTTTTCGCTGTTGAATTTTGATCGAAAATGTTTCCTTGTGTTCAGAAATTGATGTAAAAAAGTTTGGCAATTAACGCGCTCTCGGCGTCAATTAATTCAAATTGATGAGCAATTTCGAATAAACTCGACTCAATTCAACAAATTCGAAAAGTCGCCCGTTTCATTTTTTATTTTTATGTCTTAATGCTGACAACGTCATGCTCCAGCTGCGAGTCTGTAGATGATGCAACTCCAGACAAGCCCCAGCATATTCGAGTAATCAACCATCAACCATCGGCCATCAGCCAATATTGACTGAAGACAGGCATTTATAATTTCCACGAAAACAATACGGAGGACAACCCAAAATGAGAAACACAAGATTTATAAAATGATTATAAATTGGCGCATATATTGAAGAGTTGCAGCTGTTGATGTCACCCCAACCGCATTGCCAACATCCACACCCATTTTTTTTTATTTAAATATAATACACACAATATTCCAATCCCAAACTTTGATCTGATCTATAGCCAAAATAAATAAATTTGAAAGCAGCTGCACTGATTGTGATTTATGGGTAGTCAGCAAAAAAACCCTTTGACAATTATCTTAATGTTCAGTTACTCTCAAAGCAATTGAAAGAATTTTAATGCTATAAACTGATCTATCAAACCAAAAACTAGCTGCTCTGAATGTTTTTGACAGCAGATAAAATGTGCACATAATAAAATATAACAAGTTTAAGTAGATTTATGATTTGTATAACATCTAAATAAGACAATAAGATTTACATCGTTGAAGTCTGTCAACTTTTTATGTGTATTATTAACTCAGATCTCAGATATACATTTAGGATATTCTTTAACTAAATGCAATTGAAATATTAGATTAATTTTTAATTAGATAGTAGGTGATCATTAACATCACGAACATTCAAATTGGAAACATAAATAAAAAAAAAGTGCGGCAATTTATAACAATGTTGCGAAGATAAACTGGAAGCGTACAGGAATTAGCTGAAATGCTTAGAAGCAGTTCTATTTTATCAGCATTCGAATCAGGCGATCGAGAACTGAATCATTTAAGCTATTCGCTAGTCGAAGACACTGCATACAAAGTGATGCATTATAAAATGTATTAATATCCTAACATCATATCACATCACATCACATCCACATCAAGAACATCATCACGATCATGGTCATAAAGATTATTTTAGGGACGGGTTAACGCGAATTTCGCTTGAAATTCAACAATTGAATGCAATTTTTCAACATTCTTATATGTAAATGAATTTCTCGTGTAAATGGTTTTCGAAATGGCATTTTGTTCGTTTTAATGTTTTTTCCCCATATATTTATAGTTTTATTTTTTAGCTTTTCAGCTAGTTAATTACATAGGCAGCTGACGCTCGGATGACACAATACTTGCTCGTAAATAGAAAAATGGATAAATGGATATAGACACCCACTCAGCCCGGTCAGTCAGTCAGTCAGTCAGTCAGTCAGTCAGTCAGTCAGTTAGTCATTCAGTCGGTCAGCCATTTAGTCAGTCTTCTCATACATTTCTGCATTTTGTAATAACTAAAAAGCAAATTGCGACAGTTTTGCTTTGTCAGCGGGTGGAAAGTGGAAGAGGAGCGATTGTTTTGGGGGGACCCTCGACTCTTTACATTCTCGTTGTTTGTTGTCTTTTTCTATTTTCAACATTTACGCAATGCAAAAGTCAAACAATTATTATTCATAATATCTAAGCGAATGTGTCTGCGAGTGTGTGGCACACTCATTGAGGCACAGACGTGCCAGACAAATATTGGATTACAAAAATAACAACTGAAGGATAAATAATGAAGAGAGAGAACAACAACAATAAAAATTGGTTTACACTTTACTTTGACCACTTTGCAATCAACGCCGGCGCCCGACACAAACTTCGCTTGTTATTTAGCTCTGTTTAGTCTATGCTGAATGGTATTGCATAGAAATACAGACAGTCTGTACTCGTATATATAATACAATACAATACATATATATGTACATTCATGTGAAGAATCGGATTTTAGTATGGGATCCCTTCGGAAATGCGCGAAAGACGCAGACTTCGTGGAAACATGTGCTGTCCAAGGCATTCCACATGGAATACCCACGATGAATATCTAGAAACAGTCTATGTTTAGATATTGGAGGCGTAATTGGAAAAGCTGCTGACACTCGCTCGGACTTGAGCTGAGACTGAGTGGCGCAGCAGGCAGCTTTCGTGAAGTCATTGAGTTTGAATTCTGCCTCATTTAACGAAATAGTGAAACAAAATTAAATAGGGCTCAACGCTAATATTAGCAGTAGAAAATTCAAAAAATCTAATTGAAAATATATGAAAATCATGATAATGATAATTAAATAGGCAAAAAATAAATGATGTTGCTTCCATTTCGTTTCCAATGCTTAAACAGCTGATGGCAAGGGTTAAAAGCTTTCTTCATTTCATAAATTCGGCAATTTCAAAATGAGTTTCATACCAAGCAGCCTTGAGTCGTCTCTCCGCAGCCAACTTAACTAGGCATGATCAGGACCAAAATTGCATTCTGCAGTTTAATAAGCACAGATCCAATTTTGCTCTCATTCATTTACTTTGTATCGCTGAGTATGCTTTTGTATGCTCTCTCTCTTATCCATTTACGAATTTGTACACAATATATGCTATGCGTTTGTTGTATCTTGTAGATATTGTATCTTATATCTGTCGCGGCGTGTAGGCATACTATTTTTAGATATTTGCCTCAGACATTTGGCTATTACAAAATGCATACACCAGTTTCATGTTGTTCTTGTTGTTGTTGTTGTTGGACGTTGGCCAGCTGTTGCTGTTTCTGCTGCCGCTGCTTTTTTATTATTGTTGTATTTAAGGCCAGTTTTGGTCGCAACAAACAACAAAAGAAAAACGGGGAAGAGAGAGACCGAATTCTGGATGACTAATTGTTGATGCTCCCCTCGCATAATGTAATGCACAAGGCGGAAGCGCCGGTTGCTGTCAATTGTTAAAGCCAACACTTAGCACTATCACCAAGTGGGCGCATAGTGAGTGAGCATATGGAGAACGGGCTAGAATAAAATGATGGGCGGGGCTAAGCGGGAAATGCTTGCACTTGCATCTAATAATACTTATTTGTTTAAAAGTAATGCATTCACTAGAAGTGTGCTCGATATTGTTGCTGTTGCTGTTGTTGTTGTTGTTGTTGTTGTTGTTACGATACTGACGACTATCCTGAACTTGAAGCTCAAGTGTCAAACAGTTTGGCAAATGACAGCAGCAACTGCTGCTCGTGCCGAGCGATTGCAATTGACAATTGACAATTTCAGCTGTTGCCTTGATGATTCCAGTGCAAATTGCATGAGATCGCTAGTTACATACATATGTATGCACACTAGTACATAATTAACGATACATATACATACATATATGTCTACGATTTAATATATTATATCTCTTGATAGGGAGTCAGGGGTCTCGACAACACATGCGTTGCGTTCGCTGTGGCAACATCTTGTGTCCATATGTTGTACAAACAAACAATTGAAAAAGTCGAAAAACGAAAAATATTCATACTCGTATGGGCAATAGTCGAATACACGATCCGGGCAATCACGAAAGCGAGCGAAAGCAGCGAAAATGAAAATTCATCTCAAGAATTGATTTGCTATGCCGGCAAACTGTGCACAAAAGCGTTGTGGTAATTGTTGTTGCTTTCTTGTGGCATCTGACGGCAACTGTTTGCTGTCGTTGCAAATATTTTGACAGGCTGACTGAGTCTGGGACTGGGACTGGGACTGAGACGGAGAGACATGAAACCTGACGACATGCAGGCCACATATGTCAGTCTATAGATACATATTCTGCACAAAAGATCGCATGTATGTATGTATGTAAATACATTCTACATACATACATATATATATTTGTATCTGTATCTGTATCTGTATCTATATCTTATGGCTGTGATTAGCATATAGCAGCTAAATGCTGCTGGCGCCACCTTTAACTAGTAACTTGATCAGCTAATTAGGCCACATGAGTTCGAGTACTCGTACTCGTACTCGTATTCGAATTCGCTCATGGTATTCAGTCAGTTCATGGATCAGCCAAGGATCACGATCAATGGTTTTAGATTCGCTTTAAATAGATAAGTACATATGTGCACCTCTGCGTATGCGCAATTTGAACTCTCTTATGAATGTTACGCATACGCCTCATAGACAAATTCTCTTTTGTCCATTGACACCGACCTCATCATAATTAATAAGTATACATGTGTATACATTTATTAATAAATGTTATTTTCGCAGAATTAAATTTAAAGCCCAAGATTGTATTCTATGACATGATAAGGCACAAGTTGCAACCGGGTCTCTGACCGAGTCCGATGCGGATTGACCTCATTTACGCAATTTCCGATGCGATAAAAAATCCAAGAGCCACAAATGATGAATTCAGCTACCACCAATTGCCCACCCTAAAAATAATGAAGAAATGGAAGTAGAACTAACAAGAATTTCTACATTTCTTATAAAAGTTACTTATTCTTCATTCCTACAATTTTTTTTTCTTTTTTTTTAAATGTTAATTTAAGAAATTATTTCATTGCAAGACGTCGACGGCGATGACTTCGACTACATGTCATTAACAGGCTGATAAGAGCGCTATCAGCACTCGGCTCATTATGATGGGGGCACACACGCATAAGTACACACACTCACACTCACACCCGTACAGATAGATAGATAGAAAAATTCGATGGGCAACAATCAGGCGCCTCTCATAATTGGCAAATCAAAAAAAAAAATATAAAATAAAAAATTTCAAATTGGCAACCAAATAAAATTTCAGTGTTTCCTTTATTTATTTATTTCTATATTTTTTGGCTTTATTTGTTTTTTGATATTGATAACCCTAGAGATTGACCCGATTGATGTCAACGGAGAACTGACAGACAAAATAATTGTTCTAATTTAATTAAAAAAAATGTCCAAAAACGAAGAAAAAAAGTCAAAAAATCGTCGCAATCAAATCCGGTGTCAGTTAATAGTATGATTAGTTTCATGTATGTGCGGACATAGGGTATGCTAAGACTCAGTCTATTTTAAGTAGAACCAACTCTGACTCTGACTCTATGTCTCTGGCTGATAGACTGATAAGTAATGCGTGCACAAGTGTTTTCCAGTTCGACTTCTCATTCTGCCTACTTTATAATAATATAGTATTTTACGACTGTTGCAAGTGAGCAAAGGTCAACAGCAAAAGGTGGAAAAACTGTGCTCGAGCAACAACTAATGTAGACGGGGCCGTCAATGAATTTTTTTTAGTTTCTTGTTATTGTTGTTGTTTTTGTTATTATGATAATATATATATTATGTATTAGCGATGTAAAATAGTTCAAGTTCGTTAGCTGCTTAGCTGTTTGGGTGTTGTGTCATCCGCCATAGGAAAACTAGATCATCCGAGCGGTTTGTGTGTGTGAGTGAGCGCGAGTGTGGATGCTCGAAAAGACAAATGTTTAATTTTCGAAAGATTCATGATTCTTCTAGTAGACTAGCAGACTTATGTATATTTAAGAAATCAAAATTATTTGGCTTGTTAGAATACCCCAATAAAAATAAAAATTACAGAAGGTATCAAAAAAAAAAAAATTGCTAATTACACATTTGATTGTAATCACTTGACAAAGTAGTTTTGATAACAGTGGTCACTTAGATCAGGTTTTTAGATCTATGAGATCATTCTAACAAAATTAAAGCATTGCTTGCTTTGGGTGCCATAGAGCTATAAAAATTGTATATTATTGCTAATTGAACAGCGAGTGGAAATGATAAGAATGATAACGTTTTAATATGTTTATCTCATCATCTTCTTTTTTTCTCATTTCTTCTGTAAAGAAATCTTTTAGTTGCACTCGCTTCGTGTTATTTTTTATCCCGTTGCATCTGTTAAGCTTTTACTCACCTTGGCGTTAATCAGCGACACGTGGCAGGCATTCAGAATGAGGATGACGGCGAACAGGCGCCAGAGGAGCGACATCGTGTGTCGCTGCCGCTGTTGCAACGTCGCAGCCGTCTGGGATCCCGTTGATCCCATGGTTGTGTTTGTGTTTTGGCAGCTATTTGGTTATTTAACTATTTGCAAATTGTATAGGGCAGTTTTAAAGTTCGTATTCGAGGTGCGTTAGGAACGTGGTCAATAAAGAAAAGGTTACGATGTTTATGGCACTGAAATAAGTCAGGGGAAAAATGAAATCAGAAATTGCCACTGTGTGAGGATCACGCAATATAACAAGCGCATGAGCTAAACTAAATTATTCAAGATCAGCAGAATTAAATGACAACAAGAATAAAAGTTATATGTATGAAACCAAAAGCCGCAACCGCAAACCCAAAAAAATGAAATAAAAGAGACAAAGTAAAGTCAAAACGCGAATTCGCCAGAAAACGCTGGCTGAGTATAAAGATAAAGATAAAGAAGACGCAAACGGGACGGAAGAATAGGAGAACATTTTGGCCAGCTGAGGCTGCTTGAAATTGCACAATGCCTTTATCCTACAATACTTTTTTCAATTTTTTGAAAGTGCTTTCTAGTTTTGCAATTTTTCTTAGTACAGATCGGCGTTTGGTTTCGTTTTTATTTCACGCGCGACTTTCAAAATTTCAAAGTCTTTTGCCGGTCACTTTTTGATTATGTATCTTTTAAAACAATTATCTTGGTTCGTTCATATCAATGTTTTATTTTTTTTTAAATTATTTTGCTTGTTTAAGATTCATAGCCTTTGGCCCTTTAATGACTGTTCTCCTCTCTTCGATTCGCCTTTTGCTTTCCACTTTGCGGCATATTCTAGACTGCAGCTCAGAAGATCGGAAAAACGAATGAAAACAGAAGCACCAGAAAGCGGCCAGCTTCAAGAAATGTTTTGCGATCCTGCGACGCGCGCGTATTGCAGGCGATGTATCCTTCGGGGCACCAGACACCAGACAAAAAAATAAAAACAATTAGCACTTTGAGTGGGCACTTTAAAAAAAAACCAAAATTGCACTTGAGCAACCACAAGAAGGAACACCAACAACAATTGAAAGACAGCCAGGCGGACAGGCGTCGCAGTCGCAGGCCTAAAACAACGCACCGAAAATTGTGCGACCGTCTCGTACAACGGCGCGCAACCGAATGTCCAACTGGAAGAACTTTGACAGCGACGCCGCTGACACCGTTGAAGACAGCACACGAGCGGGCCGCGAATGTAAAAACGAACAAGTCCCGAAGACGCAAAGCGCTAGCGAGCACACACACTTTCGCTCACAGATAAACACACACATAGCCAAATGCACTAATGTTGCGACGAACTCAACGTGCAAAGTTGCCTCAAGTCTTTTACCGTGGCGCAACATGCAAGAAGTCTGATATAATTACAAGTCCTCGTATGTTAGTATGTAGTGTAAGCTTTATCTGCGTTAGAAAGTGTAATTTTTTACGATAAACTCAATACAAACAGATTATTTAGATTTTTAAAATGATTCCTTTTTTAAATTAATAAAAAGAATTTATTTAAATACCACAAATAATTTCCATTCCATAACTTGTTAAAATAAATAAAATCATATTTAAAAAATTTCTGCTTTAACCCATTTTCTGCCACGATACAAAAAGTATTGAGAAATTCTAAAATCGAATATTGTATGAGGTTAAAAATTAAATTTAAATTCACATTGTTTTAAATTTAAATCTTTTTTAAAATTATTTTAAATTACATTTTATTTTTTTATATATGGGGTGACCAGAGTGAACATTTTCTTGATTTTCTAATTTTCTTAATTTTCCATTTGGAATTGAATACATTGGTCCACATAAAAAAAATCGTTGCGAAAATTAAAAACTTTGCTGTTCGACTAGTCGAACAGCGGCAGAAAATGGGTTAAGGCTTAAATTTTTTATAATGGTCTTATTCTTTTTCTAAATGAAATTTAACTTTACTCAGTGTGGTCCATCAGTTTTACAAATTACAAGTGTCTGTTCACCACACACACGTTCAATGCCATTTGAACCACTGTGCAACTCTCATGTTCGCGGCGAACTTTTGCGTGTAGTTCTTGTTGTTTTAAGTTCCTGACTTGTGGCTCTAGCTTCATCGTGAATAGCGTTCGAGTGCTGCAGGCAGCCGGCAGCAGGCAGCGCAGTCTCCATTGACGGTGAAGTTGACGTTGACGCCGACGCCGACTGCAGTTGCCAAGCCTGTTGCGTCGCAGCGCTCTCTCTTTTTCTCTCTCGCATTCTCTTTCGGTTAGTGCCTGCGCTCCGGACTAGGCTTGTGGCGTGGGTGGCTGTGCGTTGTGTTGTGTTGTCTTGTGTCATGCCGTCTCTGCTCTGCCATCGTCGTCGCGGCTGCAGCAAAAGTTTATCGCTCTGCGCTTGTGCGACTGACTGACTGACTTTTTTCATATTTATCGGCAACAGGATGCAAAGTTGGGGCTCTGCACTAATTTAGTCCCATGGCGAAATGGGAAAAGTGTGTGCTCTCGGGACAGGGCCCAACCCCGGATTCTTTATCTCTGTCAGCTTCGGGCAGCGAGTACACATTAAACTGGAACAGTAAATGGCTACAAAATGCAACGTCGATGTTGACGCTGAAGTTGAGCTGTCGTCGACGTCGACGCAGACGTCGCTACTGCCGCTCTGTAGGTCAACTGATAAAATGGCGTGAAGAAGCCAACACCAACCAAAACGGCAATTTGGGTTGCCGTTGCAGCTCCCACTGATAATGTACATATGTACATATGTATGTATCTATGTTTATTTGTCCCTGTCTGTGTGTGTGTGTGTGTGTGTGCTTACATTTATTTATTGTTTAATTATTTCATACAGGCGGTAGATGTGTGTGCATTTCCCATTAGTTCAACTCTTTTAACGCATTTCCAGCACATTGGTAGCTTTAAGAAGTTTGCATTTCACATCAAGAAGACAAACGTTTCAAGTATTTACATATAATTATGGGAATAAAAATGTATTGCTTATAATACCTAATAGCTTATTATGAACAGTTTACAGATATATACCAGGTACGCGCCTATGAAACTGGTAATTTTTTTTAAACACGTTTATTTAAAAGAAAATTGTAATAGATTTATTGTTCAAAGTATGTGCCCTCGTTAGCTATTTATTTTGACCATCTCTAAGGCAAGTTATGGATTCCTCGCTAAAATAATTGTTTATCTTTTGAGCCAAACCAACCATGAGTTAGCCCATGGGCAAGCGGTTCCCAATTATTTGACACAATGACTTCCCGAGTCTGCAATGCTCGTGATGGTGAATTTTCATCCAAAAATATTACCTTGCGTTGCCTCAATTGATATTCTGGGCGTTTAAGGCGCACGGCTCAAATCGTCTAATTAATGTTGGTAGCGTAGACCAGTAATTTCCAAAAGCACTTAATGGGATTCCAACGCCGATTTCTTCATATGAAACAACAAAATCTGTTGTGTCGGCATATCGCTATTTGTGGGTGCGTAACTCGACATTTTCAAGAGCGGAAAAAAATGTGTTGTTGTGTGAAACTAGGCAAACTGTGATCTGAACATTGTTGACAGATGTCAAATGAAGAAACTATGACATTCGGTTCGGCTTGGAATTCGTACATATTCGGCTATCGACCGCTACATGTCTTTACCGGCTTCATAGGCACGTACCTGATTTATAAAAGAAAAGGATAATTATCACAATGATAATTATTATAATAAGTCATAAAATTTCTATACTGCCAAGCATTTTCTTTTAGAAACCAATCCATATCCCAAATGTGCTTAGTAATATTATTGAATTTTGTATTTGTTTTGTTTAAACTTTAAGCCATATACCCGAAACAGGTACGCATACAGGGTATAAACAGCAGACAGCAATGCAAAAGCTAGACACAAATGAATTACTTACCGATAATGAAATGTAAGATGTGCTACTTTCAAGTCACTTGTTTACCATAATTCTTTTCACTTTTTGGATTTTCCGAGGGAAAATTTATGCATTCAAATTCAATATTTTAGTATGAATGAAAGTCTATAAATTATTACATAGGTAATATGCTGGTTAAGTTATTAATTAATTTCAGACTGTTGCATTTTCATTTATAATAAATACTCTTAAATATACCATATTTTCAAGGTCTAAATCTAATATTCTCTGTACTTAATTTAAATGTATGAAAATAGTATTAAATCTACCAACTTCAATATACCTGTAGCTTTTCGCAATACGTTTCATATAATAACATAATAAATATTGTTTTTTAAAATATTTCCAAAATCTCAATCTAAAGAATCTCTGCAATAAAAGGAATTGATTGAAAATAGTATAAGATCTATCTCTTGAAAGCACACAAACTTCAATATATCTGTAGCTTTTTGCAGTACGTTTAAGGCTTCTTAGCCTTGGTAATGATTTCAATTAACGAACTACTCATTTGTCGGATTTCAAGAGTTGGGATCGAAGCAGTTGACACATTTCACGTTGCTGTCCTGCCAAATTAGCAACTCCACTCGTGTGACGCCCGAGCCACCGAGTCTCCCAAAACATATTTAGACCTCAACGACTATTCAACCGCCCAGCTGGCACCCACAGCAGGCGGGCTTCCGATTGGCGCCTTGTGGCAAGGCGCTGTCTGAGCGCATGCGCCAAACCGCCGACTCGTTATGGAATCAACGCCCCGTCCCACACCACCGATTGATGGCAACCGACCAATGGCCACGTTACGATTTTTGCTTAGACATTTAACAGAAGTGTATGTTGTGCCAAAAAGGCTCAAGCTAAGATTTGAACTGTGGCTTCCGTTCTTGATAGTCGCTGGTCTAAAAATAAGAAAAATAAGAAAATCAAAATGAATATTGTGAGCATTTAATTACTGTCCGAAGATGCGAATGCTGTGTGGCTATCAATAGCGACCTGTCATATCAGTGGGGCGCCTACTATTTGGGTCACTCTGCTCAATAACACGCATCGGAGGGACAGGGACAGGGACAGTAACTATAGTATACTCAAATTTTATAGCCGCCTGTACAATATATAATTGGAATTGCGGCGAATGCCCGCTTGCCTTTCTTAGAGAGTCAGAGGCCGACGCTTATCACTTCTTCACACAAACACATACCATACACATATACAATATATATGTATATACATAATCTGTATAAAATAAGACAAAGCCTTGTGGATTATGTGAATGAAGTTGAGGCCATTATCAAAACAAAAATTGTTATCAACAAAAGACTAACGAAATGTTAAGGCCACGAAATTTACCACAGTTCCACGGTCACAGCCTGTTAACGGATTTTAGCTGCCACAGTTTGACAGCCACTGTGGCTAAACTAACGCTTTAAGCTATTAGCCAAGTCAGCAAAAGCTCGGCGATAAAGCTTTTATTGTTGCAAAAATAATCATATGCTCTAGTCAATATTGCCACTTGTCAAGTTCATATTGAAATATTTAAAAATACATACTATATAAACTATTGTATGTAATAATTATTACAATAGAATACAAAAAAATATAATTGGACAGGAAATTATTATAAATACTTAGTACGAATATCTGAGTATATCGCCAACAAGAACAATTTCCACATGTTAATTCATTTTTGAAGCTTTTATCTTGCACACATTTATTTTATATACAATTTTACCAATCTAAGTAGAGCAAATATAATAAATAGATTATGCAGTATTCATTCATAATAAGTACAAGTACTCAAGAACTCATTCATTGAATGTGTAAGTCTTGTTATTTATTTATTTATTTGCAATTATATTTATTATCTTTCCTGGCCAAAACAATTGGCAATTTGTTGCGTAAACTATCAGATTTGACGTGAGCAAAGAAATTTTTATGTAATTTAATAAGTGGCTGCTAATAATACTAGGCTACGCAACACCTTGAGTGTAATGAATATGTAAATAAGCCTGAAATTATATGGTTAATTGGTATTGGGCAGAGAGTACTTGAGGGAATAGTAACTACGAGTGTAATTGTAATTATGTTCTTGATGTCAGAATCAGAAGTTCTTATGTAAGGGCATTCTTATCGAGCATCATAAATGGCGGTGAGTATATGTATTCACAAATCAAAATGTAAATTGACACCTCTGTTATGATAAAAGCAAATGCACTCATGCCTGGATGTTAAAGGATTTTAACTGAATTAAGTTATATATTAATGACAGTTCTGTGTTAACAGACAAATGCTTTATTAAATATTTTGAGAATTCTAAAAACGATTATCAGTGCAACTTTTTAGGCAAGCTAGAACCAGTAGAAAGTTATAAATTCAATATGATAAATATTTGGCTTATATAAAATTATATGAACATAATTAATTTGAATCAAGTGGGAAAGGCTATAGTTTATATAGGATTCCCGTTACTTATTTAAATAACTTTAAAATATTTTTTATTGCATGCTTTTAGGCATTCAAAAACTTTAATCAGCCACTACCACCTTTCTATTTGTCCGATCTTGTTACGATTTAGTAGGATGATAGAAGAGATGGGCACGGGCCTCCTCTTTGAAGCCCGGTCCAGGCCCGGCCCGGTCCAATTTTCAAAAAGCCCGGCCCGAGCCCGGCCCGATATTACCATATAAAAAATATTTTATTTTTAAATTATTATTTCTTTATTTTTCTTCAGTTAAAAATTATATTTTTGAGCCTTTCTGCAAGCTCGTCTTAAACTTTTTCTCTTCTCATTTTTCTTCGTACCATAAGTGACTTATTACGGAAATTTTGTTATTAAGCGACTTGAAAAGTTTGTGTTAAATCGGGACTTTTCGGGCCTACCGGGCTTCGGGCTTTTTACTTAGGCACGGGCCCGCACGAGAAAAAGGCCGTTTCCGTTTTCAGGCCCGCGGGACACGAAGCCCGAACAGGCCCGTGCCCATCTCTAGATGATAGGTAATAATAGTAGTTAACGTTAATAAGTAAAAAAAATCCTAATATCTTGAATTGTGCGTGTGGTGGTTTTACGAGGTTTGCGGAGGCGGAAAGAGGAGTGGCAAGAATTTGAAACAAATTTGAACTGCGTGGGGCTTATAGAAGTTTGTGTGCCAAATTGGGTTGCTCTAGCTCTTATAGTCTCTGAGATCTAGGCTCTCACACAAACGGATAGACTGACAGAAAGACGGACATGGCTCAATCGTCTCGGCTGTTGATGCTGATCAAGAATACACATACTTTATATGGTGGGAGATGTTTCCTACTCCCTGTTACATACATCACACAAATCTAATATACCCTTTTTGACCATTTTCAATGGGCACAGGGCATAAAAACATGTTGCAACGTTTGACAATCTTTGGCTATACTATATGCATGAAAGCTTTAGTATGGTTTCCTTTTCATTTTCAAGGTTTCTATTTTGAGATTATATGGTAATATGAGCAGTTCATCCCACAGAACTTGAGGATGTTTCTTGCGGAAACTCTTCTAACTCCATCCCGATTTGACATTCGGGATCGAATTAATGTGGAACTGCGACACAAATAGCAGACAAATGCTCAAAGCGGTATTTAATAGCATTGCAAGGTATATTTTTAGTCTCAAAAGAACTAAGCACGATTCAAAGCTCTTTTATATAACAAGTTACAATCTTCGTTTAAGTGATTGGTTTGCGGCGTGGGTTTTAATACTGTCGCATTAAATAATATACAATGAAGAACCTTCCCACACCTCATCACACTATCTCGCTTTAAATTAATATGCACACACAGTTAAATAAAAACGACAGAACAAAAACTTAAAATAATCAATTAATAAATTAAAATAAGCATATCAAGTCATGTATAGAGTTAAGTAAGAAGTAATAATACTTACAGTATTTATATTTATTACCGATTGAGATTCGTGAAAACATAAGTATTAATTATAAAATTTAGTTGCTTTATTTGACTGTTTAACAATTCGTGCACCTAAAAATACGCTCACTTTATTCATGAGTGTACCATTTGAACCATTCATTTTATCTATTTGATACAATTAATTGGTTTTTCGGACACAATCGCTATAAATAAGTGCACTTACTTTTGTAATTCACTCGTTAAACTTTTCGAAAGCTCAGCCAAAGTTGATTTAAATTTAATTTAGCCAGCAACAATTTGTCGCATACCAGCAGCATTGACCGCCAACGAGCTGTTCAATTTCCCGCTTGCCGCATGCCACATTTTGTTGCACGGATTGCGCACCTGCCAGTCACGTGTTTAGTGGCGGCAACTTGTTGTGCACAGTAACACGGCCGTTGCCAGGTATAACTTGGAAGGGGCAACAATTTTCTTACTTACAATACAGTACAAAGAGAGTTTTTTAACCCATTGAAGTAGGTATTTTGGCTAACGCAACCAAAGTCCAACTTGACTTTTGGATCCCACGGGTGAAGCACAATATCCAGTTTTAATCGTATTAAGAGTATTACATGTGCTTAAATTTAAATTTATTTCATAAATTTGACAATGTTCATATATTTGTGCTAAAGGGCATACAAATGTGTGCTTATAAACTATATATCATTGTGCCTCGACCATTTGGTCCGCCTAAAATTAAATACTGTCTACGTCCATGTCCACAAACCATTCGCATTTGCTCACATCAGTCTGCTTGTATTTGTGCTTTTCCGGGCATTTTGTTTGGCGTCACTCAAAGTTGTGCCATTTTCGTAATTTCCCTTTAATTGTCGCTGTAAATAATTCGCTGTTTAGTGTTAAATCACGTTGAATATTCACTTATTTTTAGCAGCCACTTGCATTATATTTAATATCGCCTCGTTAAGAACTTTACCTGTTTGTCCCATTTTATGTCGCGTCTCAAAAAGTGTTGCATATGTGAAGGCGCAACCGTGCAACAACTTTTACATGTACATATGTATGTATGTATGCAGTCGTAATTGTGCATCGCATTTGATTAGGCTGCTAACGTTTTTGACTACTATGCACTATGGGGTATTTTACCGAAAAAGTGTCTTTTATTAATTTTTCAAAAGTATGCAAATGTATGATTTGCCAATGCTAATAAACACTTCAAACTGTTATGTTACATACCAAAAATGTTAACAGAATAGTCGAGTGTTAAGATAACGGCTGTTAAAGCTGTTTCAACCGCTGACAGCGTGCTTTTGTTTACTGCAAAATTGAAGGGCATTTTCAAATTGTAACACAACATAAAGAATCATTTTAATAATTCAAATTTGAAATGGATGTCAACTGTTCAGGCTTGTGTTACGTGTTAATGCTTAAATATTGGTGTTTTTATACGTGTCTGTTTAATAGTGTGTATATTTAGCAAGTGATGTCAATGTCGAATTTTAAAAAGTAAAGTTTAACTTTGCAGAGAGTTTGACAAAATTGTTGAACGTGAGTCCTTGTCCACGTCTTAGAATCATAATTTCTCTATTCAGAATAGTTTATTTCAAGGTGCATCTCTATGCACTTTATTTCCAATTCAATTTTTTAAAATAAAATTCAAAATTTAAAAAAATATCTTGCTTAGTTTATGAGTTTTTAATAAATAACACATTTTCGGTAAAATACCCCGTAGTGCTATGTGGCAACTCTAACTTTCTGGCCTATGCGTACAGTGGGTTGATGCCTAATAATCTAGTGATGGAACATTTTTGGGATGATGGAATCAGTCGTAGAATCCAGAGACTTTTTATTGCGCTACTTGAAGGAAGGAAAAGGTGAAATAAACGAATCTAAATTCATAAAAAAAATTAGCTAAATATATTATAAGTAGGGTCGAACAGATTTAAAATTACTTACTTATTATTTTATTTACATACTAGACGGGTTTTATTCTAATCTGCTAAAAGGCATTTCAGTGGAATTCATTTGAAAATGGAAATTCGCATTGAATTCCATGAAATTTATTTGTACGCCAAACTGTTGTTTTGTTAATATATAATAAATTTTCATTCTCATTAAAATGTAATTATCTAAGCGGACACAAATTGGCATAAAGTCGTTAAGGTCTGAATCATTTAAACATATGTGGAAAGCATGTCAGCTAAAAGAACGTGGGTGTAATGAATCGCTCTAAGTATTATTAAATATTAATTCGATTTGCTTCAGTGTGCACTGGCCCTGTGAAAAGGCGGAACCGGGTGGGGTAAGGCGGTAGTAAACTTTTGACACACTTTTTGTCCGTCAAGGAGGGTGGATGCATTAGAATGCTCCTACATGATCATATGTGAATGTGTGTGTGTGTGTGTGTGTGTGTAGACTTAAGGCGTACAACTTGCGTAAGGCTGAAGAAAAAACCCTTGTCAAGTTTCTGTTGAGAGTTTTGTGGGCAGGCAGGCAAGAAAAATGTAATTTTCAAGTCACTGGTTAAACGATTTTATTTTCATTTCATTTTCTTAACAACTTGACGACTGACTTTCTCAATTGTTGTGCAATTGAAAATTTATTTCAATAAAATTGTCGAGCGTTTCCATTTTAAGCACGGCTCACTTTGAACTTTGTTGTGCCGTCCCGTCGGCCAGGGCAACCAGTTGCCGTTTGCCAGTCGCCAGTCGCCAGCCAATTTTTCGGTTGCTCCTTGTGCTAATTGTTGACCGACTATCCCTTTCTCTCACTGATTTGCACAATCCCTGTGTGTATTGCCTCCCTTTTTGCTCAGTCATTTGACCCACATCTTAGGCAACTGCTTTTACCTTAATTAAGGCCAAAATGTGTAAGATTTGTATGGCCGAGCTCGCCCACATTAGACGCATTTGTGACACCATTGAATTTTGGTCATCAATTTAATTGACAAGCCCCTCCTCTCTCCAGATACTCTCCTGTCTCTCCTGTCTTTCTCCCAGGCAATCGATGGTATTGAGCGGGCTTTTCTTTGCTCATTTGAGCCCAGTTGGGTGAACATTTTGAGTACAATACTTGTTGCCAACTTAGCAAGCCAAACTCAATGCCATCAAATTAATTAAAATCTATTGCGATTAATTTTACAAGAATTTTCTAAAATTCATGCTTATACTATTACGTTTCTATTAATGGTTCAATGGGCGTAACATGAAGAGTAAGAGTTCTAAGGCGCTCTCCCTTTTTATATCCTGTAGCTATTGACAATGGGTTGATAATTTTTTTTCATTTTATCCTAAAGGGCATCTAATAATCAAACAGCGCATAACACAGGGTATATGGTTGTCAAGCAGGAATTCATTGAATTTCAAAATTGGATAAATAGAAATTTGTTACTATAGGGTATAATGCATTCGAGTTGGGCCAACTGCAACATAATTTCAGTAAGACACGAACTAGCTACAGGGTATATTCCAGCCAAACAGCATTTTCACTTGCGTATGATAGTACGTAATACAGGGTATATGTCGGTCAGTCACTAAAGCTGTTCAGAATGAATTCCGTAGGCTGCAAACTAGTTACAGAGTGTTTTCTGGTAGATCAGTCCTAATAATAATGCGTAATTACAGGGTACCTCACAGTCGCTATTGCTGGACATCCGTAAACAGAAGTCAACGACGCATGCAGATTATGAAGTATTTGTACAAATATTTATAAGTATTTATAACAGCACGATGGACTTGGCTAATGAATATGGCTCTTAACATTTGGCCTTTTGCAAGTTGGCCTAAATGCTCAAAATGGCAACGCTGCTGCTGCCGTTGGATTCATCAAAGACCAGTGATTAACAGATAAAGATATTGCTATTCTTCTGACAGCAACAACAACATCAGTGTGAAATGGCTCTAACAGTTAACAAAAACAAATGCAAAAGGAATTTTCTCAACTCTTTTGCCGGCTAAAAGCGAATTGTTTATGTTTATTTGGTGCAAAGTAATTAAAAGGCAATCGCAAGATAAATACAAATACGAGCTGCCGTTTGGATCTGGCTTTGGAGCTGCCCGTGTTTGGCACCTGAATACCCCCTTCATACACATGTATTTCTGAAGGGTATGGAGAACGTAGAGCAGGGTGTCTGCGAATAGGGTGTTTGTGTTTGTCACCACACGGCCTTTTTCTCAGCTTGTTCTCTGTCTACGAATACATATACATACTTACACATATGTGTGTGTGAGTTTCGAACATATTTTTGCGCCTGCCTAATAAACGCAAGTGTAAACAAAGCAACAATCATAAAAATTCTCTCTCTCCTCTATCTTTGCCAGCACCTTCACTTTTTATCTAAACAGAATTTGTTGCCAAACGAAGAGTCATAAAAACTGAGAGCAACGCCACGGACACTAACTGGAACCTATAAGAAATTATTAAGAAGTTGAACAGAAAAAGTTTTTTAACAGCAAATAATAGTCGAAAAAATTAAAATACTCTTAGAGTTCAGTTAATCTTAAAGTGGATTATTATTAATCTAAAAAAAGATTAATCATCTCTAACCTATAGGTACCCAATTTATTTGAAATTAGACAAGTTTGTATAAAAGCATATAGCCATGGTATTCAGTAAAAATCAATAAACCGACAACTCGATTTTTGTGAAAGCGATTTTAAAGAACATTAACTCGATAACTGTTCTGGCAGGGTGATTTTTGTTTTGGCGATTTTAACACTGCGATTTCAAACTCGATGCCTAATTGGGATTTACATCACTAGTCTGCGCAAAAACTTTTCTGCGGAAAGGACTTGAATTTTCAGAAAACTTTCAATAAATAATGATCAAAATGTCATTCTGCTTAAAAATTTGTTCAGTTTTGGCAAAGTTATGAAAGTTTGAAATTGGTCTGATTTTATTTTTCTTTTCAATTTAGTTTATTTTTGAAAACTCGATATGCATAGGTAATTCCCCCATGTCGAATGCGACACTCGTACGCAGTCAAAGTGAAATAAAACATCTGCCAAAACATTATTTGGTTGTGACAAATGGCGAATCTTATAGGTCTTGATTAGCACAATTATTGGTGCTAAGGTTGATTTTGGGCAATTGTTCGTTCTTAAGATAATTAAAAAAAAAAAAACCAAGGCATTCGCACGCGACTCAAACAGAAGTAGTTTTTTCGGCGACCAGTTCTAACACTGATTTAATTTATCTTCAAAATTTTTTTTTGTTGATTTTAAAATATTAAGTAGTAATTTTTTTAATTTAATTGGAATCACTGTCGCATGCAACATTTTGTACCACAATATATATCTATTGTTTCTGTCTTTTATTTTTAAAATTATATATCAAAACAGCTCGAAAAACTTATTTTAAATCAAACTTTCAATATATTTCTATGTAAGTAAATGGTTTATGTTACAATCTTACTATCTTACTTAGTGCAATCGATAGAATACAAACGGTCCATTTTAGAAGTCAATTTTTAAGAAAATCAGCAAAAGTATAGAAAAAGTGAATTTATTTCAATGTAGAATCTATTTGTTCATCCTATTGAATTTCTTCTCGCTTTTATTGCTTAAACAAAAAACTTGAATACATTTTTGGAAGAAAATTTCACAAGATGTAAGATTTTGATAAATTTTACGTTTTTGGCCTCGGTTGACATTTCTGTGCAAATGCCCATATGTCGTTATTATTGAAAGATAAATCGACAACTTTAACGACTTTTTTTCGATTTTTACAATTTGAAATTAAACTCGATTCACAATTTGGAATTACATCACAACTCAACAAGTATTAATTGTTATGTGTTCAATTCAGTTGTTAAAACTTTAACCTACAGATCAGAATCTTTAAAAAATCCTCTTGAAACTCGGCATCGAAAACTTTCTTGTTGAATTCTAAAATTTGAACATTACAACTAGAATAAAATTATGTAAATTGTGAGTTGAAAGGCCGAAGTTATCTGATCTATCGTAAGAGTTTGTTGCTTTTCAAAGTGCACTTAAGCGCAATTCTGTTTCCAAGAAACTGAGACTATTTTCATATCTTTCAATGCAATGTTAATGTCAATGCTGTTCCAAGCAATTTCAATCGCGCATTACCAATCTGTCAGTTGGGCAACTCGACCAGTTCGGTAATTGAGTTGCAGCTGTTGCCTGCCAAGAATTTGCCCACTTGGCTTTTATTCTCCTACCTTCTCACCGTTTCACTTTCTTTCCTGCTGCATTCACTCAATTTAACGCTTCATTTGCGAAACTTAGTTGCCTCTTTTCGTGAATGTCGATGAAGTGGCAGCAGCCGTTAAGCCTGGACAAATAATAAGAAAATAGATGCAAGCAACAGCAGCAGCAGCAGAAAGCGGAAAAATGACTTAAGAGAATTTTCCAGGAAGTGCCACAAGGTGGTGGTGCAAATGGCGGCAGCAACAAAAGGGAAGTCCGCAACAAGGACGACGATGAAATTTAAAATGCCCCATAATACCAATTTGGACTAAATGTGCTCCAGTTAATGGAGGGAAAGCAAAAAAAAGCCCCAGGTGAGGAGTGTCCACAACTTGGATACAAATTGACTGCACTTTAAACAGAAATTTGATTAAGAAAACTGGTAAATAAGCACACAATTCTCACTTATATTCTAATCAAACGAAGAAATGTCTGAATTATTCCATTAAAGCTATTATGAGAAAAGTTTTAAATTTTTAGGAACTTTTGTAAAAAGCTAACCTCATTTTTCATTGGCACAAAATCTGTTGGAAACTAATGCTACTCCTCCACAATGGGTGGTGCAAAAGTCAGTTCATGCAGCCGCTGGTGTAGCGGTTTAATTAATAAACAGGCTTCAGCTGATTACTGTAATGGAGAAAGGATTACCAAAGGGAAATGCCGGCAGCAGATTTTTATCATAATTGCGTTTAGGGAAACTTAAGTACAAGTAGACCAGGAGAAGCCCTTAATTATCATGAAATTCAGCGATGTTCCCAGTGATCTATTCTCTTGGATGTGGTAAATGGCGCCAGATGGACGCAAAAGCACTCGAGCTAACAGATGCACAAGCAAACTTTCGCAATGACAACATACACGACAGTGTGTTCGAGAAAAGCTCGAGTTGACGGCGACTTTTTTATTTCATTCAATTTTTTTTTTTGGCGAAATTGAAATCTGAGCGCACTGTAGCCGAGCTGAAAGACGATCTAAAACCTTATCGGGGGTGTCACAGAAATCGCAAGCGAATTAGACTTTCGCAGAAAGCAATTCCGCACGGGGATTTCCGAGGTGCCACAGAACTTCGAATGATATGTTTTTAGCATTTTCACCAACCTTTTTGAACTAGGCTGCTAAGGGTTGACACCTTCTCAGATTAAATAACAGAACGGTTTGTTTAGCAACTTTTTTAAGTTTATAATTGCAGAACAGTAGGTTTTCAATTTTTTTCTTATTTAATTAATATAATTTAATTTATTTATGCAATAATTGATTTTGTTTGACTGAAAAAAATTTAAAAGTAATTGGCGCGAGAAAATAAAAATTACTCAACAGCTCTAGCAATAGTCTGGCAACTCTTCGTGAAAAATGTTTTCACAAATTGCACAATAAGTTAACGGTTTTTATCGGTAAAATTTGATTTACCTCTAAAGACCTATTTTTTTAATGCTTAACTTAAAGAAAACTGAAGTGGTTCCATATAGTTTTTTTGAATACCTTACTTCGACTTCTGACTAAAAAACGTGGCATCGCTGACCCTGACTTCGAAAATCTGAATCGGACTAGGTGGCAGCATCGGACGCAAGCGATTTTAGCGCTAGTTTAATACGCGTAAAATGATTTTGCGAATTGACCTGTGGCACAGCGAAATGGAATTGAAGAGAAATTCAAGCGAAAGCGATTTCTGTGGCACCCCCGTATTACTCAATTTGGTTTTCATGGCTGCTCTAGCATTGACTCACCTTTCGCTCTCAGCTGCTGATAAGTTGGTTGATTAAACAGAGCTAAGCTTTGATGAAACAGCATTTAGCTCTGCTAATCGTACAGTGTGCGCACTTGCATGAAAGCTTTCAGCTCCTCTTTCTACACCTGTTTAGTTATACAGGGGTGCTACAGAAATCGCTTTCACTTCAATTTCATTTCGCTGTGCCACAGGTCAAATCGCAGAATAAATTTACGCGGTTTAAGCTAGTGCTAAAACCACTGGCGTTCGATGCTGCCACCTAGTCCGATTCAGATTTTCGAAGTCAGGGTCAGCGATGCCACATTTTTTAGTCAGAAGTCGAAGTAAGGTATTCAAAAAAACTATATGGAACCACTTCAGTTTTCTTTAAGTTAAGCATTAAAAAAATAGGTCTTTAGAGGTAAATCAAATTTTACCGATAAAAACCTTTAACTTATTGTGCAATTTGTGAAAACATTTTTCACGAAGAGTTGCCAGACTATTGCTAGAGCTGTCCAGTAATTTTTATTTTCTCGCGCCAATTACTTTTACATTTTTTTCAGTCAAACAAAATCAATTACTACATTAATAATTTAAATTATATTAATCAAATAAGAAAAAAATTTAAAACCTACTGTTTTGCAATTATAAACTTAAAAAAGTTGCTAACCCAACCCTTCTGTAATTTAATCTGACAAGATGTCAACCCTTAGCAGCCTAGTTCAAAAAGGTTGGTGAAAATGCTAAAAACATTATATAATATCATTCGAAGTTCTGTGGCACCTCGGAAATTCCCGTGCGGAAATGCTTTCTGCGGAATTATTTTTCGCTTGCGATTTCTGTGGCATACCTGATAGCGTGGCCTAACTTAAAATATTTGTGAGTAGTAGTATTTATTGTATATGGAGTTTCTAATTTCTTTGCTTGTGTCATCTTGACCTTAAAATATTATTCAGGGATGCCACAGAAATCGCAAGCGAAATTGAATTCCGCAGAAAGCAATTCCGCACGGAAATATCCGAGGTGCCACAGAACTTCGAATGATTTAATGTTTTTTAGCAATTTCACCAACCTTTTCGAACTAGGTTGCTAAGGGCTGACACCTTCTCAGATTAAATTACCCACGGGTTTGTTTAGCAACTTTTTTAAGTTTATAAATGCAGTACAATAGGTTTTTAATTTTTTTGTAATTTAATTAAAATAATTTAATTTATTTATGCAATGATTGCTTTTGTTTAGGTGAAAAAAAATTTAAAAGTAATTGGCGCGAAAAAATGAAAATTACTCGACTACTCTAGCAATTGTCTGCCATTGGTCTGGCAGCTCTTCGTGAAAAATGTTTTCACAAATTGCACAATAAGTTAAAGGTTTATTTCGGTAAAACTTGATTTATCTCAAAAGACTTATTTTTGTAATGCTTAATTTAAAGAAAACTGAAGTGGTTCCATATATTTTTTGTAAATACCTTACTTCGAATTCTGACTAAAAAATGTGGCATCGCTGACCCTGACTTCGAAGATCTGAATAGGACTAGGTGGCAGCATCGGACGCCAGCGATCTTAGCGCTAGTTTAATACGCTTAAAATTATTCTGCGATTTGACCTGTGGCACAGCGAAATGAAATTGAAGAGAAATTCAAGCGAAAGCGGTTTCTGTGGCACCCCCGATTGCCAGAATTTGTGTTACCCTGCAGTATCGGCATTCAGTGGTTACAGGTGTGCGACCCTCCATAACAGACATTGCAAATGCAAGAGCAATAAATATACCAACAGCAACAGCAACAGCTACAAAGTCATCAAAAGTTGTTCTCAGATTTCGAGTCGAGTGCCCGACAATGTTGAAGCCGACGCTGACGCTGATAGTGACGCGTCGCCGTCGACGTCGACGTCAACTGGGACGCGAGTTACCGCTGCAATTGTAGGGCATTTTCCTTTTGTTTTTGCTAGTTCTCATTGCTATTGTTCGTGTTGTTGTTGTTGTGCTATTTATTTAATTTCTGCTTGTTCGTATTTCTCATTTGCCGTAATTTATGTCTACAGCGGCAGGAGAAACGAGAGTGAGCGAAGTAAAGAGAAAGCTTTGATACAAGCGCGTATTGTGTGTTGTCCAGTGTTGTGAAACAAAACGTTGCCAATTGTTTTTGTTGTGGTTTTTTGTTGTTGTTGTTCCATTTCGATTCTCTACAAAATTTGCACGCTCAGCTCATGTTGTTGTTGTTGTTGTTGTTGGCAAAGTGCGAATAACACTCTTATCATTATCATTGGCATTGCTGTTGTTTCTATTTAAAATTGTCATTACCGTTGCCCTTGTCATTACCTCAATTGTTGTTGTCTTCTATACCCTGTATCTGTACCATTAAAGGGGTCTGCTCATCACAGTAAACTCTAATATTGTCCATATTCTCTTCTAATGCTTTCCATAATTTATTGTCCCGTAATTTCCAAGCAATAAATACTTTGAGTACGAATTGTTAGAAATTTTAAGATATCCTTTATTAGAGATTAATATAGTATGCTATAATAATATCATGGGAATTTAGAGTCAGGCCAACATTTATTTGCATAATATGTATTATTTTTAAAAGATGTATTATAGGTATTTTCTATTTGAAACTGTACTCTATAGTATACTTACATATGTAAGTATGTAGGAAAGTAATTAAAAATTACGAATATACTATACTCGTATGTAAATACTTACTCGATATAGGCCATCTCCGAGACGATCACATTTGAGTTGCTTTTGCATTTGCATCTGCTGCAGCAGCGACCCGTCGTCACAAATTCTAATTCTCTGCTTTGCTCTCAAAGGCATCTCTAAGCTGCTCGGATCCATTTTCAGATGCCCGTTGCCAGATTTCAGTTTGCAGTTGCCGGTTGCCATTGAATGCCGCTTAAACAGAACGTCGCTATCATTATCGCTCGTCGTTATTACTATTTTCATCTGCGTGCGCATCGGAAAGCAATATAAACATTTACTATATTCGCAATTTGTTTAGAATCTTCTCAATCCGATCTGCAGCTATAGACGATGTCATCTATTATAGTCAACATACTGTTCAATTATTTCATGTGAGTGTATTATATACTCGCACATACATATGTACTATGTACATAAATATTTAATATTTGTATACCCTGTGCGCAAGGGTATGTAATAATAATATTGTACGGAAAGAAGTGTGTTTTCTTATTAAGCATGAAAAATATTAGTTAATTCTGCATCAATAATCAAAAACATATCAACGATTTGTGGTTAGCTACAAAATCAAAATCATAAAATCATAAATATGTAAATAAATGGAGTGGTAATGCTTCTATTTGCGCACTGTTACCGCCTTCGTGCGTGGAGACTACGTACGTAAGTTAACACGAGTCAGTGGAGGAGTTGTGGTAACAGAGTAACTGATGCGGATTTGGTAGCGCTGTCATTGCTGGCCATCTGTCTGGCTGTCTGTCCCTTCTTCTTCTTCTTGCGCTTTACGTTCACAATAACATTGACGCTCTATTTTTGATTTCAACTATTATTGTTATTGCTTCAGCTTAAAGTCCAAATCACCAATATTTCCAACTTTCGTTCGCATGAGAGCATTGGCGAAAAAGCTGCGACACTTGTCATAATCGGGTTCATCATTGTGCTCCAACTTGGCTACGTACTTCATAAAGTCTCCGATGCACGCCGGCAGGCCCTTGGCCAAGAGGGACTTAAGTGCTGCATTTGCATCAGCCATAAATGCCGCCCAGGGCAGCTCTACGCCCAACCATCCAATAAGATTATAGCCAATTTCCAGATCTGAGCGTCTAGTGGCAACGCCTAGATGAGCATCCCGCGAAGTATACTCGATGGCTCCATTGTGCATTTTCTTTGGATCCGGCTTAAAGTCACCAGTCACATAGTGGGAGGCTAGACCAAACCCAACGACATAAACTTGGGAGCAACCTTTCCCATCCCTTCCACCATCTAGACAAAGCAGAATGTTGGCCCCTTGAGATCAGCGTTTACATAGCCAGTGCCGTGCATGAACTAATACACGTCCAGCATCTGTATGGCCAGCCGATAGACGGTGCAGACTGCTGATGCTCCTTCTTTATCGTCTATCTTCATTTCACTTAAAAAAAATACATTACTTTTATTAACAACTTTAACAGTATGCAAATATGTGCATATATATTAAAATCAATTACACTGTGATAGTTATTTAAAAAAAAAAAAAAAAAAGACATGACCAAACTCAACGGTTTCCCCCTATTTAGGATCCTACAAAGGAAATTTGATTGCAAGACAACCTGAACGAAAAATCTTTAAATAGAAATTGTAAAGATTTGATTTTGTTGACATATTCACCCAAAAGAGCACCAAAGAAACCATTTGTAGGCTTGGAATGTTCCGAAAATTCGCAGCGTAAAATGTTTCTAGCAACTTTGCAACTTTGAAATTTTGCAAAAAACCAACACCTATTACGAGACCGAAGACGAATGTCCTATTTCCTTAAAAATAGCCAACTTGGTCAAAAACTTCGCGAAAAATTTGTATGAAACCGTAATTGAAACTTAAAAATCTAATGATGCAGTTCGCTTCGTAGGATCCGAAATAGGGGAAAACCGTTGGTCATGTCTTTTTTTTTTTTTTTTGACTTGCACAGTGTTATTAAGCACTAAAGCCTGAACTGAAAGTAAATAAGATACACTCTTTTTTAAATAACTAGTATAATGACTTTATTTCAATAACTAAGCCCACAACTCGTATACTATATGTGACAGGCAGTTGGAGGCATGGCAGGTCCCATAATCTCCAAAGTAAATGAAGCTTTTTCACTTTCTTAAATACAATTCTTACAAATCCCGACCCAAAGAACTACAAGTTATTTGTCAATCCTTCAAAAACAATATATTAATATCTTTCGTTATTTTTTTGTAAATATTTAAAAATAATGCATTACCCTTTACTGTTCATCGAAGTACAACAATTAAGTGCAACCCAATTAAAAAAATGTAGTCTCCACTGGAGACTGAAGACTCTCCAGCATAACATATTTATTTTTGGAGTATTATGGAGTACATACGGGAATGTATTTACCTATCGAAGTTCAGGTTAAATATCGCTGGAAAACTACCATAATCGAAGTCAAGCTGTAAAAAAAAGTTGGAGAGTTCAGCGTCGCAGTTGACCTATGTATGCATGTATGTATTCATGTATGATTTCTAGCTTTTGCCGTCTCGAAGCGTCATTCCATCGCAATTGTGTTAAGTAAATGTCAAAGTGCGCAATGTATCATAAGGGGTTGCAGTTGATTTAGGGGCTCCAGGAGCTCCTGCTCACATAAATGAAGGCACACAGTTGACCACAGAACATACTATGGACATATGTATGTAACATCATGGGGAAGAGGAAAAGAAAAAGTCGAACAACCTGGCCTAGTCAATGGCTATAATTAAACACTGTATGGTGACACGCTGGCACAGTTTCTCATTTGTCCCGTTCTAATTGAAAACACAGAGGAAACAAAAATGCATCAAGCGCTACCAGAGTTGATGCATTCGACTACAATATGCCCTATTTAATTATAATTATTATCATAAAAATAAAACAACATTAAACAGATAACCAAATTATCTTATAAAAGCCGAGCTCTACTTACAAATTGTATGCCTGTTTATTATAGCCGGCACGTATTAATTTCAACAGATTGCGGTATACTGAATCTATACTCAATTCCCATTTGAATGAATATTTGAATGTGTGCTATGCCATAATGAATCCTGCTAAGCTCTTGAGTGCAGGGTATGAATGTAAACAAGGCACAGATGATGAATGCTGGCCAGTCGTACAGTGGAATTTTCTCACATATGTACTCACAAATACAAGCGATTATAAACAAGATTTATGATTGAATTATGGATTAATGAAAAATAAAGATTTAAGATAGGGCATCTTGGAAAAATATATATCTTTCTATTCAGTTTTTATTTAAAATAAAAATTTATTTCAATTAAACTTTACTTTTTAATTTTTTTATTATATATATTTAAATTTGTAAACAATGAACGCATATAATTAAATTGGAAATAAAATCAATAGTATCCTTTTTTGTCTATGGGGATGGGGACTTATTGGGCAAAGTCGCCCACCGATTCAAAATTTATCAGCAATTACTGATTATTTTGAATCCTTAAATTGGAATTAGATTTTAACATCATTAATAATAATGAATTATATTGGATTTTTATAATAATCAAAAATAAGAGAAATATTTAATTGCTCTCAAAAGGGGAAAGAATACCTTTAATTCAAAAAGTCAGCAAATAATTTTTTTTTAATTTTTATTTTAGAAATTATAATCCAAGAGGTAACTCGCATCGCATTAGATAGCTACCTCACCACTAAGATTAAGTTTCAGGAGTGCTGACAGTGTTTACCATTGGGATATTAAAAAGATTAATTAAAAACAAAATTTCTATCGCATACAAATTTTGGAATGCTTTCTCAGTAAATGTCACTTATTCTCCTTAAGACATTTTTGCGCTGCATTCTAGGCGTCAGTCCCACTGTGTCAGTTGAACGCTTGCACTATGGTAAAAAAGCCCGATATTTTGGCATAAACTCTAATTATAAAGATAGAGACTTGAAATTTGGCATGAACCTTAGTTAAATTAATTTAGAATTTCGGATTTTTTTTCTTTGATCTTGGACCACGCCTTCACCTCCCCCTCCCCTTACGACTATGCAAAAAAATGAATAAAATGTATATAAAATCCTAACATATAGCTAGAGGCTTAAAATTTGGTACGAAGCTTAGTTAGACCATTTAAAAATTCATAATATTTTTTTTTGTCATATCACTTACCGCATCAATATAACCGTAAGCCTAATTGTCTTCATATTCGTCTTCCAACTCAAAATCCAGACCAAAATTATCTTGCTCGTCATCCTCCTCTTCCGAATAATTTTCCTCATCGGTTGAGTCATCATTATATTTTTGTAAAACTGTGCTATCCGGGGATTCAAGAAGAGCGACAACATCTTTAGGTAGTGCCATTTTTTTTTTTAATTTTAGTCTTTCATTTAAGCAGAGACTAGACAACAATGGATCGGAAGAGTCTAATGCTCTATTAAAAACATCGGTTATATTGTCCAATCTACTACATTTTCTGGCATGACATTTTCTATCATTCTTATAGATTTTATTTCTTGCTTCTGACGCATTCTCTCCAAGAACTCCAACTGGAACTATGCAGTTATCCATTATTTGGTATCCGTGAACCAATACTTTGTGTACAGTTGGTGACATTGGGTACCATGCATAGTTTTCCATGTACCTATAGAAGGTTTTGGCGCAGAAGTTTTTAAATTTGTCGGTGTTTATTTTGTATTCACAGGAGATTGCAATTAGGATGGAATGAAAATTCTTGATAATATCAAAATCAATGCTTAAGATATCAGACAAAAGTTTAGCATTTGAAAATGCTCTTCTTGCAGTATTTCCATCATTGCTGTTGCCGCTGCCATTCTCTCTGGGTTTATCTATATTGAGACCCATTTCAGACCAAAGCCTTTTTTGGATAAACTCCTTGCGCAATCCAACTATTTTTACATCAACACCTTTGACACGCCAAGTCCTTACATTAACTCTGTACGAGATTTTCAGTACAAACTCTAAGAATCGAATCCATGCATGAAGTGGGCTTATTCCGTACTGCAGTCTCTCGTTATTAACTTTAAAATTAGTCGAATTAAAATCTCTGGTGCTTAACAGTTGAGTCGGCTTAGCTCCACATAGAGAACAGGATTGGCATGAATTGGTGCCAGTTAAAATGTTTAGGACCTTACCATCAATAAGTGTTAAATATGTTTCAAATTTAGTTATAACAACTTTGTTTTTGTAAATAAATAAATGCTCCTCAAGTTTTCTTATTTGCTCTTCCAAGTTCGACTTTTCATTTAGTATTAGGGCAGTTGTTTCTTTTGCAAATTCAATTTTTAATGGCCGGCAGAATCTTATTGACTGTGGTGTTCTATTCAGCCAAACTACTCGATCAGTATCATCCACTAGTTTCAACGGGATAATTGTTGTTACAAAAAGAGATTGGTCCTGAGAAATAGGTTCATTAAATTGAAATTTTTGTTTATAGGAGCTTTGACCTGTCGAGCCATCGAATCCGTAGCTCACAATCAATTTGCAATGAGTGATATCAGGTAAAATCTCAAGGACTTCTCCTTGCATTGTAAGAATGCGATCTACTGTATGATCCAATAGGTTTTGAAAGGAGACTTCAGCTTTACTTTCACAAAATCTGATACCGTTAGGTCTGCAGTTTAATTTAGCCTTTAGAACTTCCAAGTAAGGGGGATAAATATCGCATCCATGCTGTTTATTAAGTTTTTTTATATTTGAATATTGCTGTTTTGTTAATCCATTTTCAATTAAAAATGCTAATGCGACATCAGGGTTTATTGGAATCTGCGAATTGGCTTCAAGTTTTTTCCTTACGTGGCTTAAGTCTTCATAACTTCTTGTTTTCTCCAATACAAAGCACAAATCCTTTTCATTCGACTTTTTTGCCGAGACCGATGCAGCGTGCATAAGCAGAGGAGTTGAATGCTCCGAGGCAGGATCCTGCATCTTGGTATTGTACCTGCTTTCGACCCAATTTCTTTGGTGACGGGTTGATCTCACCAAACTCAACTATAATAAAGCCGTCAAGCCACTTGGAATGTTTTGACTTAAATCTGTTCAAAATTCTATTGCATTTTGGTAAATGCTGCTTAATATAGTCGCAAAATATATTGACTTTCATTTTAATTAATTTATTAGTCTCATCGCTTAAATTATTATTCATATTTTCAACAATATATGATATCACAGCGTCAGCCTGACGGCTGTTGCTGGACCAAACTTCAAGCAGCTCTGATCGGCGAAATTCATACACAGCTGCAACATGTTATTTTTCACGAAAAGGAACAAAATCGAACAAAAGGGATTATTAACATCTGATTCTAGATGGTTTAGTTAACAACCTTTACACAAAACTCTCGTAATGTTTTGTAATGTACTAATGTAGAGCTTAACGGAACAGGAACACATTTGTTAGTTTTTAGCTAAAAATACACATGAACAACACATTTGACAATTGCACAATAAAACACAAATACTAAAAATCTCTTCTACTACTGTTTTTTAAATACCTTTATCAACTTTATCCATATTTAGCAATTTCTTTTATGCTTACGAAACAAACACAATTGGCTCTGAAAGTTGCAATAATTTTTCCCGCGCTTTTTCAGTTCATATGGCAACGCTCAATCAGCTGACTTTGAGTGCGTTTAAAACATAAAGGGCAGTCCCGAAAAATTTAAAAAAATTGTTTTTGCTTGCTTTGGAGTTTTTTGATTTAGGAAATAAAAAAATTTTTAAGATACTGAACAAAAGACAATTTGAATTAATGCCAAAATATCGGACTTTTTTACCATAGTGGCTTGGCTGGCTTGACGGGCAAATGAACAAAAGCGCCGTTCGCGCTAGGCCAGTCAACTGGTCGGCCAGTCGTCAGTCGACGTCTCTGACGCTGTCGCCGTCGCTGCGCTGTCTCCGTCGACGTATTTTTTATGTAGCAAGCCAATGGCAGTGACAGCGATAGCAGCGACAACGAAAACGTGACTAGGCCAATGCTGGCGGCGCGTTGACGTCGTCGTCATTGGCAACGTGGGCGTACAGCACTTTTTATGCTCATGACAGCAAATTGAAGTGCGCCACACATAAATAGCACACATATCTATGTGTGTACACACACGCACACACACACACACAAACTCACTCTTTATTTGCGTTTGAGTTTGTACGCATAAGGATGCACGGCACTCGATGTGCTGTCACATGTTGCAAGCGCTCCTCATGCACTGCAAAAATAAATAAACACAAGAATAAACATAATTCAAATGCAAAATGGTGCAAATGAAAACAACAGTATATCTCACACTTAAAAAAGAAATCTCTCAAAAAAAACATTCAATTTAATTCAATAAAATTATTTGACTTTCCCCAAATGTTTTAAATTTTTCGTTTATATTTCGAAGCTTATAAAACTCTTAATATATAATCGGCAAACTTTTTAAAGGACATCAATTTATTATTATTTGCTCACCGTTGGTTTCTAAGCTTAAATAAGATTTAGATCTAGTAATATATAAAATTGTACTATTATACTTATAATAAATTCACATTTGCAAATCATCAAAAGCCGTAGGTATGAGTTATATCAGTTGATCAGTTTTATCTTTTGTCAGGAATGTTTTAGCTGGGTAGGATGTACCATTTTCTATCTCAGTGTAAGTGTTGCAAATTTAAGCAAGACCAGCCTACTTTTATATGTATATGTATGTATGAGTACGATACATGTGCATACATAGGTGCAGCATTGTTCAACACTCCACAGGTCGCCTGGCTTCATTTATGACGAATCTAGTCACGTGCTGATTTAACAACAACATTAAAAACAACAATAATAGCAAAGAACACACACACTCCCACACTCGTATACAAATCCATAAAGAAGCGCCAGAAAGTGAAAGCAATCGAATAGTACACATTATTCACATGCAGAGAGGAGTCAAAAACATAACTATGTATATTCACCCATTGTTAGCACCCATGTTAACCCAATGAAAGCGCCACAGTTATACGTACCTCTTCTTCCGTTTCGTTTTTTATTGGTTTCCTTTGCCGCCCCATTGCCATAGCGCCTGGAAATATGCAGCAGAAAAATACTCAAGCTGCCGTATCGCATTGTCCGCTGTTGGAAATGCATTGCAACGAATGCGAATGTGGTACTCGGACAGTCTAGAAAGCAAAAGTCGGACAGCTATGGGCCACAGGCAAACCGACTGCAAAAGAGGGGGACGGAGATAAAGCGAGAAAGTGCATTTCTTGTACATATTTAGGGTAATACCCTAACCCAAAAAGGACTTGCAGCTCGCGTTGAGGTGAAAAAATATGAGAAGGCGGTTTTAAGCATTCAGCGATATTGACTGCTTTAAAGAAGCTATCCGAATACTCGACTATTATTATAGCTTTCATTTCCCGAACCCTTTTTATGACTTAAAAAGACTTTCCACAACATTAAATAACCAAATCTCGATCAATTCAGCTGTATTTTTCTTAGTGATTTTATTGCTATTGATTTTATTTTATTCGATTCTCAAGGAAATCGCTAGCAAAAGGCATCCGTTTCAGCATTAAAATTAGACACAATATTGTTATTTTAGCTGAAGTTATTTCAATTTTATTATGAGCTATTTTCATGGCTAGCACTTTTTGGAAAGCTACAATATTTATGATCTTCCTATTATATACATACATAAAAAAGCGAATAAATAAAATATATAACCAATAAACACATGTCGATCATTCGACATGACAGAGCATTTGCTATTCGACAGATTATGGACGAGTGTACATATAATTTTAAATGCCCTTCCAGGGGTATATTGCTTACGGTTGAACTACATTATTTCTGTCTTGTCAGTTGCACGCTGACAAAAGGAAAAGTTCAAGACAAATAAAAAAAATATTTTACTGTATTTACTGGAGAATTATGAATTTCCTTTACAAATTAAAAATATATATATTATTATGTAAAAGCGAAAACGTTAACGTCAGCAAACCGGCTAAAATTTTAAATTCATTTTTACTTGCATTTTTGTTATATATCATAAAGTAAAGTTTATGTCTCAGATAACATAATTAAAGCTATTGAAATAAATGTTAAATTTAAATATTTCTTTTAGCTAAAATTTAACTGAACCAAATATATTCAATCAATGTATCAGCTAACTGATAAACACAATGCAATTTATCTAGATGCGAACTTTAAGCTTTTTAGAAAAATAAACATTTTATGACCCTTCGTCTAAAAAATGTGTCGAGAGCATAGAAGCTTTAAATTAGAGAGAACATCTTGATTGTAAGATTGTCTTTTTCGTATTTTTGTTGTCTTAATTAAAAATACAAATGTTTGAATGGCAATATTATTGATTTTATAAGCCGATTTATTGTCAGCGTTGACCGTCTTCATTTGTCTCCATACATAAAATTGTATTTTACAGGGTATACACACAGTCGATTCGTGTTCATAACCTATTCTGATTTACTGCTTTGAGTTTTGCTCTTCATTTGCCATTTGACAGCTCGATAAATCTCAGTGTGTGTGGCAGTGTGTCACCGGTAACGGAAATTTGTTTGCAGTTTTATTTTGAAGCTCGCACAAAAACTACAACAATAATAGCAGAAGCAGCAACAGCAATAAACAAACAATATACAAACTGTAAAAATTATATTCCGTTTGCGTTACGTTCTCGCACACTAACACTTACACTGCCACAAATAGGCACACACTCGCACACAGTGTGTGCCGCTTAGCAGTCGCTCTGGTCGCTAGTTAAACGCTTGCATTTGCACTCGTCCCACCCATTCACACAACCAATTCACCCACCTCACACACGCACACACACACACACAACCATGTGGTCCCTCACGGACTGAAAGCCGAACGAGACAAGCGACACGAATGGGATCCCAACGACTCGTTGCTCACTCGTGTCGCTGTCGCTGTCGCCGTCGCCGTCGCTGTCGGCGCCAGAAGGATAAGTTGCTCAGATGCTTGCAAGATTCTGTCATAACGGCTTCGGCACTCGTGGCGCGCGTCTCGCACGCGGCAGCAGCAGCAGCAGCATTAAAGCACCAAAAAGAAGCTAAACAAAACAAAATTCAAAGAAAATAGCAAACGGCCAATCAACAATTTTTTAAAAGTTTCGCGCTCTTCTCGTTGTGCTAAGCAATTTTTTTTATGTTCAATTCATTTGTGTTGTTGTTGTCGTTGTTGTTGTTGTTGTGGTTGTCGCTCTTCAACTTTTTGGGATTTGAAACACGTTTTTGAATGTGCGAGTCGCAAATGTTAGATTGAGGAATGAAAGCAATGTTGAATAAATTGCGAGCATCAACAAAAATTGGTAGCAATGTTATGGTTACTTTATGTTAAATGCAAGGCGAGAGATAAACATTGTTCAGCATTGCGACACGCCAAAGTATTTACGATTAGTCCCAAAACTGTGGTAGCTAAAAAACTTATTAAAATTTCAAGCATTTGAGAGTCGAAGCTCAACAAATTACAGGTAAGTGCAATAGGTTAAAAAAAAGTAGCTTATCCTTTAAATACCTAAATTTGAAAGATGCAAGCGCCTGCAAATCAACTTAATATATTTTTTAAATACATAAATTCCACCATACCAATTAAGAAAAAATCAGATTGATTTTCTTTAGTGACAACATCATTTTCAAAACTAAAACTATGTTTTATATAATAATTGTCAATTTATTGCTATGTTACCAAATATCACATCACTTTATAAGATTTTAAAACCGGAATAAACTCAATTTTGATTTTTTCTGCCTTAAATCGATCAAATTTGCTTATACATTTTTAAAAATACTTAATTTTTAACAATTGATTTTGTGCGCTGCTGTCAAATTGAAGTGTGCTGCCAATTTTGCTGATGACTTGGCCTAGAACTTATGCAATATTTCATAGGACTTGTGATTGTTGAACCAGCTGCGCAGTCGGCTATCAAATGGATTGTTTGTTGTTGTTTGAGAAAACTGCGCAACTGCATTGATTAAGTGCATGAATGCCTTCTGCCCACACAACTAAATATTTATAAACACAATTTTTGAGTGGGCATTTTACATGGAATCAACTTTTCCATTTAGTTTCCTATTAATTTTTTTTTCCGACTTATTGAAATTAAATAACAAATAATACTCGTATGATAGCGGCTTGGTGGCTTGCGGCTCGTATGCGCCACATATAACAAATATTTACATGTCGTAATTTGTATGCAATTTCATACTTTTTAATATGCCGCCGTATACAGCGCATCTATCCCCATTCCCCCCTTTATCTTCCATCTTCCCGCGGCAAATGTAAACATTTGGCCCACAAAATGTGAGCGAAAAGCAGAAGAGAATGCAAAGAGAGAACATTTTGTGGCTGCATTTGTTCAATTTCTTTTGGGTGGCGTGGCGGCCAAAAATCTGTTTTGCTACAGTTTGCGGCCAGTATGCAGGAAAAGTTGTTAGACGACTTTCAGGCCGCGTACATAGAGGGACAAGGACATTCGCTGGACTGGCCAAAGACGAACTTCATGTTGACAAAAGTTTCTTACTACTTATATGTATATAGTATAGTGTGTACGTTGTGAGCTGCTTGGCCAAAAAGAGAGTGGAATGCACTGAACACTGAAGGCAGAACAGACGCTATTTGGTATTTATATATTACAAGTGTATGCATGCACATATGCATGTATGTGTGTAAGTCTTACTGTGTGTGTCGAGCTCGTTAGCATTGGTGGCAAGTGTTGCCCGTGAAGTGCTTTTGTGCTTGCAGCCAACTTAAAGCGAACGTGTGGATTTTAGTTTGAAGACCAACTGAACTGAACTCCCCCACGTAATGAACTGCAAGCTGCAGCAACGAGTCGCACAGACTGACGCCGAAGCCAATACGTCGTGTCTGAGGCTGAGTCTCAGTCTGAGGCTGAGGCTGATTCTGAGGCTGAGTGGCATCTCTGTGTGTGTTGGACAGCACGTGCCTCATTATTTGACGGGGGCCATTGCAAGTTTGCGGCTGCCGTGAACGAGCGTGTAATCAAATTGAGACACTTGTGGTGAGCTTTTTGACCAGGCTATATACACGCACACTCCACAAAGGTATACTGTAGGAGTATGAATGTGTGTGTGTGTGTGTGTGAGTGGGTGTGCATTTTATTAACACAAGTAATGAGCATGAAATGGATTCCAGCTGATGTGGGTGCGACAGACAACGTGGAACAAATCCTTGCATATGCTTTTTAACGTTTCCACATGTTTTTCACGCAGCGCTTTCAAGTGTTGACCATAAAAGAATTCCGTTCCTATGACTTTTTTGTTCTATTTATTATTATGTCAACTATCTCTCTCTCTCTCTCTTTGTCTCTCTGCATGAGTGTTGGTATGTGTGTGTGGGATCTCCCTATGTGTGAAATGTCTTCGAGTAACAAAACGAAGTGAGCTGTAAAACCATAAATGAAACCGAATTTAACTTGCGATTGCGGCTTACGCGTCGTATGCGTAATATGCGAATATTTTAGTTCAGTTCAGCACTGAGCAAATTCCTTCAAATTTACTGAAGAGAGCAGGCAATAGGCAAAACCTAAATTCAATTGTCGATACACAAAATATGTAAATAAAGCTTAAACATAAATATATAAGCGGAATCTTTATCTGATTTGCATATCATATGCAATAAGCACAAATACAATTGAGTATATAAATCGGATTAATATTTAATATCTGAACTGATACAAATATCACTTACAACCTGAGTGAAATCTGTCAAATAAATATTTCATATATCTGTCAATTAAGATTAAGCAAGGAAAAGACAGAAAAAATTAAGGAATGTTGTATGTAAAATTTTTCAGAGATAAACAAAGATATTTTGTACTTAATACAAAGATGTACTCATATTATACAGAATTTTAATACTATAAATTTAAATATGATGAATTGATTTTTAATACTTATAAATAATTAAAACTACATCATCGTTATTGAAAGCCATAAGGAACCCATTGCGGGTTGAAACCTACACAATAAATGTGAAAAATCGCCAAAAATGCAAATGAGTTGCCAACATAATTTAAATAATGCTACAGTTGTGAGCGTAAGTGATCGAGAAATAAATTCCCTTCAAAGAAGCCCTAAGCATATACTACCCAAGCCATATAAAAATAATATAACTTTGAAGACACAGGGGTAGGCTGAAAAAAACAGGCACAAGTCGGAAAAAGACTCTTTTTTGAATGGAAATGGAACGGAATGGACTTTTTAACATAACTTCGTTTTAGAGCAATTCATTTAATTGAAAAGTTCTTTTTTGGTTAATGACTTATCAGCCGACCCTCGTAATAAATATGCTAAGCTATAATCAGATGTCATATAATCAGATTGTCATGATTCAAACACAATCACGACGATATATTTGGACTCAATTCTTTAATTACTCAGATGCTGCATGAAATAGGAAGATTGGTCAGTTTGCTCATATTACAAATCGATTTCTCCCTGCCGTGATCGAATGTCGGTGTAGTTAGCAAGGTCGAAGGCAAATCGAGGCCTTTGCCCACGCTTCTAAAACCCACCCAGAGCTAGAATAAGAGCACGTCAAACTGCAAAATTAAGTTTTGCCCCCCAAGACTATTTAGTTTGAAAGATATTGAGAATGAATGTGAAGTGTGGTACTAGTACTGATGAACGAGCATGAAAAATGCAGATTTGGGTGAAACTAAGAGTTAAGACATAGCTGAGAACTTTAAAGCTTTTTCTCTCTCTTAAAAAATATAATACATGTTTTTTATCATTTTGATGGCAAATGCTGAAAGAAATACTGAAAGATGATCTTGAAATGCCAAAGATATCATTGTTTTATAATATTTTCGATGACACCAAAATCGGTTGCTTTAAATTTAATATTGAAATATTGCATATGAAGTAAATTTATTTTTAAATGTATTTTATAAATTCAATTTAATTCAATGACTTAAACATTCGCAAACAGCCAAATTTAGTCACAAAAACACCCAAAAAACAAGAAAAAAAATTGAAATATCTTAACTCCGATGAGTTTGAGGAAAATTCACGTAATTTCAATTAACAAAAAATAAGTCTACTCTGAATGTTTTATTTATATACTCTTTTTGTTACAATTGTAGCTATAATCATTATTATAAATATCATCATTATTTTGGTTTGCCTATAATGTGAATGTTTAATTTATTCATTTACTTGCAATACAGTCGAACTTCCCTAACTCCAAAGATTCGACTTTTAGAGTTATTTTTCTTAAGTTTATTTATTTTACTGCCACTCATTTAGCTCGAGTTAGAGAGAAATTCGAGTTATAGAAGTTCGAGTTATGAAAGTTCAACTGTAATTCAATTCATTCAGTTTACAAAAGGTGATACTACATAAATGACATACAAACCTAGTCAAAAGTATTTACACAAAACTAAAGTTAAATCTTCTCGTAATTTGAACTTACTTTATGTTAAGTTTGGCATCAATGGAAAGGTCATTTAAATTCCGTTTGAATGATACAAAACTTTCCTTAACCCATTAAGTACCCATTGAAAATTTTGAATTTTTGTAAAAATCTACTTTTTTGACTTTTTTCCTCGGCCTCAAACAAAAAATTTTCTAATGCAAAAAGTTTCTTCAAACAATTCTAATATGGACTGCAAAAAAAAATTTTCAAAAATCTCTTCGCTAGTATTTTTTATAAATTTTTGAAAACTGCAAAAAACCCACTTTTTGTATAAAAATGACCGAAAAGTGAGTTTTTTGCAGTTTTCAAAAATTTATAAAAAATACTAGCGAAGAGATTTTTGAAAATTTTTTTTTGCAGTCCATATTAGAATTGTTTGAAGAAACTTTTTGCATTAGAAAATTTTTTGTTTGAGGCCGAGGAAAAAAGTCAAAAAAGTAGATTTTTACAAAAATTCAAAATTTTCAATGGGTACTTAATGGGTTAAGGAAAGTTTTGTATCATTCAAACGGAATTTAAATGACCTTTCCATTGATGCCAAACTTAACATGAAGTAAGTTCAAATTACGAGAAGATTTAACTTTAGTTTTGTGTAAATACTTTTGACCACCCCTGTATATAGTATGTTCATACATATTTCAAACTAAACTGAAATTGTATCAGAAATGCAACTGAAGAGAAAATCGAGATGCATTCAATTTCACAATACGATAAATTTGGAGCCCAGAGGCTAAAAATGTTGCAGAGCAAGTTGAGAGCACTCAACACACACACACACACAATCGGTTTAACCTATAGCCTGTTGCATATGTAATTTTATTACCGTTTTATAAAATAACAAGTGGGCGCGGCTACAGTCGAGTTTGCTCTACTGGAGGATACCCTGTGCCACTCTCCATAATATAGAATATTGGTTGAGATATCTCAAACAACAAAAAAGTTTTTCATACTGAGACTTGATTTTCTACTGATCGTTCCTATGGCAGCTATATGATATAGTAGTCCGATCCAAGTTTAAAAACAAGCTTGATCTGCGTCCGGTATCCAGCAACCTACATACCAAATTTGAAGTCTCTAGCTGTTATAGTTTTTGAGATCGGCTGTCTCAAACAGACGGACGGACAGACATTCGGACATGGCTCAATCGTCTCGGCTGCTGATGCTGATCCAGAATATATATACTTTATGGGGTCGGAGATGCATCCTTCTCCCTGTTACATACATCACACAAATCTAACATACCCCTTTTGACCATTTTCAATGGGCACAGGGTATAAAAACAAAGCGACAAACAAGAAATAATTGTCAATTTGGGATATATCGACTTTGTGATACCCCGTAAATGTATGCGATATCAAAATGCATAACTATATGATCTTTGTCTAAATTTGTGTGTGCCATGAAATAACTAAACATTTTGAAAGCGAAGTGATCTTAGGAAATGTTTCAGAAAATATTCAGAAGAGGACATAATTTTGTACTGTATCGCGTATGATTTAAGATCGCACAACTTTACAGGATATAGAAATGTGTATTTGCATAAAAATACATATTCAATATTCTTATTCGCTATCGAGATATCCGCTTTCCAATAAAATTTCCATTTTGCCCGTCACATCCTCCCAAAAAAAAAAGTAAATATATCAATGGGATATCCGTGACTGTTGGTGTTTGTTACCGGTATTTATCAGCGACTGAGATGCATAAATTTCCTATATGTCAGTCGTTGGCTGCCTCAGCACGCGAAATGAAAAATCACAACGCCACAATGCCAACAAAGGAAATAACCCAAAATAGTTTTTTGCGTTCCGAATGTTTTTAAAAAAAAATCAATGAATTATGAATTCCCTTTTTCATTGTTGTCGTTGCTGTGAAAACTGTAAACTTAATCAAATTAAACCAATTAAAATATATAAAAATTGGTTTTTGTCTGTTGACGTCAGTAAAAATGTTTTCGACTCATGATCATCATGATCATTGCCAGTTTTATTACTTTCAACTGGACACAAAAATTGAGAATATTAGAAAAGAAAGAATATGAAATTATTCCAAAGGACTAATAATTACAATGATCTTTAAAGAATAAAGTTTAAAAAAAAACCAAAAGTACACAACAAAAATCATTTCAAAATTCAAGTTCAAAATTTCTGATTTTTTTTTTGATTTAATCACTGATCGAGGGCAAAATCGATACTTAACTCTAAACATGCTTAATGCACTTAATATTCTTTTATTTAATAATTTATGAATTAATTTTAAATTTAACTTTATGCTCGGGTGTCTCGGAATTTAGTATACAAATTTGCAATGTCTTCATTTAATGTGTATCTTCAACATACATATCACTGCGGACGGCAGCTAGTGACGAAAGCAGCACGAAGGGTGCGAAAGGCGACTAGCAATATACACAGGAAGAATGGAAAATTTGCTATGACTGTCCGATCAGGTCGAGTTAAATACCGATATACCAATAAATAAAATTCGACTATTCGTTCAAAGGAATATTAATTTTGAAACTTTTAGTGGCCTTCCGAAAATGAAATGAAATGTCTGTTTGTTTGTTTGGATCAAATCGCTGATTTAGCTCTAAAGTTTATTTGAAGACTTGTTCCCGCTCAAAAATCTAGAAACGTTCATTCTTCGACTTTTTCGAAAAATCGCTAGCTTAGCGGAAAATCGCGAAAAACCGCTAAAATTTTGCAAAACAGTGAGTTTTATTTGGTATGAAGAATTGAGACATTTTAGCGCAATGTGCCGAGGGCCAAAATTTTTAAAAATAATTTATATGTAAAACTTATTATTCGTCACAAAATTGGATATCAGAAATTTTGGATCATGAAAATGTTTTCGACACTAGACTTTAACCTCGTAAAGAGGTTTTTTTTAATAAGATTATTTAATTTTTGTGACTTGGTTTTACATTAATATGATAGCCACACTATATAATCGCTTTTCCCACATATTACGTGATTATTTGAAATTGAACAGCCCACTATGCACTATGGTAAAAAAGTCCGATATTTTGGCATTAATTGAATTTTTTTTTTTTTTGTATCTTAAAAACTCCAAGGCAAACACAATTTTTTTTTTTGATTCTTCAGGAGTACCCTCAATATTTTAAGCGCACTCAAAGTCAGCTGATTGAGCGTTGCTTTGTGAACTGAAAAAGCGCGGGAAAAATAATTGCAGCTTTCAGAGCAAATTGTGTGTGTTATGTTAACATTATAAAAAAGTATAAACATGGACAAAGTTGATAAAGGTATAAAAAAAAACCGTAGTAGTAAAGATTTTTAGTATTTGTGGTTTATTGTGCAATTGTCCAATGTGTTGTTCATGTATTCGTGTTCTGTTAAGCTTTACATAAGTATAGCACAGAGTTGTACAAGAGTTTTGCTTAAAATTTATTAACTAAACCATCTAGAATCAGATGTTAATAATCCTTTTTGTTTGTTTTTGTTCCTTTTCGTGAAAAATCACATGTTGTACGTGTGAATTTTGGCTGAAAAATCGAAATCGTTCTCAGATTCAGATGAGAAGCGAGGTGAAAACATAGTTAAATTAAAAAAAACAAACTAAATTGTATATTCTACTTTAGTAAAATTAGCAAACATGCAATGTATTAAATGAATGGCTTTATATAAAAGCTTAAAAAAATTCATAGTCAGGGAGGAAGGCGGGATGAAGGCAAGGTCATATTAAATAACAAAAAAAATTATAAATATATTTTTGAACATTATAACTAAGCTGCGTGTCAAATTTAAAGCCACTAGCTATATATTTTGATTTAATATATATATTTTACAGTTTTTCGCATAGTCGTATGGGGAGGGGGAGGTGAAGGGGTGGTCCAAAAAAAAATTCTAAATTAGTCTAACTAAAATTCGTGCCAAATTTCAAGCAGCTATCTTAATATTTAGAGTTTATGTCAAAATATCGGGTTTTTATACCTTAGTGCAACCCCTAAATTTTTTTTTAACAGTAAAACTATATTGGATCAAAAAATGTCAAAAACACTTTCTAAAAAAAAAAATGTTTACACAAAGGGTTAATATTAATTTTATTTAATTAAAACAAAGAAATCATTTCAAAGCTATACAGTTTTATGTCGCAAATTAAACCGTCTGACGGTACTTTATGAAACTGAACCATCCGGAATGAATCACACAAACAACAAGATTAAAATTGGATTATAAAAGTTGCGTTTTCCCACTTAGGCCAATGACTCATCAGTCTACCCTCGCACTTAATTGCAAATCAAAGGACTTTACTTGTGCTATTGCAAATGCTTTTAGGTTGTGAATCACAAAGAATCTATGTAATACATATGTATGTATGTTACTTCGCGTGGCTTTATTATCTGTTAATTAGTTCAACAAATCGCATTTCCACAATGCTGAAACTGTTTGTCGTTGTCGTTGTCGTTGTCAAACTGCTAAACAAAATCGGATTAGTCGCGACACACACACACACACACTGACACTACTTGTGGGATATGCAAAGGATGTTTTACATCAAGGTCGATTGACGTCTCCTAAGTGGGCGTGGCATTGGGCGACGCTTAAATTATTTGCACATTTATGCAATTTATAATGAAAATTTGTCGCCAGCGGCTTTTACTCAAAGATGCACCACTTAATGAATGTGGCGGTGAGTGTGGCTTAGTGTGTGTATGTGTGTGCTAAATATGCTGCAAGTACACTGACAATAAATATTCTTAACCTACTATATAAAACATGTAAGTTCTGCTTCGAAAGTTTTTGTTTTTAAATTTAACATGATCTCATTTTAATCGATCTGTAATGCTGAAATGAATTTCTGCCACAACAAATATGAACCACATTTTTAGACAATGTATTCACTTAATTTTCACCAAAAAAAAAAAGAAATAAGATCTTTGCATTTCTACAAACTCTTAGTTAGATGATGCCGAAGTCTTTCGTTTCTTTTAAGAATTATTTGCATAGTGAATAGTTATAAATATTGAGTACCATATGTAAAATTCTTACTTATTTACATTAACTCATAGTTTGAATTTACATCACTAATTTTATAGCAATCTTCCAACAGTTAATGGTTAATCAAGTGCGTTTTTTAATTGCACTTTCTACTCGTATGCGCATCGATCGTTGATTTTGCTTTGTGTGCTATAAAATGATGATAAGGATTTGTGCCTTATAACATTTTCGCTTGATTTTCCTATTGATTTTTACTATAAATGTGTGTATGTGTATGTGTGTGAACACATGCTTACAGCCTAAATGTTGCATATCTTTCTGGGCCGTCTGTCTATGCCGGGGGCCAAAACAATGCAAATCGGACAAGAAGACAGACGGACGAGGAACGACTGACGAGATGACGCTGCTGTATGCCACATGTGTTGCATTACATTTGACCTAAAGGCAAACACACGCACACACACACACACACACACACACACGCATAACATATTCACACCCATTACAACACACAAACAAATGTCATTTGTCGCACGCTTTTCATCACATTTGTTTTCCGTTTGCTTTTCAGTCTCATTTAGGGTACATAAGCGTGTGCCAACAAATCGAGAAATATCCTGCGAGTCAGTTTCATCCAGCTTTTCCTGGGAATTGAAGTTGGTGTAACAGCAGCTTAGCTGCTAATTAAATGACTTATGTCCATGACATGATGAACATGATGTGTGATGTGGTTGTGTGTGTGTGTGTGTGTGGGTGCTCATGTTAGTGTATCCGCGGGTCAAGGACAATTGTTTGGATCCCTACAATTGCCCTATTGCCAACTAATCAGCATATTTAGTACATAAAAGCGACTTCCAGCTGGTTGATATTCTTTTCGATTGCCTTGGCACTCTTAATTAAATTGACGCCATTGCAATTGAATGCCAGCTGCAGTTGAAATTTCATACATATGTTATAAATAGACGCACATACATAATTTGCACACATGTGGTATTGGCATTGCAAATAGAAGTAGGCAAGCCCTCAGTTCCTGGCATAATATAATAAATAAATGCAGAGCCATCGCGTGTACATGTCGCAACAAATAATGTGGTATAAAATAATGTGCAGAAATTAATGAAGCCAGCAGTTGAAAACTCTGTCAACAATGACAAATGTCACATTTTCTTCTTTACCCTTTACAACTAATAAATAGTCAACTCTTAAGCTTAAAGAAATTGATCAATCTGACATTTGATTAAATTTGGTTAGAATCATGTTGAAGTATTATACAGGTGTGCCACAGAAATCACAAGTGAAAGCGAATTTAGAGAAAAGCAATTTCGCTTCGAAAATTTCTCCGTGCCACAGAACTTCGAATTATTTATTGTTTTTAGCATGTTCACCAACCTTTTCGAACTAGGTTGCTAGGGTTGGCCCCTTCTCAGATTAAATTTCCCAAGGGTTTGCTTAGCAACTTTATTAAGTTTATCATTGCAGAATAATAGGTTTTTATTTTATTTCTTCTTTAATTAATATTATTTAATTTATTTATATAATAATTGATATTGTATAGCTTAAAAAAATTTAAAAGTTATTGGCGCGACAAACAACAAAAGTTACTCGACAACTCTGAATTCTTAAATTCTGACAAAAAATGTGACATTATTCTCATGGCATCGGACGCCAGTGGACTGAGCGATGATTTCGTTTCCCTCAAACATTTTCCGATGATTTGACTGTAGCACGGAGAAATGAAATTGACGTGAAACTTAAGTGGAAGAGATTTCTGTGGCATACCTGATAAAGTATTATTAACTGAAAAACAGTGTTTTAACACTGATTATACATTTTTCGATGTTTTTCATTTTTCGATGCAAGTTTGAATGTGTAATCGTCCTCCGATTAAGGTGGAAATTTATTTTCGAGTACTTTAGGACTAATAAACAAAACAAAAAAAAAATTTTAAGAAAATTTGGAATATTTTTTGTTATATATAATTTTTAAATTTTCCGATCCAAGTCGGCACGGGTTATCATACTCCCACTGAGGTAAAAATTTATTTCCGAGTGCCTTAGGACCAAATGAACAGAACTAGCCCGTATGCGTTTGAAAATAATGACTTTGAAAAAATAAGGGACACCCTAATGCATATATACTATATGTACATATGCGCTTATATGTATAGTATGTTAATTCAGCTAATATCACTTGCTCCTTTATCATCAGATAAAAATCAATATAAACACCATATATTTCAAAAATATAAATTTCTATTAAATCATATATGATCTATAGTAACAGTAGCTAAAAAAAATTATAAAGTAATTAAAAAAATAAAGTTGAAAATGTTTGCAATGCCAAGGAACTCTTTCCAATTAAGCAACTGCAGTTGATGGCGTTAAAAAATTTATTACATCTCATAATGAGTTCTCATTTTTACAATGCGAGTTAACTTAAACTCTTGCCTCATTGTTTTAATTAAGTCTGTGTTATGCAGCTAAGCCCTGAGGCTCAGACATCACTTTATTAGCTGACGCACAGTGCTTAGAAAAATAAGGAAATTGATTTGAGATTCTATAAAGAACTATTTAAGTGAAAGATTGCATGTACATTATAAACTTTTTAGTAAATGTAAAGTTTTTGAGTACTTTCCCCATTTCATTGGAAATTTAAATCAAAATTCTTTTTGGCTGACAGCGTAAGCGAAGCAACATTTGCAGCTTGTTTGACGTTGAAGCAATGTGCGAAGTTGACTTAACCCTACATCGCCTGCTCTCCGTCTTTGGAGCAACGCGGCGTATGCTTCATATTTTTGACTGCTTCAACAAAACTTTGACAAAATGCAGGCCAACGAGTCAGACTTGGTGTGTACACTGTTCATGTATTTCGGTGGTGCTGAGGGTAGAGCTGCAGCTGGGTTTTAAGTGAAATATGCGGCATTCAGTTTAGGCCATTGCCATCAACACAGTCAGCGCGCCGCACAAGCCGCTAATTTCACTTAACCTAAAGGAAATTTGCATACCAGCTACCTGATGCCTGAATCCAGAAGCCAAGTGGCAAGTGCCCAGTGCCAGTTGCCACACACGTCATAAGCAATTCCCTTTGCCAGCTGCAAATAAATAAAACACAGAATGTGTAAATCTTCAAGTAATGTATGCTTACAGAATATAATCGTACATAATAGACCTGGACGACTTCGCAAGTGAAAAAGAAATATTGTCGTAATGTACATATTTAAATGATGACAGCCTCCAATTAATTTAAGATATTTTATCTCAATCCCTTGTATATTCGCTCATTATTTTATTATCTCGCTGCACATCCTTTATAGCAGATACTTTTACCGAGTAATTTAATTATTAAATATCAATATCTGCATTTTCGCTTCTCTTACAAGCTTTACATTGTTTAAACGAATGCCATCATTATGAATCGATAACTTAGTTTAATTAAAATATTCAGTGGATAACATTTTTTGAAATTTTTTAATAGTGTCAAGTAAAAAATGAACTGAAAAAGTTAAGAAAAAATAAATTTTTGATTTGAACAAATTTTTGATGCATAACCAAATAGGACGTCAAGCAATGATAAAATTGACATTCCGGAAAAAAATTGCCTTAGTATCAACAAAGTTATGACAGCTTGAATTTTTTGAAAAAGTGTCAAGGACTATGAATGGGAATGTAAACAGTATTGGAGGAAAACAAAATATTCCAAATGAATATAATTTTGATGTTGAATCAGTTTGATTCTAGAAATCGGCTAAAGTTTGACGAAGCTATGACAGTTTGAAGTTGTAGTGATTAGAATGCAAAATGTTATAATAATTGAATTAAAGTACTATAAAATCGTTAAAGTTTTGGAGCACAAAAATTAAAAAAAAAAAAAAAAAAAAAGAAATTCTACACAGTAACATTTTTCAATTGATGATCACTCCCAAACCCCTTTACATTAAAGTAATTTTAACGAGTAGCGTTTATGTGAATATTTCTCATCTTGAATGCTACTAGTTGATTTAGGGGTACTCTTAAAAAGTGGCATTTACGTAAACATCGTTCATATGTAATGCAATTTGGTAACATATTTGAATGGAAGAGATTCAGATGACTTTAGTCGTTTCACTTGTTCATTTTTTTGTGAGATTATTTCACTCGACGGGCGCTTTCAGGCAGAGCCATGCAAAATGCAATTGACGGCTGTTTTAAGAAGCCAGAGGCAGTTGACCCACTACTAACTGCGAGTAAGGCCACGCCCCCAAAGCGCCCCCAATGACGCTGCCTGCATAACGAATGCGGCGCATCCATTTGTGCAGAATTTCTATTTTTAATAAAGCAACGCGCAAGGTCAGCCGCCAATTTTGATAGCTTGCCTACTGGCCGAGTGGACTTTTGGGCGCTTGAGGTTAGAGCTCAGAGGTTGGATGGAGGTTAGCACTTAGGAACCATGAAAATTAAAGCAAAGGCGAACTAAATCTATGGCACATGGCACTGGCTGTGGCTAACGAGCGTTGCAGTTCCACTGACCGAAAGGTACAAGGACAACACAGTTGGCCGTTTAATGGCAATGCTCGGTTCGAAATGTTAACGTAAGTCCAGCATACAATTTATAATTAAAAACTTTGCAATCGAACGAGCTCGCAAATAGAGCATAAGATACTAAAAGCCACTCATACTTTACTCACGACTCAAACCCGATCGAGAGGTTGGTCCATTACTGACCCAGTTGCAGTTATTCACTTGAGAAAAAGTTGCCAACTGTAGTTGCCCCTCACTTCAAGTTGGATTGTGGTGGCTTGCAACTCTATTCCAATCAAAGTACAGTACAAGTGGCCTCAAGTTGGGCAAATGATGTGGAAGTCATAGCGAAATCTCAGTCTTAGTACCTTTCCTTTCTTCCTCTCTGTCTATTCCGCCCATCTCCCATTTACCACTTTTCTCAGTTGCTTTTTATAATAGCTCTTCCATGCCTTCAGCATCTTACACACGACCGATTTTTCACCGTTCATATCATATAAATATTTTTAAGACATCAGATTCTCATACATGGAAATAAGACGACTTTTATGGCTTTTACGACTGATGGGATTTTTGATTGAATATTGAATACGCTTCGGTGAAAAAGTAGCGGTGAAAAATCGGTCGTGTTTATGCAGCTTAATTCGTAAAAAAATCTTTAAAAATCGTAAAACAGTTTCTTGAATAACTTTTGAGCTTATTAATCTGAAAACTATTGGTGTGACCAGATTTTCCCTTTTTATTCAGGCAACACTACACATTTTGCATCTGAACATGTTTCAGAAATACCCCAATTATAATTAAATGAAGGTACAAACTAAAAGTTACCACCTTGTCACTTTTAGACAAACCTTGTCAACTCCTTGGTCGGCATAACTTACACTCAATAGTTAGATAGAAGGCAGTCGGGAATATAATTACAAATTAACTACGTTGGATTACAGCAACTCTGGTTACCAAGGAAGTTATTCGGGACTCTGAGTATGCTTGTATTATTAGTGGGTGAGATGCCTCCCGACTGGGATCACACAGTATGCTAAGCAGCTTTCAAGTTGAAGTTAAAGTTGGCTTCTTGGCTAATCAGTAAAATGGACATGGACTCTGCATCTCGTGCGCTCGGAAACAATAGGGAATCTTTGGCCCGTGGGCGTGGCAATGAGATGCCTGACGGCGGGGCGTGGCGTGGACACAACGGGCCAAAAGAAACTGCTGCGTTTGCAGTTTGCATGAAAGACAAAGGCACTGTTAAAACCGTTAAGAGTTCGCGGCGACGCTAACGTCGACGTCGGCGTCGACGCACTGGAAAATTTTAGAATAGGTAAAGGGGGGTATTGTGTGGCCGGGGCAAGTGGCGTGTTATTCATATTATATATTATCGTTGTTATTATGGCCAGGCTTTGTTTTCCAGCCACGGTCCAGGCCAAAACTGTTGCATTGTTTTCCGGCGGCCAAACTTACAAAACAAAGACCCAGTCGCTGTCAAAAACGAATACAAGGCAAGGCACAACCAGAACCAGAAGAAGAAAAATAAAAAGAAAAAGAAAAATAAAAGGAAGAAGAAGCAGCAGAAGCAGCAACAGAGAAAAGCGTGCAGCGCTTTTTTGCTGCTTATTGTTGTCCCACATAAAGGCGGGGTTGTGGGGGGCGTGGCAATTGGGGCCTGGCATCCTCAGCTAGATACAAGTATAAGCGCTTAAACAATGCCACAATGAAACGTTAAAGCCAGTGTTGCCAGTGTTACCACTTACTTGCATTGCATAGTGATTCAAAAATGTTACTTTCTACTTATATTTTCGAAATATGTATGTATGGATATATTCAGACAGCACAAGTCAATTTGACGAGTGCTCAAAACGAGTAGATTAAATTAACGATTTAGAATTAAATAACCAGATTATTAAGCTAATTCCAATAAAAATGATGGCATATTAAGCAAAAGGAATCGAGGAAATAAACCTTATTTTTATTCACAGAACAATATATTGAGTATCTACAACGAGTAGATAAAAAATGCAAATAACAGCGCATCGATAACAAAAATATAACAAGCAATTAAAATAAAGCGAGATACAAGTTTCCATAAAATTAATGTAGAGATTTTGTAACGAGTAGTTGGAAAAAAAAAAACATGCGATTAATGCAAAGACCAGATTTAGTCAACGCTAAGTAACGAGTACTTACAGCGAGTGCATTACAGAAACAAATAAAAATATAATAAATAAGAATATAAAAAATAAAAAAAAAAAAGATATTGTTGAAGAATACCTTTCTCAATGAAAGGAATAAACTGGCCTTGTTTAGACAACACAAAGTAACGAGCAGTCACAACGAAAAGTTCAAAAGAAATAAGTAGACCAAGTAGACAGTTCCCTGATACTTAGTTTGACCGATATTTCTAGAGATTGAAGTTGATACTCAATCACTTGTCAAATTGCGAGTTTCATAAGACAAGGCAGTGTATTAGACTTTGATATGATAAAGCAAACATGATGCACCGAAAAATCAAAATGAATTTAAATATAACATCAACAAACAGTTGCTAAATTAAAGCTAATACTAATATTGCGGGACACTGTGCCACATGTTGTCAGTATGTCTACGAATGCATCTTGGACTTGGGTGTTAATCAGCCATGCAGAACACTGTCGAGGGATAGTAATAAAGATTTTGCCGCTGGTGTGTGTGTGTGTGTGTGTGTGTGTGTGTGTGTCATATACGAGCTTATTATGTACGGTGATGGGAAAATAATGGAAACCATATCTTTTTTGACTTTTTACAATTGTTTCGGAAAAAAAAATTTTTAAATTAATAAATTTCTCAACGGATGTTTTATTTTATTTCAGTATATTCTTATTTTTAAGTCTCTTATATTTCACAATTTCAGCTAAAGAGATCGAGATGTGAGTTTCATGTATCGATATCTATATTTTGATATCGATACATCGAAACCATCATTTACAGTCTTATCGATACTTAAGATTTAACATTATTATTATTTGAATTTAAATCTACACTTTACAAATTTCATAATTTTTACTTAGTACCTATTTAGCAAAGTTTTAAAATTTAACAAAGTAACGGGATTCTATATTCATGAGAAGCTTTTAATCAAATTACTAAATAATTGATTTACGGGATCAAAATGATTATTATTATTTCCATAACTGTATGGATATAAGGCCAGATAGAGAGATAGAGACAGACAGAGGGCGTGACAGAGAGAGATTGAAAATGAGGCAGTTGGAGACAATGATTTGCATATGAAGCTGCAACTGCAGCAGTTGTTGTTGCTGTTGCCGTTGCTGTTGCCACTGGGTCGCATTTGCATGCATCACTTGTTCTACTTTTAAATGAGTATGTGTGTATGTATACACATATCCATGCATATGTATAAGCAGAGGCCTGGCTATTCAGTGTGACCTTGATCTTCACATGTCCTTTTCATACGAAGGCAAAAGTGAAAGCGGCTGTTTCTTAATGGGCTACCAGATAAGTGCTAAGAAAGATGAAATCAGATTAAAAGTGTGACTGAAAGCATGAGAAGCAGAAAGAGAGAAAAATACATGCAGGTAATCAGAAGATCGATAGACTTAATAATCGGTGGATATAACTTTGTAATAAATGAAAAACAATATTTCTGCCTAAAACTTAAGTTAACCAACTGATTAAAAAAACAAGTCGAGTCTCCGATTTTAAAATGCCCCTTACATAATTAAGCTAATCACTGCGGACGGCAGTCCGCGCTAGTGACGAAAGCAGCACGAAGGGTGCGAAAGGCGAATAGCATATATACACTGGAAGAATGGAAAATTTGCTATGACTGTCCAATCAGGTCGAGTTATTTACTTTTGGAAACTCACCTGGTTCGTGAGATGAACAGGTGTAAGTGGGAGGAGCAACATTTAAATGATTGGAGCAAATGGGGCCGTTGGAGCCTTTTTGAATTTTCTTTTAATTTTTTACTATTCTTATCAAAAATACCCGTCGAATGTCACCTCGATCATCGAAATCCGATTACTGGTTCAAGAAATAATTAATTTTGAAATTTTAAGTCGCCTTTCGAAAATGAGATGAAAAGTCAGTCGGTTTGTTTGTCTGTTTGTCGGTTTATCTGTTTGTCTGTTTTTCCGTTTGTTTGTATCAAATCGTTTATATAGCTGAAAAGTTTGAATGAGGACTTGTTCCCGATCAAAAATCTAGAAACTTTTGTTCTACGACTGTTTCGAAAAATCGCTAGTTTAGCGGGAAATCGCTAAAAAACTCACTAAAATTAAAACCCCCATAGTATCCAAACCATAGAAGCTACAGATATGAAAAAATTTTGTCACTGGGCAAATTGCGCTAAATTTTCATACCTCATAAATAGTACTTTTTTTAGCAGTGCCAGTGACAAAAATTTTTTTTAATAACTCATGTGTAAAATTTAATAAAATTTTTTTATAAGTTATTAGGTACTTCTATAAATCTTAAACTTTATCGGTGTACAAATTACAGCACACTTTCAGGCGCTTCAATTGTTAAAATCTTAAGCAACATTTATTAATATTTATGTATCCTTTTTCATAGTATATATATACATATACATATATATTGAACTAATGAAAGCACTAGTCAAATTTAGTCACTTTATTTCCCTACTGAAAATGTGACCAACAATTGTTTTTAAAATCTTTACATTTCTTTCGAAGTTACAATACATAAATTTATTAGATAAATGCTTAGGCTCCTTTTTCCAATGTCTAAAAAAGGTGTTTGATAACTATTGAAAATATATTTTTACGTAAAATTTATAGAATATACTGTCAAATTTTAAACTATATCTTACATACAGTTTATGTTATATGTACATTGAAAAAACAGCCTTTAGACTGACAATATTAAGTTACTTCTGGGTTATTATAATAGTTTGAAAAGTTTTCGAAATTGTGTTTATAAACGAAAATTATTGTTAATAAGTTTCCATAAGTACAAAAATATATAAACCAATTTAAAATAGTAATGTTTTGTTATTTAGCAACGACTCTGCTGCATATTCATGCTAACCACAAAAGCCATAAAACTCATTTGATTAACCTACATTGTACGAATTTTATTTTATAATTTAATTATCAAACAATAACTATATTTATGTAAGCGCCCATAAATTCAACGGCAACAGCCCGCATAATGTGGATTTGTGGCATTGGGCGTATACGCAATTAAGTTGACCTGCCATATATTAATCATACGCCTAGTGGGGTTGTGCTGCATGGAAAGTGTGTGGGAATCAAATGTGACAATGAACAACAATAAAGCAGCTTTTACCCGTCCCAATTGTTGCTGTTGGCTACTTTCGATTTTGTTGTTTGACACAATTAAACATTCGCTAATGGTCTTTGGAAGTATTTAGTAACATTCTTACTATCAATCGAGCAACCTAATAAAAAAGAAGTCCGAAATACAACTGTAAATATATTGATAACATTTTTGTTAGTACAAAAAATCTTCTTCACTTTTTTTAAATAGCAACTTTTGACCTTATTAAGAAAATCAAATGAAACACCATCATCATGTTCTTTGCTTCCAAATGACAGATCTCATTCACACTTATTTGATTAAGCTCAGTCATTTTTTTGGCATGGCACATAGAAATATTACAAGATAAAATTATTCCATATCAGACACATGATTTGCCTTCATCATTCACCTTAACTGATTGTATAATTGCACAAACAAATAATCAGACGAAACTGAATATTTTGAGCTGTTAATACGATACGATATTTAAATGCAAATACGCGTTTTTGTAGGATTCTCGATTAAAACAGTCTTACTCATTTGTGATACTTCCGTTAACGTTTAAAGTATTTTAACAAAAGGTATGGAAAAGTATTTCCATCGATATACGAGAGGATCAGAAAGGAAAGGAAATTTGTCTCTTGTTCTTAACTGTTTCGTGGCAGCACAGAAGCAATTGAAGTATGATTGCAATAAACACTCGCCTGGGGCTCCTCCGATGGCGACTAGGGAGAATTCACTCGTAAAATAGCAGCTGTCGAACATTGCTAATTGGCAGAGGTTGTTGTTGCTGTTCTTATTGGCTGTCGACCCAATGTCAGGCATGCAAAAGCAAAGGACATTGAGAGGAGGTTGCCAGTTCCTAGTTGACACATTTGGAGTCTCGGTTATAACACCTGTGCTGGGTGCTGGGTGCTGGGATATGGGTCCGGGATTCTGTAATGAGCTGCATGTAAATTTTAATTAATGCTCGGCAAATAAACAACAGACTCTGGCTGGACATTGCTGGCTGCATTGGCAATTTGAGTTTGTCTGGATAAGCATGGCGAGAGAGTGAATCCACACAAGAACCACTCAAAAGGCCAAACACGAAAGAAAACAGATAAAAACAAAATGAAAAAAAGGAAAACTGAAACGCAAGAACGAACAGGATAAACGGAAGCGGAAAAGCAACAAAAGCAATGGGCACACAGCGAAAAACCGACAGACAAAACAACGACCAAAAGAATAGATAAACAGACAAACGGTTGTGGATGATGGGGATTATGAATGGGTCAGCGGGTTAGGTGGATACAGATTCACAAAACTGGCTGCAGTCGGATTTGGTCAGCGCAGCGCGCCAAAGTATGCTACTTTTCATTTTCCCTCTCTCTCTCTCTCTCCCACTCTGTTGAACTTTGTTTTTATTTAGATGCGCCCATCTGGGCGAGATTCAGCAACAAAAACATCATGATTATCATCTTCTTCACTATCATCATGAGGATGATGAGAATCATCATTACAAGGGCATTGCATTGCATCACTGACTCGGCTGGTAAGCTGCTTTGCCAGTTGGTAGCTCACAGTGCTTCAAAACATATTTTACTCTCAACACATTAAGTCAAAAGGTGAAAGCATTTTAAAAAGCTCTCGAAAGCAATATATATATAATATACAGTATATCTCACTTAAAGTTTAATTGATTACTACAATTTTATCATGATATTATTTGTCTCGCTCATCTTTTGCAGCCTCATTTCCTTCATGTAATTTCACTTTCGACGTACTCAATAAACTACAGTTAAATCTCACTCTTTTAAAATGAGAGTCCGCTCCATACTTCTTACTTATCTCCGTAAGTCTTAGAGCTAATTTAGGAAACTGTAATTAGTGCTGGTTGGAGAACCATGAGGAGAGACTCAGTAGAATCTAATAAAAGAGCTTTCAAGTTCCTTGATAGCTTCTAGGCACTAATAAAGAAAATACCTGTTTTTAAAGTCAACTGTATTGGTTTGGTTTGGTTTGGTTTTATTTTTAAAATAAAATTTAGGCAAAAAGCCAATAAAATCTGATTTTTGTCTCACAACTAAAACTATGAAATTTCTCATTTAAATCAAAACCCAAGCATCTATTGTTATGCATTTAACTCCAGTGTTTACAGAAAGAAAAGCTTTAAAAGATTATTAAAAGTTTATCCGTAAACATCTCAAAAATAATTTTTATCAGCGGTTTTTCACAATTAGGAGCCAGTGTGCAGCTTATTGTGAACAGGATGGCAGCTCGGCGAGAGCGTTGCCACTTAGCAAGCACCCTTCCTTGTGCGACCGCAAAATTCAACTCATATGGAAATTTATGCAAAATGCCAGCATGAGAGCAAAAGGCAAATGGCAGAGGCCGCCACTGTGATAGCAGTTATGTATTTTTTTCGAATTATGTTGTTGTTGTTGCCGCTTGACTTGGTCTGGCTTTATAACAGTTATGCAAAAACCTAGTGATGAGTAACAGATGCTCACGGAGCTCACGAACTGATGAGAAATTAGCTAATAATTCAACGAACTAACGCTCTCAATTGACTGTTTGAAATTGTTAAGAAATTGTAGAGAAAATAAAGTGCAATTGAAGTAAATATAAGAAAAAAAAACTGTGAATCCGGGAAAAAATCAATCCAAACGATATCAAAAGTTAGGAAATCTCAAAATTTCTTAAATCGAGTACAAAATGTTTGATTAAGTACGATTTTTTTCGGAGCTCCATAAGAGTTTTTTTCAGTAAAATCAAATGTCTTAGACTTTTTTGACTATTATTATACTGAGTGGTTGCCATTTTATTCACATATTGTGCCAATTTAACAATAATATCCTGAATACATATAGTACTTAAAAAATACATGCTAACATCAAGAATTTTAAACTTTTTCTATTCTTTTAGTAATATCAGAATAGATTTAGCCATTCACTGGTAATTCCTTTATTGCAAAAGCTTTATAATCGCATTCAAATCAACTCAATCGTCAAGGCTTCAACATCGGCCCCAAATAAACCCGCAATCCTAACCCGTTTGGATTCACTTGTCGTGGAGTTCAATTAACGGACGTTCACTTGTCATAACGAGTGGCTTACACAGTCGACAGGCTTAATCCCACGCGAATATGTGGCATAAGTCACACACCGTTCAACATGCAACATGAAACATGAAACATGAAACATACAGAAAAACATGCCTGTCAACATTCGACACGCATTTGTTTTAAGCACTGTGATCTGTAAATCCGGATTTCATTACAATTTTAACATCGCAATCCTTTGGCGCTGCACTTTTTGACAGCCGCTGTCTGCTTGCTGTGTGGTATGTAGCATGTGGCAGGTGGCAGGTGGCATGGCAACGAAGCAGGCTCTGGCTCTTACGGCAATTGCATAGCCCCCGTTCCCCGTTCTCCATTCACCCACCTACACAGAAAAAAAATCATTCTAAAGTTCAAATTAAAAATTCTTGATTTTAGCTCGCATTTTTATACCCGTTACATAAAAAAAAATAAAAGGGTATATTGTATTCCTTGAAATGTATGTAACTGGGAGAAGGAAGCATCTCATTTCGTACTCGATTTAAACTAAAATAAAAAATTTTGACACCGTTCAGGATTGATTTCATTCGGAATTCCGGACTTTTTTTGTCAGTGTACAAAATAAGGAAAGGCATAAGCTGTCTGCAGTGGCTTTCTGTCGAGACCTTCCTGTTGAGACTCCTCCGTGTTCCCTTCATTCACAGTTTGACCATTAACATTTATGACTTGTACTCGTATTTGGCTTTCGCTTTTTATTTTGCACACACATATGTATGTATGTACTTATGGATATTTCAAATTATGCTTGGTATTATAATATGCTTTTATGTCGCATTTTTTAGTGTTTCAACTCAAATCAACTAAAAAATCTCATTTCTCTCATTCTCTTTATTTTCACATAACAATTTATTTGTTTTTCTTTTTAGTTTTCCACAAAATTGTGTAAAACTGTAAAGCAAATAAAAAGAACCTCTAGTGACGCAAAACCTATTCAAACCCCAATCAATGATATCAAATTTTGTGTCCAGGGATATGGAATTTAATATTTGAACTATTTTAAAATAAAACAAGTGGGAAAGGCTATAGTCGAGCTCCCGACTATAGGATACCCGTTACTTAATTAAATAAATTTTAAATATTATTTTTGCATGCTTTTAGGCACTTACATTGCTTAAAAGCTTTAATCAGCCATTAACACCTTTCTATTTGTCCGATCTTGTTACGATTTTATAGGATGATAGGTAATAACAGTAGCTAACGGTAATTAGTAAAAAAGTCCTAGTATCTTAAAAACTGTGCGTGTGGTGGCTTTTCGCGATTTACGGAGGCGGAAAGGGGCGTGGCAAAAATTTGAAACAAACTTGACCTGCGTGGGGTTTATAGAAGTCCGTGTGTCAAATTTGGTTGCTCTAGCTCTTATAGTCTCTGGGATCTAGGCGCTAACACGGACGGACAGACTGACGGACGGACGGACATGGCTATATCGACTCGGCTGTTGATGCTGATCAAGAATATATATACTTTATGGGGTCGGAGATGCTTCCTTCTCCCTTTTACATACATTGCAAGGAATACAATATCCCCTTTTACATATTTTTTATGTAACGGGTATAAAAACATGTTTGGCTTTCCGCCATTGGCCAAAAAGCTCTAGTTTGTTTTTATTAGATTAAAGAATATTTCTTTGCGTTGTTACGAGATATGAACTTTACAAAATTTTTAAAGGTTATCAGCCAAAATTGAAAGTGTTATTTAATTCCAAGAATCTTGTGTTTTGATTTGATATTTATCTTTAAAATAATTGTTTTAACTATAATTTATGTTTAATTCGTAAACTATTGATTGTTTAATTAAGATTGCTTACACCTTAAAATATGAAATACTATACAATATCAAGCTATTTTTTAAATAACTACAAGTTTAGTTATTAAAATTATAATTTAAGTACCTACACTTTAGATCAGGTCAATAAAAAATTGAGGTAATTACAGTTATGGCCACTGCGCCATCAGCTTGCATTTCTCTTGCCGACAATTTGTGAATATTTCCAGTGGCGTAAAATGTTGAGCAAATCAATTGTTGCATGTTCTGTGATAACATTGCTGATGTTGTTGTTGGTATTGTTGCTGTTGCTGTTAAGGGTCTTCTTGGCCAGCTTCTAGCTCTTGAGCTTGGCCGGTTTCTTTTAGCTGGACCTGCAGGGTCTCAAGGACTGCCGCGTACAATGCTCGCATTGTTGCTGCCACGTGTACTTATGTGTGTGTGTGTGTGTTTTGTGCCCTGGCTTAACACGACTGCACTTTGTTATGTGCAATTGAGTTGAATTGATTTGTTGCCCCTTTTTGAAGGATCCCATGCCATGCCAAACTCTTTTTCACCCATTCCCCATTTCCCTGGGCCCTGTTGTTTGCTTGACCAGTTGGTTGGTTACACAACATAACCTTTTCTTGTGCTGAACACTTGCAGGACGTGCCAATTACGATGCTGTGAATAACCTCACGCAGCCCTAGCACTGAAATGTCGCTTTCCCTTTTCCCCAGCCATTTCTTGCTTCTTGTGTTTGTGTCTGTTCGATTTACATTGTGTTAAGCTATTTGAATGCATATTATGTGACCATTGACTGGCAGCTGATTGAGACATGTGAATGGGGCATTACACAAGAGCCAGAACCAGAGCCAGGACATCAGTCAGAATGTAATATAAGAATGTACTTCATACACACAATAAATATATATGTGTACATACATACATATATACTTACTCGCACTGTGTACACAGTAGAGATGTGCTTTACTGCGATTGTTCATTCAAAGTAACTGTGACTGCGATTAAAGTCAATTATACATATAAGTGTAAGTTAAGACTTAACTTAGGTAGTATGATAATATTGTAATATATCATCCATCAGATGTTAACTTCTCAGGGAAGAATGCTTCATCTGATTCTTTTAATCTGATCATTGCAACGATCAGAAATATTCGATTTGCCAATCCCGAATTCTAAACTTTTAACTGTTACCCATCACATTTGATACCCTCTATGTATCGAATAATTTTTAATCTGTTTCTTACATTTCACCTTCTTCTGAAAGATATTTATTTTGTCAGATCCGATTTGTGAATTTGTAACTGTTACCCATCACTTCTGACAGTTACCCAAATGTGGATATACAGACCTATAATGTTACATTCACTGACTGGGGCTAAAGAGCATTTATATTCATAAACAGCTATAAAACATAACTTGCCGATTTGATATTTAGAGGGAAATATTTTTAAATTAGATAAACTCCTTATAGTCACATAGTAGTCTTCCGTAGTCTACAATAGTAATATCTTTCAATCTGAATATTACATCTCATCTATCTGACATTTTCTTCTCAGGAAATTTCTAACTGTTATCTATCGATTTGATAAGGACCATATCCTGAGGATTCGATTACTATATTTTATCCATCAGCAGAAATCATAATCTATGCGAACTTTGTCTTTCCAATCACTAACTGAGAACATGTAACTGCCACAAATCATTTAGTCATCCCTCAGCTCTAATTTGTATCTTATAAAAAACGTCTTTACGAGGTAAAAGTCTAGTGACGAAAACACTTCATGACCCAAAATTTCTGATGACCAATTTTGTGACGAATAATATTAAGTACATATAAATTACATATTTAAAAAAAAAAAATTTATTTTGGCACTTGGCACATCGCGCTAAAAGGTCCCTATTCTTCATACGTAATAAAAATTACTTTTTTGCCAATGCACAAGTATGGAGGTCAATTTTCCTATATGCAATCTTGTTCTAAATAATAAATTTTCTCAAGAATTTGAATATTTTTTGTTTTCATTATCAAAAAAAGAAAGATTTTTTTTTATAAACACAACTGCCTAGAGCAAAAGCTAGCAGCACTCTCAAGCTCTGGCTTCTACGACACTTTGTTGCTAATGTCCTATTCTAATTCTAAATAAATTGTATATATTCAGTTAACAGGTAATATCTTCCAAACCCCCTATCTAAAAGTTTAGTTTCATATATAAAAAATCGCGGAATTTTGAAATTTAAAAAAATTATTTGGGGCGTTTTCGCTAAAACCCACAAAATGTTGGTTAAAATACCTTCTTTCACCTTTGTACCTATGTTGACTATGTACTTTAGAACAACTTTAAAGGTATGTTTAAGAGCCCTTCAAAAAACTTTTTCAAGGATTTCTGTATCTGAAAGCCACTAAAAATTTCAAAATTAATTATCTCTTGATCGAGGTGTCATTCGACGCGTATTTTTGATAAGAAAAATAAAAAATTAAAAAAAAAAATCAAAAGGCTCCAACGGCCCCATTTGCTCCAATCGTTTACATTTTGCCCCTCCCTCTAACACCTGTTTATCTCACGAACCATTTGAGTTTTTAAAAGTCTTAGCATGGACATTTGTTAGTTAAATTGATACCTTTCGATCGGTATATAAATCGACCTGATCGGACAGTCATAGCAAGTTTTCCTTTCTTCCTGTATATATTGCTAGTCGCCTTTCGCACTCTTCGTGCTGCTTTCGTCACTAGCGCGGACTGCCGTCCGCAGTGACACAGAATGGGAGTTGTAGGGACTCCCCACAATTGTTTTGGCCCAATTTGAAAAATAACATAATACAACATAATTATGTGCAATTATAATATAATTATGTTGTGTGATGCTCGCTTTCCACTCCAGTCACTTAAAACGATAAAAAAAAAAAGAAAACAACAAGTGGCAAAGGCTATAATCGAGCTCCCGACCAAAGGATACCCGTTACTTATTTAAATATTTGTATTGCATACTTTTAGGCAATTATATTGCTTAAAAACTTAAATCAGCCATTAAATAAATTAGCAAAACAAATCCTTTGACGGTTTGCCGAGGCGGAAAGAGGCGTGCCAAGAATTTAAAACAAACTTGACCTGCGTGGGGCTTCTAAAAGTCCTTGTGCCAATTTTGGTTGCTCTAGCTCTTATAGTCTCTGAGATTTAGGCGCTCACACGGACAGACGGACATGGCTATATCGACTCAGCTGTTGATGCTGATCAAGAATATATATACTTTATAGGGTCGGAGATGCTACCTTCTCCGTGTTACATACATTGCAACGAATACAATATACCCTTATATTTATTTTTTAAGTAACGGGTATAATCATAGAAAAATAATGACGACTACCGCATCAAATAAACGTGTATTACCGCAAGCGAATGGCCCATGAACCTCGAATACTCAAGCACAGGCCAATACCAAGGACAACCAAAGGCAGCAGCAACACCAGCAACAACACGTTAGACTGGCCCAAACAAGCGTTACGAAATCATTTTGGCAGTTTGCCCGTTGTCAAGGTCTGGGTCTAAGCCATTGTGCTGCCTGGTGACTGGTTGGGGGCATGGTTTGGGGGCACGCAACGAGTGGTGGCATCAATGGCGCTGCTGCTGCTCCTGCTGCTTCGACCACTGCCAGACAACAGTCAAAAGGGGGACGAACTCTATGGTTTGTTTTTGAAACCGCCTTTAGCTACCCTAGACTATGCCCGTCCTTATTTCAGATGCCATTGAGCACCTTCACTGACTTTGATTGAAATTCGAAACGTGCAAGCAAATCAACTTGATTTATAGGTTTGAAGAGAGCTTGCCACTTACTATTAGACTTGATAGACTCTGAAGTACTTTAAAACGGAGTTGGAACTGTCATATATTATTATTAACTGCATTGATTAAATATTTATGTATGTCCCAACTATCATCTCGAAATCTTCAAAATTGTGTTGGCAATTTTTAAAGTGCAAAAATAATTTTCATTTTAAGAAATGGTATGTTGTATGGTATGTGGTATACCATACAAACGCATAATATGTATATACTTTGAAATATTCTCCAGAGTACCATCAGACCTGATAAGCGTGACAGCAACCTGATTATCTTAAAGATGTGTTTAAAAAACTATATTATCAGGGATGCCACAGAAATCGCAAGCGAAATTGAATTCCGCAGAAAGCAATTCCGCACGGAAATTTCCGAGGTGCCACAGAACTTCGAATGATTTAATGTTTTTTAGCAATTTCACCAACCTTTTCGAACTAGGCTGCTAAGGGCTGACACCTTCTCAGATTAAATTACCCACGGGTTTGTTTAGCAACTTTTTCAAGTTTATAAATGCAGTACGATAGATTTTTAATTTTTTTGTAATTTAATTAAAATAATTTTATTTATTTATGCAATGATTGCTTTTGTTTAGGTGAAAAAAATTTAAAAGTAATTGGCGCGAAAAAATTGAAATTACTCGACTACTCTATCAATTGTCTGCCATTGGTCTGGCAGCTCTTCGTGAAAAATGTTTTCACAAATTGCACAATAAGTTAAAGGTTTATTTCGGTAAAACTTGATTTATCACAAAAGACTTATTTTTGTAATGCTTAATTTAAAGAAAACTGAAGTGGTTCCATATATTTTTTTTAAATACCTTACTTCGAATTCTGACTAAAAAATGTGGCATCGCTGACCCTGACTTCGAAGATCTGAATCGGACTAGGTGGCAGCATCGTACGCCAGCGATCTTAGCGCTAGTTTAATACGCGTAAAATTATTCTGCGATTTGACCTGTGGCACAGCGAAATGAAATTGAAGAGAAATTCAAGCGAAAGCGATTTCTGTGGCACCCCCGTATATTAAAATTCATGTATCAAAGTTTGAGCTTAATTGAAAGTGTTCGAACAACTAGAATTCCTTGAACCAAAACACACTTCAAGCTGTTCTTACAGTGTGGAGTGCACAATATTAATCGTTTTTTACTTAAAACTTTTAACTAAGTTGTTTAGCCTGAGTTGGGTTTTTCCTGGATTTTTACTGCCAGGTCAAAAATTAACAAATTTTACAATTAAAATACCCCAAAATATCGTATTTTTAATGGTTGATTCAGTTAAAAAAGGTATTTAATTTTCAGTATGCCGTAATAAGTTCTATCTTCAGATCATATAAACAATGACGAAATTAATTTTCTATCGGAGCTCTAATATTGTAGTAACAATAACACAGGATATTTGATAGTCAATCAGCCATTTTCTTCATATACATTTACTTTGTTTTGATATTGATTTATAGAGTGTCAATCTGACAAATTATACAACGACAACATAAGCAGGCAATGCAACAGTTATCGACACAAAGAAAGCCCACAAGAGTGAAAGAGAGTGAGTGAGAAGTGAGAGTGAGGACAACAAATGGTGACGAGCTGTCAAAAACTGTTTTTCGGCCTGTAAAGAGAGAATTACATGCATGAGCGGCAGGGCGAGTGGCGCCCTCTGTTGGCTGCTTTGCCTTGTGTCGACGAGGAGTCGTATTATGGCAATGGAACAACGATAATAGTGAATGTTGCTGAATGCGATCGTACTTATTATTATTCAATGGCCTTGTCTAAGTATATGCCCCATTCAATGCTTTGTGTTTGCTCAGTAATTCAAGTCAGAGCGGATAAAGTAAATGCAGCAGAGCAAAACATCGGCAGAACTTGAGACAAATAACTGACAGCAGTTGCTGGAAAACTGCAGAGCTAGAAAACTACTACGAGACGACTTTCACGTCGGATAGAGAGAAGAGTGTAACAATTTCAGTGCCAACTTGTATAGCAGCTCAGCCAAGCGGCAAATGTCCTGTGGTGGTGGATACAGCCCCAAACCCCATCCGCTCCCCTTTTCCACCAGCTATCACATCTTACAAAACATCATGCACGAGAAATGCACAGAGAGAAAAGCGCCGTATTAGAGTTAAGTTCGAATGAACTCTGAATATGCAATTCTTTTAATGGTTACTTGGAACAAGTACAAATTACTGCAAATGAGCACGCACATTAAGAATTATTATTAATAATCATTTTTGTGATTTAACTTGTACTTCTATTTCAATTGCAGCATTGTCTTCAAAATAAATTCTTAAGCCAAGTACGAATAATGTTGATTAAGAATAAAGAATCTTGAGTCAGGCTAATCTCCAGATCTACAAAAATTCTTTATACAAGTTCAAAACTCACTGAACAAGTTCGTACGATTTTTAAACTAAATCTTTAGTTCTTATATTCTTTCTGCATTCGTTTGCTTAGAATTCCCAAATGGTTCTTATTTTTCTGCTATAAGAAGCATTTCTGTTGCCTGTCCTTATTTACTTTTACACTAACTAATAGTTTTCAACACCCACGCTGACGGTTTTCAGTTTCAAATTTAAGGACATAATAATACTAAGTTACAGAGCTTAAGGAACTTAAGTCAAGTTTAAGCTGTGCTTGAATCAAGTACGTTTTAGGTTCACTTTTGAGTTTTACTTGAAATAAGATCAAAATACTTGATTTTAGTAAATTTCAATCCTAGTGAGAAATCAAATATGAAATGTGGAGTTGCAAGTACGAAAAGCTTGATTTTTTCGCTCTGTGTATGTATCTTTAGGCTAAGACTGCACTAGGTGATGTAACTAGTGTAACTGTATTTGCTGCAGTGCCTTGAATTGGGCTTTTATTTATTTTTAATGCGGTTTCACACAATATCAGAGCGATAGAGAGCCTAAGAGAAAGAAGTAGAGAATTAAAGCTAAGCCCGGATTTGGTCAGATGTTGAAAATACTGCAGTACTGACCTTTAGGGCATCTGCTTCCATATTATCTGTACGTCTCCCTCACCCACAACCTCCCACTTTTCCCACCCACTTTTTCTTCCTAACTGTCCTTCTCTATGGTTGCATTCTTTCTGCATTCTTCTTTTGGCATGTACTTTGACCCATTTTAGGCACAGGCGGCTTGGACAGCCGTCCGGTCGCGCGTTGCATTTTGTGGTTTCGTTTCTGCCTCAAATTGCCACTTGAATCATTTTCAGGCTTCTCATTGAAGCAAGCTATCACTTGTGTTGCACCTGCTGTCATGTCCTGTTAAATTCTGCTATTTTTTCAACTGGTCCACACCAGGAATTTGTTTTAATTCTATTCTATGTAGTACTATTCCATAAAAACGTCTAACACTTACACTTTAAAAGCTAGAAAAAAAATCTACAACTTAATCAGTTAAAAAGATAGAAGGATCTTTTTGGATGTTAAAGTTCTTTTTTATTATTACCTCTTATCCTACTTAATGGCAATTGAATCAGATAAATGTTGAGGTATTTATGCCTCTTTTAAGTTTTTAAGCAACGCCATCGCCTAAAAGTAAATTATACAGGGATGCCACAGAAATCGCAAGCGAAATAAAATTCCGCAGAAAGCATTTCCGCACGGAAATTTTCGAAGTGCCACAGAACTTCGATTGATTTAATGTTTTTTAGCAATTTCACCAAATTTTTTGAACTAGGCTTCTAAGGGCTGACACCTTTTCAGATTAAATTATCCAGTGGTTTGTTTAGCAACTTTTTTAAGTTTGTAATTGCAGAACAATAGGTTTTTAATATTTTTTCTAATTTAATTAATATAATTTAATTTATTTATGTAAATAATTGATTTTGTTTAGCTGAAAAAAAACTTAAAATTAATTGGCGCAAAAAAATAAAAATTACTCGACAACTCTAGCAATTGTCTGCCATTAATCTGGCAACTTTTCTTGAAAAATGTTTTCACAAATTGCACAATAAGTTAAAGGTTTTTCCGGTAAAACTTTATTTACCTCAAAAGACTTATTTTTTTAATGCTTAATTTAACGAAAACTGAAGTGGTTTCATATATATATTTTTTTTAAATGCCTTACTTCGAATTCTGACTAAAAAATGTGACATCGCTGACCCTGACTTCGAAAATGTGAATGGGACTAGGTGGCAGCATCGGACGCCAGCGATTTTAGCGCTAGTTTAGTACGCGTAAAATTATTCTGCGATTTGAGCTGAGGCACAGCGAAATGAAATTGAAGAGAAATTCAAGCGAAAGCGATTTCTGTGACACCCCTGAAAAATTAAATAAATACGTATCAAAATTGAGCAACGGGTATCTTAAAGTCGGGCTCCCGACTTAAGCGTCCCTACTTGTTTTTAAACTAAACGGATTTATCAAAAACAAATTAAAGTCAATTCAAACGCAAACAAATAAGATTCAAGGGATTTATCCAGGAATTTTCAAACCATGGAAATGCATTTTCTTAAACCTTTTGTGAATTGATGTGTCCTTTATATTATTGTCTGAAATTTGCAGAAATTTTTAACATGTTCTTAGAAGTTCTTACCCACTTATGGTTTATAATAATTCATTATAACTGGTAATTGAAAGACATTTATTCTATAGCAAAGTTCCACGAATCAAAAGCAAATACATTAGAAATGTATACATAACAGAAATTGTTAACTGTTGTTAATTCATAGCGATAATAATGTGACAGGAAACTGCGCATTTTACTGCAACACAAAGTAAAAACCATTAACATTTGATTAAACGCTCTCTAATATAGTAAAAGAGGTCAGCTAGTTGGCTGCAACTTTCAACGATTAAGTAAATATTATGAAACTTTTGTGTTGTCGGAAAAACCAGCTGGCTGCTCAACTATTTATTTGCAGCCAACTAGTTTAAAGAACATCAACTTGCCCTACTCTACTTACATCCACATCAGCTGCCCGGGGCGCTCTTTTGCCAGCGTCATTCAAAGCAGCTGCGAGTCCCATCAGCGCCAAAGATTTTAGCGTCCCCATTGTCAAATCGCGCGAACGCTTTTAAGGTCATGCAGGCCCCAAAGCTAAACACACCCGAGAACCCCCGACTCTTGCTAATGAGCATTGAACAAAAAATGTGCCACAATTATGCACTTTCACTTTTCAGACTCGCAGTATACGATGATAGCCCCTCAAATGGCTTTATCGCTGGCTTTTCATCGCGTCTAATTTAAAATTTGTTCTATTTACTATGCAAATATTTTCCTATCAAACGAACTTGGCTTAGTTTTTGGTTTTCAACAAAGTTAAGGCAATAAGTTTTTTTTTTTTTTTTTTTTTTTTTTTTTAAATTGTTTATTTTATTTAACAGACTTTCTGTTACCTTAATCTAGTTTTCATTTGGGGAAAACCAAGAGAATAGGTCACATGGACTTTAAAATGATTGGGGACTTATAACAAACTAACATATTCATATTAAAATTACATTATATACACTATATACAGTTTTATATTTACAAAAGCACTCTAGTTGGGAGATCGAGTGGGTGGCACCTTTTCAATCTTCTTTTTCTCGCCTTATTGGTGAGTCGTTTGGCCAGAGCGTTCGGAATCCGGAATCGAAATGTTTACAATTTTTTTCATTTTTCTAAATTTTTCCAAATTTTTTTAATTTTTCCAAAAAGAAAATAATTATTAAATTTATTTAAAATATTTTTTTTTCTATAATTACTTAATGCTTTTTGAAAAATTTTAATTGGCATTGAAAATGAAAAGTAATTAAAATTTTTCACTATCACTACTTTTTTCAATGCTAGTTAAATAAAATTTCATTAGCACTACTTTTTTCAATGCTAATTAAATAGTAATGATAATGCCTATAGGCACAACTCTGGTTCGGATGTCCACCAAGGCGTAGCACCTAGTTGGCAGAGTGTCTTTGTAGCACATCTCCAATCATGGGAACTTTAAGGTCCCTTTCGATGTCCCTGTTTCGGATGTTCCAAGGAACACCAGTAATTCTTCGAAGAATCTTCGCTTGGGCCACCCTTATTTTATTAATATGGCTTTTCGCTGCAATGCCACTCATTAGGAAGGCAATTAGTTAAATAAAAAATACCAAAAGCTATTAGATGTTACGCATACGACGTGTTGCACCAAAGTGTTCAAGTGTTGCCTACTTTGCGGCTGTCAGTCGACCAAACATAAACACAACCTCACGCACACATGCTGAGGGTTGATTGGCAGCTAACCAAGTTTTACGCGTGTGTTTGTGTGCTTGTGAGTTTGTCGGGGCCAATTTGTCCGGGAGGCGTACGCATATCTTATCTGCATATCGTGTGCCAGGTATGCACAAGCATGCTTGTGTAAACGCTTCCTGGCATGCTTGTGCTTGTGTTTGGGTCAGAAACAACAACAATAGAGGGAAAAATAAATATAAAAAATAAGTTTGCTGCTGCAAATCGCCAAATGGTCATGTGGTGAACACACTACACCCTACACATAACACAAAAGTAATATTTATTAGGTATGAAGAATTTCGCGCAGTGTGCCGAGGGCCAAACATATATTTAAAAAAAAATTAAATGTAAAACTTAATATTATACGTCACTAAATTGGGTATCAGAAATTTTGGGGCATAAAAATGTTTTCGTTACTAGACCTCGTAAAGAGGTTTTTTTTATAAGATTTAATATTTCTCTATCTAAAGCAAAGTTCTATTTATCATGGACTTATTTTAAAATTTTTTATATGTGATCTGGGACATTTTGTTTAAAATTATTATATAATATATTTGTTATTATTAAGTTCAATTTTATATATGCAATCCCTGACCCAAGGTTTACATTTGTTATCTGCTTACTATGAGTTGGCTTTTAATAAATTCTGAACTGCTGATTAAAGAGCACTCAACTTAGTCCACTTAATCTGTACTACTGCTAAATCAACACAGGGTATTTTAGGGGTATCACCGAGTAGTTGTTGTTGTTATTGCTGCTGTGTATGCTACGTTACTTCCATTCACAAAATGCCTTTGAGTGTATATAGTATAATTTCATAAGAATTTCAATTTTGCAAGTTGTCGCAGCGTGTGTTACTTTCTCCACACATCATATTCACATATTTACAAAGTATAAAGAGAAAGAGAGGAAGAGAGAGAGAGAGAGAGAAAGTCATTTGTCCTTATGATGCCCTTATGTCATGCTGCTTAAAGCATGCACAGCATTTATGTACATATATAAGCCATAAGCGGCACATGGCCCAGATGCATTGCCAGCCAGTCCCTGGCCACGAATTATGTGCATCATTTGGCTTCAACCGCTGACTCAACTCCCCTCCCCCACCGATTCTCAGCTTCATTCTCAACATTTTACTTTACTTATTTTATTTGACTTATTAGAAGCGTTGACATTATTTATAGTGGCACAGCCGGAGGCTCAACGGACACACAGACTGCTTATCAATTAGTGGCTCAGTTCCCGTTACCCTTTGCCCGTTAGCACCCTATAAACGGAATTCATGCTTGCAATTACGCCAAGTAAGCGCAAATGCCAGACCAAGTCACTTGTGTGTGTGTGTGTGTGTGTGTGTGTGTGTGTATGTACTAGCAAATAAACTGGGAGTAATTTCAGTTGCTCTCTGACAACGTGTGCAGTCGCTATGCTACCAATCCATACTCATAGCGACCAGGTGTGAAAGGTGGCCGAAAGCAGACAGCCCTAACAGCTAACAGCCAACAGCTGCTACCCGATCCGGGTCACTTGGCAGCTGAGGCAGCGACATTTTCTTTCTATACCCATTAATCAATCCTAGTTATCCAGGTTAAACAGCTGAGTTCTTATGTGAGTGCTCCTTACGGCGCAATTATTATTTAATGCGGAGCAACTTCAATTAATGGAAATCAATTTTACAGCGATGTTGAAATTGCTGAAAATGACTTGTACGATTTGATCTAAGTGGGAGAATGCAATTTTTTAATGGAAATTAATTTACTACCCTAATATAATTTCCGTTAAGAACAATGCACTTCATCCAACGATCCGACATAACCTTTATGCAATCCTAATAGTCAGTTATGCACGTCAGGGCATTCGAATGCATTCGTTCTATAGATGGCCTTCTCATTTGACAGATAATAAATACGGAAAGAAATTGTAGCCCAAACTGTTTACATTTATCGATCAGATTAAACTCATATTTATGACAAAAAAAATAAATTGATTTAATACACAATTAGTAAAATAATGTATTTTAGTACAATATATTAGTAGGCAACAATAACAGAATTTTAATTAAGTTTCTTACTTGCGCTGTCCATGTTTTTACTATCGATGTTTAGATAATCAACTGATTTCTAGGCCACCATTAAAAATATTGAGATTTTCAAGGAACGTGCCCGATATGAATAATTTGACGGTCATCCCAAAAAAGTGATGCCTAGGTGGGCTGACAGGCCTTAGCCTTATTTAAACTTAATTAATAGAGCCCTTAATTTTGAAATACTATTAATATTTCTGTTACTTTATAAAAGCAACCTTGTATTAAAATCTTAGGCGCTTTGCTTCAATATTTTTATCTTATTTTAGTATAATTTGTAGTCTCTCTTTTCAATATTTTCAGAAGTTCAATGAATGTGCTTATTCTATACATGCTCTTCATTATATTTCTGGATAAAAAACTTCATCATCTTCAGTCTTTAGATAACATAAGATGGTTCCAATAATTCTGTTAGATTCACCTCAATTCAAATGAGTATAATATTGTAGTCAAATGGTCTAAATACCTATTTAAAATGTGATAACGTAATCTGAGCTGAATTCTTTTCATAACTTGGTATTTGCGATTCATTAACAAAACACGGAAGACTGTTAGTTGGTTGAACTTGTTCTTGCCTGACAACAACCTCATAATCTAGAATAAGTTCTCCCACAATTGAGATGATGATGATGATGATGATGATAATGATGATATCCGTATGCGACTTGTCATATCCGCGTTTACAAAGTGATGCAACCAGCGTCTTCTATAAATATAAATAAATATGCGAACGACTGCATTCCAAAGTTATTTATTAATAAACAATAATAAACTGCGCCAGTTTGTGATGTGATAACAAGTAAAACAATAATAGCAATAAATACACTGGCAGCTAATGGCAAACAAAGATTCACAGAATGCATGAATGCGAGAACATACGAGTATATCGCATATATTGCTCAGAATCTTGTTCTGAATCAGTTGAATGCATTCGTTTGCTCAGATTTTTAATTAAAACTAAGCCCAGCACACATTTCTATCAGTAAAATTCAGTCTTAATACACACACACACACACCAGCTAAGCACCCACAATTGAACTGTGTGGCAAATCAGGCTAAACAACAATTGATTTTTTTATACCCTGTGCCCGTTATAATCTAAGAGCATATTAATCAGTTAATATTTTTATCTTTTGGTGTTTAATTCGCAATTTAACATTTTATTATTTCGTTGTCGTATCCAATCCAAATTTCGATGTCTTAATAACTGAAAATTGTCTGTTAAATGCGGAAAATTGCCGTCAAATATTGTGTATTAAGACGCAACAACGCGTTGTTGGCCTTTATTTAACAATTCAGTATGTAATTTTCCTTCCAACTTAAAATTTCTTATTTCGCCCCCCCCCACAAGGGGGCATTATTTGGCTGCCTACCCTTGATGTTGATCTTTAATAATAATTTGGAACGCAAATTTTAACCACTCATTACTTAGAGAAATCGACAAAACTTGTTTCGATTTCTTTTAGGTTTAAGTCTTAAAAAATTTGCTAAACGCTTCTTGCACAAAATTTATATGTTTCTTTATCTTTTTCATGCTAAAAATCCAAAATTACATCATACTGAATATTTCAGTGAATAGTATAGGTCATCTCCTAGTCGATCACTCTTACCTAAAACGTTGTAACATTTGCTTTCACAATTTGTATCATTTATCTGTCAACATCCATCATATGAAAAAAAAAAAAATTTCTGTAAAAGTGTATTGCTTCAGGCAAGATTAAATGTTGTAAATATAATAATGCTTAAAACTTGCACCAACTGCAATTTTAAATATTATACATAATATTTCAAATAATATCTTTGGGCAGTGGACAGTTACTAATTTTGTAAATATTGTGTATTTCAACACAATTGTTTTTTACTTACTACCAGCTATGCTATTTGAGGACAAATAATGCAGCGGCGTGGCATTTACGAGGCCGACACTCGCAGCAGCACCACCTCCACCAGCACCACTCGAAGCATCTCACAGCGGTTCGCAAAAAAGGCCAAAGCCGTCCCGGCAAATAGATTCGAAAACTCACATATGTTCATGCGGAAACAGGCGCCTTACAGCAATCTGACGGTCAGGGAGGAACGGGTGTCTTACATGTACAGCAACAGCAACAGCACCACCACTACCACCACCGCCATGACATCGCCAGAGCCACCAACAACCACAACATCTGCATCTGAATCTGCAACCACAAATTCATCGATTTCGACACCATCGCTGAGCGATTCGCATTTCATCAATAGGCTGGTGGATGTGACAAATGCCACAGGCATTGAGTCCACAGTCGGCATGGATCCCGCCAGCACCACAGGCTCGCCCTGGAACATCACCTATGTGTCCGTCTCGGCCACCAACTACAATAACTGTTCCTCCCTGTTTGCCAACTACACACAGCCACAAACAGGTGAGTTAACAAGCAAAAAGAAATTATCCTAGCAAGGCTGCAAACCACTAGAATTTCGTATAAGGCTCATTTCGGTGGTTTGAACCTTAGAGCAAAATGAAGGTTCTTTTCACAAACCCCCTGAACTTAAGATTTTGGTTCGAGTCTTGGCTCAATTTATAAACCCAATTTTAATACATTTTTTCAATAACATCTTTGTATACAAACAAATGCAAATGCTGTTAATAATTTAGTTTAATTTGATGACTTAAATTTGTATTATTATTTTTATTCGAAGCCTGATTTTGGAACGACATGAAATTGCTGTAAATGATTTTGTTTTCAAACCGAACTTATTGATAAACAAAGTGGTTTGGTTTAAGTTAGAGTTAGCGAAGTAAACCAAAATGTTCGAATCATGATTCGGAACTAAACCAATTCTGCAAGGTTCGGCTTAGAACGGTAGAATTCATTTCATTCAACCTAAATATATATCTAAATATATACCCTGTACCTACCAGGCATGTGGGCAATTCGTATCTGTCCATAGCAAATTTGTCAAAATTGAAGTATTATCAAAATCTCAATAAAATATTTCGTTAATAAATTCAAAATTGAAATTTTACTCTTTTTTATACTTTTCTTTATTTTTTTCTAAAAGTTTTGTTCAAATTTTTGAGATAAATATTTTTGATTTTAGAAACTGGTCAGCGTAGCTTAGCCTTGGATCAAATGTCAACCTATTGTGAAATATTAATATTCCGTTTTCCATTTCGGCAAACTCTCTCCTGATAAAAAAAAAATACAAAATATAAATTCTACGTTCCGATTGTGTCATTTAATTTGAACGGAATTCGGCTCTAGCTCAATATTTTCGTTATTTTTTTCTTAATAGTAATAAGTTGTCGAGTCCAAAGTAAAACATAGAAAAAATGTTGAATTTTATAACGAGCATTATGCTGAAAAGGGAATCCCCGGGCCGATACGTTTTAGCTGTGCAAACCAAAACTCAGAAGGATGGAAAGACGGGGCCTTTGACGGACGAGGACCGACGACTGCTCCGGGAGAAACTGACATCATGGAAAGAACCCGGACGGCGAATGCAGTTTCATCCGACTGGCAGCCATGTAGATTTCTCCACGGAGAAGCCACAACAGTTCTCGGCTTCAGCTTGGCCCTTGACTGACGACAGGAGCAGGTCTTACTATATGAGCAGTAAAAGAATACCGCCAGCTGTCAACGATGCGACTCTTAATAAAACAAAATAAATTGAATTTCAAAATAGTTGGCCTGCAAAACTAATAATAAACCAGAATGTGCGAGTACTATGATGTTTTAGTTATGTAACTGGGTTGACATGTTTTATGCAACGTCTTCGACCAGTTGCAATATACCATATGTCACATGCAACGTGCTACACTCTCGTGGCAGACGTTGCACTCATGTATTTTTAATACGATTACCTCCCCATATCCTTGTGCTCAATTTGTTGTTTAATTAGCGACATTCACCTGTTTCCCCTGCCAACACACACACACACACACACACATCAATTCATTATTTCTTTCTTTTTGATTGTGACTCTGTCTCCCTCTCTCTCTGTGTCTCCTTCTCGCCGGCTTAAGCAGGCATCTATTGCAACTGGACTTGGGACTCGCTGCTCTGCTGGCCACCGACGCCGGCCGGCGTTCTGGCCCGAATGAATTGCCCCGCCGGCTATCACGGAGTTGATACACGCAGTAAGTAAACGAATCTGACGAAATGCTCGCTTGCAACTCATAGAGCACTCTGGGTACTCTAACCTTTGTTTACTGTTTCCTAAGAATCCTTCGATCATAATTAAATATGCAGATCATAGAATTTTTGCCGCAACTACCGTATTCTCCAGACTTATGGTGCATTTACACTAGTTGATAAACAAGCCAACGTTGAAATCAACTTAGTCAATCCTAGTGTGAACAGCTGCCAACTTGATCAACTGTCGCGTTGACAATGCGAAAAACATCAGTTGTTGCTCTGAATGTAAACATAGTGTAAACACTTTGTGTCAACAGCTCCTTGACAACACAAAATTAGGTTGAGCTCATGTTCATTCTTTTGCTTTGTGTTAACAAACTTTATGTACAGATTAGAGGTGGCAACACTTCGCTTAGCCATTCAATTGTGCAGTCTATAAAAAACAAAAATTAAAAATAAAATGCTATTTAAAAATACATTTTAATTTATTGATGTACATATTTATTGAACGATATATCAATATCGAAAGTAGACCTGCTTCGGTTACTGGCGATAGCAATATTGTTTATTAATGCTTTTGTGCGTACATAAATTGATTAAAATCACTTTCGATACGTACACAATATCGACGTCAACGAAAAATGCATTAGCAACGTGAACTTCAACGAATGTGGATATCAACTAGTTTAAACTACTCTCAACTTTATAATCAAGGCGTCGGCATCTTGCGAGTTGGTCAACTAGAAAATTAGTTGGCAACCCGGTTTTTTTTGTCAACTCAATCAACTAATGCAAACACAAGAAATGCGTTGGCATTGGATACCAACTAGCGTAAACGCACCATTTGCCTTTTATCTCTGCTCTACCTGAAACGGGTATAAAAAGATCAAAGATTTTCGTCGAACTAAAGGGTCATCTTTGAGTCAGATTAAGAGTATTGAGCAAGATTATAGGTCTAAAATATAACACAAAGAAAAATTAGAAAACATATTCAAATTGAATTTGTATACATAGTAAATCACTGCGGATGGCAGTCCACGCTGGTGACGAAAGCAGCACGAAGGGTGCGAAAGGCGAATTATGAACCGAAAATATGTTTGCTATTACTCTTTATAATTTTTTGAAAACTGCAAATAATTACTATTTTAACCCCATTTTCCTTCTTTTCATACAAAAGTTTGCAGTTCTCAAAAAATTATAAAAAGTACTAGCAAAAATATTTTTGAAAACATTTTTTTGCAGTTACTATTAGAATTGTTTGAAGAATTTTTTTGCATCAAAACATTTTATTTAAACATTGAGGAAAAAAGTTTCAAAATAGACCTCTAATAGAATTCAAAATTTTCAATGGGTACTTAATGGGTTAAGGAAAGTTTTGTAACATTCAAACGGAATTGAAATGACCTTTCCATTAATGCCAAAATGTACACGAATAAGTTTCAAATTATGAATAAATTTAACTTTAAATGTTGTCAAAATAAATATGCCGTCTAGTGTAGTTATAATGTAAAATTTCTGATATTTTACTCCAAAATTTCTGATATCTTTTAAAAAAAAACCTCTTAATATATGTTAATTTTTTGAGCAGTGCCGAGTGACAAAAATTTGCTGTATATAGTAACGTTAATATTGGCAAAATAAAGCTATCAGCATTGGCTGTTCCCATGGCGTTAAGCCATTCGTAATTCAGTTGTTTTAATATTTAATAACTGAAAAAGCCACAACTTGACTGAAAGTCTACGTGTAACTTCGGACCGTCTGAGTGGCAATCACAAAACTCTCGATTCAATTGACATAATTACTATTGCACCGAGGCTGTCATTGACAACATTGACATCGAAGCGAGCAACATTGCTGCCTTGTTGTAGCAAATAGAAAATAAAAAACAATACTTCATAAAGACCAACAGCAAAAGGGCACTGGGAATCGAATGTTACACAACAACAATTGAACATCGTATTGGGGCCACGACTATGTCAAGAGCACAACAATTCTTTACCTCTTGTAGCTCCCTCAATTAATACTGAAATAAATACTCACTTATTTGGCACATTGGGTATAAGCACTTATATATAAAGCTTAACATTCGGTTTCTGTCAACTTAAAAAAAACATAATCTTTACTTAAAATTAACTAAAATCTAGATTATGCAACTTCAAATATCAAAAGAAAGTCAAGTGAAAGAGTATTACTTTTTCGGATACATTTTCGAAATCACGAAAACCGGCTGCCATACATTGATTTTAAATTTCAACACAATTATTAGTTTTGGTATATTTTGTACAAATAAATATAATTCAAATTAATCTTTATTGATAATTAAAATTATTTTAAAATTTATTTTAATAAAATTTAAATTGAATATACTGATGTGTTCCAAAAAGTTCAAGAGATTTTAAAGAGAATTGCTTTTGAAAACAACCGTTTGGTGTTCCTGTAATGTCAGAGATTTTATATTTTTTGAACATATTTTCGGAGTTACATACTTAAATCGACCTTAACCAATATATGTATATATTTCCAATTTTATTCAAATTTTTTGTATTAGTTTTATATAAGTTTAGCTTTTTTACAATTAAAAAATGTATTCAACTTTTTTTTTCTGCATTTTTATATTATTTAAGAAATAATTAAATTCAATACATTTTTCATTGGTCCATGCTTTCTTTCAAACATTTGACATTTAAAAACATTTCTTGCTTGGTTTTAAACAGCGACAATAATTTTTGACTGATAAACTATAATCACAAACTACTAAAAAATAATGTATTTCCTTTTGACGCAAGCCATTTATAAATGAGTTTTTGACTCTCTGTGTTACCAACTTTTTTTTATTGGAATTCAATCGACTCGAATTTGTCATATTCATAGAGTTATTGAAGTTCGTGGTTTGAAAACTTGTAATTGATTGTCAGAAGGTTGTTTATTTGCTTGCTCGCCCACATTGGCGACCCCATGGAAAAGTCCTTGGCACAAATCATAGTTCTGAGAAAGTCAAACCTGTAATTACTTGAATTTATTTGTAAACAGAGTTTGCCAATCGCAAGTGCGAGCTGGATGGTCATTGGGGTGGCCGACCCAACGAGACTGAACTTAATCCCGCTGGTTGGACAGACTACGGACCCTGCTACAAGCCCGAGGTTATCCGTCTCATGCAGGAGATTAAGGATGTTAATGTAAGGGCACTCCACGTTATCACCTTATATGTATCTGTGAGATACTTTATTGAAATTTGACTTCATTTGCAGCTCTATATGGACATTGCGCAGCGTACACGCACTCTGGAAATTATTGGACTCTGTCTGTCTTTGCTGGCATTGATCATATCTCTGGTTATATTTTGCGCCTTTCGATCGCTGCGAAACAATCGCACCAAAATACACAAGAACCTATTTATTGCCATGGTACTGCAGGTGATTGTGCGACTGACCCTTTACCTTGACCAGTTCCGACGTGGTAACGAGGCGGCTACCAACACAAGTCTATCGATTATCGAAAATACGGTGAGTGTCCATAAACGATATTAGGGAAATTCCTGAAAAAGATTTACATACTACTGTGGGCAAAAAGTAAGGTGAATTTGTTTGTAAAATGAAAAATCTTTATTTATTCTAGTAAATCAATTTCATCCCCTTCAAAGTAATCCCTTACTTATGCCAACGTTTTTTCCAATCCTCGAAACATGCCAAATAGTCCCTTTCCGGTATATCCATCAGCAACTTCTTCGATTCAGCTTTTATCTCCTCAATCGACTCCAAACGCGTTCCCCGGAGTGGTCTCTTGAGTTTCGGGAATAGTCAGAAGTCACACGGAGCCAAATCAGGCGAATACGGTGGTTGCGCAGATATGCGTGGAATTTTTGGCGAAATGGTCACGAAGAACGAGTGCAGAGTGAGACGGTGCATTATCGTGACGCAAAAACCAAGAGTTGTTGGCCCATAATTCTGGTCTTTTTAGAAGAATTGCTTCACGTAAACGACGCATAACGCTCAAATAATATTCCTTATTAACAGTTTGGCGAAGTGGAAGAAATTCATAGTGCACCACACCACGAAAATCGAAAAAAAACTTTCATCATGACCTTGATTTTTGAGCGAATTTGACGCGGTTTTTCGGTCTCGGCTCACCTTTAGTCGATATTCGCTCGATTAAGTTTCCAAAGTTTCCATATCGTTAGCGTAGATCCAAGTCTCATCGCCCGGAATAATGGGTTTTATCTTATCCTGATAGTCAGAAAACATTGTTTCACACACTTCCACGAGGGGCTTTTTTCCATGAAATTGAGGGTTTTTGGCACCAAAATCGAAAAATGCACATTTGGCGTCAAACAAAACTAATCGTAAATATATTACTGATAATGACATTCACATGAAATTTGGACCAGATGTAATTAACAGTGCTGCCAACTCATGAAAAAAATAACTAGCGCGAAATTTTAATCCCGCGAAGTTTGAATTGAAAATTCACCTTACTTTTTGCCCACAGTAGTATATTCGATTATACTTACATATAACTTTGATTTCAAAAAATGTGCACTGTGACCAGATAAAATAAAAAATCTGGTCAGACTAAAAGTTTTTAATTGATCTCTGAATCTAATCATAATTCCAGAATACCCCTATTAAATATATTGAAAGTTGTTACATTTAAATCTATACGAATGTAAATCGATCGCATTTTTTTAAAAGTAGATATATTAAAATAATTTTTAATTTTTATTAATAGAGTAAAGGTAATGAAAATTCTTCTATTCAATTTAAATAATTATAAACTTAATATAATCAGTATTTTGTATTTTGTGAATTGTAAACATAATTTTTAATTTTTTTTTTAAGTAGTGAGACAAAACTTTGCATACATATAATACAACAAATAATCTAGCTGTTAATCCATAAGTAGGTATTATCTGACCCCAAACTTAAACTCGTAACTCTTAACCAAATATCGAAAGCTCCCTAAGTTTTTGTTTGTACATTGCAGCCGTATCTATGTGAGGCATCATATGTGCTGCTGGAATACGCACGAACCGCCATGTTCATGTGGATGTTCATAGAGGGACTCTATTTGCATAATATGGTCACCGTCGCTGTATTCCAGGGTAGCTTTCCACTTATCATCTTTTCGTTATTGGGCTGGGGAATGCCTGTGCTTATGACCACCGTCTGGGTGCAATGTACGGCCTTCTTCATGGATACTTCGTTGGGTGACTGTATGTGGAACTATAATCTGACGCCATACTACTGGATACTGGAGGGTCCTCGTCTGGCAGTCATATTGGTGAGTCAATACCGCGAGACACAATTCTGAGTGAATATTGCATAAGTACATTGGAACGTAGCTAATAAATAAACTGATATTTTATTCAATTTCTCGAACGGGGAATTACGCAGATTCTGGAGAAACTCTTATAATTGGAATTATTATTTAATTAATTGAACATCATAGAATAAGGACAAAAAATTTAATTTTAAATTTAATAAACAAAACATAAAAAAAATAGTATGGTAGATTTTTACAATTATTTTTGAACATTTTGCAGCTAAACTTCTTCTTTCTGGTGAACATCATCCGCGTGCTTGTGGTGAAGCTGCGTCAGTCGCAGGCGAGCGACATCGAGCAGACGAGGAAAGCGGTGCGAGCAGCAATTGTGCTTTTGCCGCTGTTGGGCATCACGAATTTGTTGCATCTGGTGCCGGCACTGAAGACAGCGTGGAAATTCGCCGTATGGAGCTATGTGACGCATTTTCTAACTTCGTTTCAGGGCTTCTTCATCGCACTCATCTATTGTTTTCTCAATGGCGAGGTAAGTACGGCAGTAAACTAAAAGGCCGCAGGCACACTTATCCTATAAAATCAACTGAAAAAGGAGCTGAAAGCTGTGAAAAAAAATTCAAAGACATCGTAGTTGTAAATACAAAATATACGCTTGAGCTTAGTTGTAAAATTGCTAGGTGGTAAATCAGACCAAATTCAAGCATTCATAGCTTTGCCAAATCAGAACAGATTTTCAAGCGGACTATAATTTTGATCATGGTCAAATTTAGTTAATGTTGCATGAAGAATTGTTTGTCTCAAGGTTTCGATTTTTAAGCAACAAATAGTTAATCCGTTCCCTTAACTTTTTCGATAATTCCAAATTTTAAATCTCCAGTTTTAACATTTAATCAACACCTGTCATAAAAAAAGTGAATCAAATTCTGCAAATGTACTACGATGAAGAAACTCCAGTTTGTTGATTGTATTAAGTCGATAGTTAAAAACATTATCGAGTTAAAGTACTTGTCGACTTTTCGATGTATTTTTATATTACAACACTGCGTTCATGCAAGTGCGCAAACTGTCGCTTAGCAGCGCGTAAAGCTCTTTAATCGAAAGCTGTCTTTGAATTATCAGCAGCTGAGAGCGAAAAATAAATCAACGAGAGAGCAGCCTTGGAAAAAAAGAGAGTAAAAAACTTTCAGATCAACTTTCAACTAGCTCCTTTTTCAACTCATGCTGGTAGAATAAAGCTCTAAGCGCCTTCAGCTCGTCTTCCTCCTCTTCTTAATTGTCTCTCTTTTTATCTATTTATCTATTGTGTTGACAGGTGCGTACTGTGCTTCTGAAGAGCCTGTCCGTGTGGATGTCTGTACGTGGGCATCCCGAATGGGCGCCGAAGCGCGCCTCGATGTATTCGGGTGCCTACAATACCGCCCCCGACACGGATGCATTGCAGCAGCCGGGCGATACACTGCCTCAAGGAAAGCGGTAAGTGTGTGGCTCAAATATGAAATTGTGATTTGCATTGAATGCAATTTGGATCTGTCACTCAGGGTATCGCCGCCTAACAAGCGCATAAATTGCCGCAAGGGCAGCAGCATCAGCATTGTTATTGCCAATGAGCCACAACGTCAACGACTCGTGCAACAGCGCAACAACAACAACATGGCCAATGGCGACTCGCGTTCTTCTTTACAACTTCAACTTCAACAACAACATCAGCAGCAGCAACAACAACAAATTCAACAACAACAGCAGCAACAGCAAAAAGAAGAAACAGCCTCAGTATCGGCAATGGCAACACGCATTAAAATCAAAGATCCACCGTCTGGTCGCCCCAACTGGATGATCACCCTGTGCTTTCGCGGCCAAAAGGTACTGAGAGTACCGCCAGCGTCATCCGTACCACCCGAGTCAGTTGTATTTGAGTTGTCAGAGCAGTAGATCAAACTAGTTCTAGCCATAGCAGTAGTCTGTAGCCCGTAGTCCCCTAAAGTTCTTCCTATAGCCTACACTCGTTATAGTCGTAGCTTCTACTTCTTATTCTCCAACTTCAAACTACTTCTTATACATACATACATATATTTACTTCTTGCACAAAATCGTACTCCATATATAGCTTGCCTCCCATACTCAACTGTACTCGTGCAACACACAACTGTACTAAATTCGCCTCTATTTCTTAATTCGCTTTATCTCCTCGATTCACGCTTGTTGGGGGGGGGGGGGTGTTTTTGTTGCTGCGACTGTGTCGACTACCCAGACATGAACGTCTCATTGTAAACTACAAACCATCTCCAGTTATTTATTCCATTTGTATGTACTCCTTATAATTTTCCAATCCCACAATTCACACTGCTGACGCACTCTCAGATCGTTAATCTGGTCCAGAGATCCCTTGTATTATATTCCATATTTATCTGCCAAAGTAACCGCCTCCACAATCGAAACCAAAATAAATTCATAACATTTTGCATTTTATTAAAAATTTGCTTGAAATTTATGTAGGGCCGATTGCGACAATATTCAATCATGCAAATATGTACTTAACATATGTATGTACTTATGGGTATTTCCACAGAAAGGTCCACTCAAAATTGATTCAAAACTTTTCATCTTGTGAAAATTTGTTCCTGAAATGTACTAAGTTTTTCTGTACATTTGCCTGTTTTCAAAAATGTAAACATCGAAAATGAAGAGTATCCATTATAATGATTATTCCAGAAAATCAATCTTCCAGTATCAAACACAGAAAAAACTTAAATTCTAATAAAAATGGTAAAAAGTTACTAATAAATATAGAAATGTATTAATTTATACATATAGGTATATTCTTATTAAAATCGTTGAGATATTTAAGTGTCGTAATGTCAGGTTACGTGTGATACTAAAGCTTTTCACAAAAAAAACAATAAATAAATAAAGAATAGCTTACATAATTTCAAATCATTTTTAAAAAGAAAAAAAATTTTAATTTGCAGAGTCAAAAGAAAAAGTATATTTCTGTAACGTTTAATTTCACCTGTTTACTTAATATAATCCAACTTAGTTGCTCCCCAGATATCAAATTTTTGTAACGTTACGTCGCTGTAGAAATACCTACTTTTTTGGTTCTTAACATTTAAAAAAAAAAAAATTTTAAAATTTTATAGATACTGTTGCCGGAACCAAAATTTGTTTCCATAACATTCACTGATCAAAAAACTATATCCATCACATATTAATTAATACAAAATCTATATACTTAGGCATGGTTAACAAAGAAATTTATTTTCAGCAAAAACTATGCTTAAAGTTTCGTCAGACGACCGTGTTTTCACCGAAACTTTATGTTAAAAAAACCGACGGGTAATAGCGTCGGCTTTTTACCGATAGAACACTTCCCATTTGTGCATTTTTGTATGAAATTGTTCAAATGAGATTTTGGTCTGAAGCCCGATTTGATCTATGTGAATGGCAAATTCAACGACGGTGAAGAAGTGTCGGTCAAAAAGCGCTCGTCTGACGGAAGAATTAGGAACTCTGAAAACATGTAATCTGCAAAAATCGAGAATATAAACGCTATTTTTTAGTTTAATCGAAGTAGCAAGTCAAAATTTTTTTGATATTTCGCCATATTAAGGGGAGGTTCTTTTGGATTTTTTTGAAAAAATCGAATTTTTTTTTTTTACATAAAATGAAAGTTATATATATATAGAATATATGTGCCAAAGGATTTTTCAATACGACGCGTATTTCTTGAGATAGGGCGTGTCAAACGTACCCATGTCACGCGCGCTGCGTACCCGCTGTCACTTTCCAAAAACTTTAAACGCGTTTTTCTCGAAACCGTGTTTTCTAATCTAATTTCAAGTACAGGTCTTGTTCTATTGATCCGATTTCCTTCATTCAAAAAATGTTTTAAAGTATATACTTTTTTGTATGGCTTATACCTAAAATTGGCATAAAAAATAGTTTATTTATAATTTTTTAACGAGATCAAAGTAAAAAAAAGTGTAAAAATTTCATTTAATTTTTTTAAACGACCATGAAATTGGTTTTTTTTCACCAAAATTAATTGAAGTTAGGTATAAGCCATAGGAAATTTTATCTATTTTAATAAATTATATACATTTTTCATTTCACTTTACTACCAGAGGCCCCACACTTGAAGAAGCAGAGCGATATTTTGAGAGTCGAGGTCGACGAGATCCGCCATTTTGAAGCCGCCATTTTGAATTTCTCAAAAATCACTTTTTTTTTTTAATCGTCAATAAACAACGAATCAAAGTTCGAAAGCAGAAGTTCGTATGTATTTTCATTCTCCCACAAACCATTCTCAAATTTTGCTTGATTTTCGGCCAAATCCAAAAGAACCTCCCCTTAAGAAATCAAATTAACGCTATGTAATTTTTTTCAAAACGCGTATCTTGTAAATATGTATGTACATAAATAGGAAATTGGCACAATTTATTCTCAGGGATATTCTGAGCACTCGGTCACACTGCTAACTACGCATAATTGGCATCACTTTCTGCGCTGCCTTTTCATTTCCGTTTTATTATTGTTTTTTTATTACTGCTATTTGCAAATTTTTCTGATCACTGCGTTGTTGCGCTTTGTTTACAACAAACGCACAAATATGCAATAATTTCTAATACTAAATACATAACAAATAAACCAAACACAAGCCAAATTAAAACATAAAATTTAAATTTACATTTCTACTCTCTCTTTCTCTTACACACTCACTCACTCTCTCTCTCTCGCTCTTTCTCTTTGCATTCACGATACATCATTATTGTTTTGTCGCTACTTTTACATTTGCCATCTCCATCTCTGTCTCTCTTTCGCGTCTTTTTGCTTGTGTCATTTGCAGAACAAATGTGTGATGCCTGGCGCTCAAATATCGCAGCCAATATTTATGACGTCACAGTTGCCTATTCTCACAACGACAACAACAACAACGACGACGACGACGACAGTCGCAGCTGGTACTACATCAGCTGCATTAGCAGCCGCCGCTGCAGCCACAGCCGCCGCCGCAGCAGCAGCAATACTACAGAAGAAGCAAACGCCTAAAGCTTAATGCGATCACTCTCTATATATATATCTCTCTCCCTCTCTCTACGTGTTTCTTGCTATCTTACTGTAACTTTAGCTTAGCATCGTAAGCTTTTAAGCGCGCAACTGTACTAAACTAAACTCAACTGAAACGTGTGCAGCTTTCAAAACATACATACATACATGTCATATATATGTACATTTACATAGATATATGTATATTGATAAATGTATAAATATACTTATTTTTTTATGTATTTATGTATGTAATTTCAAAACAAAGAGAATTGTTAATGCTTTTAATAGGAACGGCTCGCGATTCGATGCGATTCGTAAATTTTTTTTTGGTATGTGTATGAGTGCACAATACACGTACATATGTACGTAAAAATATCTTAAGACAGTAAACAACTAAATATTTAGAATATTTTGAGAAGCATACATACATACATACATACATCCATATACATATACATATCGAGCGTACACGTGTCGTTATATTCATGTACAACAAATCTAGCAACAAAAAAACATATATTTACATAGATTGTATATATTTACACAATGTCACATTAAATTGGTGGCATACCAAGAAACCGAACTAAATTTTGCTCTAAAAAATATATTTACTAATTTTATGCTATTTAATTCATGATTTCTTTTTCATAGCGAATTCAAATCGAATTATGACGCTGAAAATGGCGCCCCACTTGAATTTTTCAAAATGGCGCTTAGTAAGCGGAGCTTTGCCATACATACATACATATCATTGCAAAATTGCGCTTAAGTTAAAGTCAAGTGTTAAAATTAAAGTCGGGAAATGGTGTTGAACAGAATTTTAACACAATATGTACTTGAAATAAATTCATGTATTCAACCAACCCACAAGGATGACGATAAATTTAGCTTAAGTTTTTTAAACTTTTATTTCATGAACTCAGCTCAAATCTATAGAATGAATTTCATTTTATTAAATTTGATTTAATGAATTGAGCCCAAATCTAATTTCTGTCATTGTGTGAACTGTCAATTATAAACAAGTGGTAATTTTTGGTTTTACAAATTCAACAATTCATGAATGGTCCATATGAACGTTAGTTATATCTACATACTCGTATATACTTACATATGTATGTTACTATGTACCTGTGTGGTTATATCCAGGGATTAACCTTAACCGAAACCGTAACCTTGAACCGGCTAAAACGATTGAAATTTAAAACCGTAACTGAAACCGTAACGGAAAAAAAATTTTTCATTTGACCAAAACCTTAAAACCGAAACTCTGTAAACCGAAATAACCGTTTCATTTATAAGGGTTAATTTCGGTTTTTCATACATCCACAAAAAAAATGTTTTCCATTTTTAATTTTGATTTTTGTTTTTATAATTTTTTTATGTTTAATTTTGAATTTGTATTTGTGATATTCATGATCGAATTTTCATAGCACTGAATAAGCGCAAATAAAATAAATTTGTTTAATGAAATATTAATTATTAATTCTTGACACGAAAGTGCTTTAAGTAGCATGCGGCGTGCTCAAATAAACTTGTTTGCATGTATCAAAAAAATTAATTTTTAACTGCTAAAATTTACCTAAACTACATCAAACTGAAGAATATGTGAAAGAAATGTGTGAATGAAACATTAAGAAAGTAATGCCTTTTTAATTATTCTTGTTAATATTCTAATTATATTTTTGGAAAAAAAAAATTTTGTTGTCAACCGAAACCATACCGGTATTTCAAAACCGAAGCATACAAAAACCGGTTCGCCGTTACGAAACCTTTATTCAAAGATTGTTCGTTACCGATAACCGAAAACCTAAATGCGAATATAACCGAAACCGTAACTGAAACCGATATTCGTTTCGGTTTTAATCCTTGGTTATATCCCGGTTATGTACCTATGTAGTAGAGGTGGAGAACTATCGATAGTCGGCGCCATCGATTTGCAAAACTTTCCTTAACCCATTAAGTGCCCATTGAAATTTTCGAATTTTTGTAAACACATACTTTTTCAACTTTGTTTTGTTGCAAAAAATTCTTCAAACAATTCTAAGAGCGACTGTAAAAAGAAATTTTCAAAAATCTCTTCCCTAGTCCTTTTATGATTTTGGAAAATTGCTAACAAGCCACTTTTTGTATGAAAATGAGGAAAAAGGGGTTAAAATAGTAATTTTTAGCAGTTTTTAAACTATCGATAGTACTTCGGGGACTATCAAAAGTGGGTGGCTGCTATCGATGGTAACTCGATAGCGTCCAACCATCGATAGTGTCGATAGTGCTATCGATAGTTCTCCACCTCTACTATGTAGTTATATCAGGCCCCTTAATAAACTTAGACGTATTGTGAAATTGTCTTTTAACTAAACTTCGAGTTTGTTATCCGATCTTTATGGATTCTTTATTGGGATTGTAACTCACGGCTGTATCTTCAAAATTTCTCTTTCAATTCGTTTCTATCGATATGCAGGAGCGACAGCTGTACATAACCACAAACATGTTAACCCCATTTGCAGAGGTACACGTATAACATTTCTAAACAAATGAAACAAGTGAGAAACACTAAACTAAACTGTAGCTCATTTTCTCTTACCTGTTGCTCTGACAACGAACAGACGAAGGAAAGTGTCCAAATAAATTTCGTCTTAAGCCCACAAAAGCACAAAAGCATGGCCACGAAAGCTCTGCGTTAAAGCTTTAAGCTCAAGCTCGTTTTTGTTTAGGAATTTGAATTATTTGTTTCTATTAGACACATCCAAATGATATATATTTTCTTATGTACTTGCAAGGACATTTTTTCAAATTTACAATGTATGAGTACAGTGTCTCCCACTTTATTTCAGCCACTGCTTTTACATATTACATTAAAATGTATCTTTAAATGGGTTGGAGATACTATTAAACTAAAACGCAAGTTTATAATTTAATATCAATATTTTATCTATATTGTATCGGAATTAAGCGATAAGAAAAAAACACACTTACTGTAACGTGTACACGAGTATAATGCATAGAGTACAAAATGAAGTCATTGTTCTTGGTATGCGATCTTAACAATAAAATTACATTTATAAGTATGAAAGATGCGCATTTTGTGACTTAAGACACATTTGAACGACCGCAGCAAAATTAACTTTAAGCCCATTTACACGACTTTTTAATGCAAACCAATGGAACATTGTTATTTATTTTTGTTTCGCCTAGAGCAAAAATTTTATGCAAATTTTAGCTAAGAACTCAATAAGCAAGCCGAATTTAAGAAAACACATGAAAATAATTATAAGAACTACTTACTAAAAGAAAAAAACATAACTGTGAGAACTAATGGAAACATAATTAAAAAAAAAAAAAAACACACACACACACAGTGGTCAATGGTAAACTATTACGTGTATAAGTAAAAATGGTATATACATAGTATGAATAAACATGATGATTTTATATGCATATGTATGTACATAATTAATTAATGTATGCATGTCTCGCATTTTTTATTATTATTACTTGAATTTGCCTTTCTGCCATTTGATATTCGCATGGTCGAAAACTAGAACTGAAGATTCAGATACGAGATTCAAGATCAAGAACGAGATCAAGAGCCGAATCCAATTCAAAGACGATTGATCAAAGTACTTCAAGTTGTATGCGCATACATACATATGTATTGAGATATTGAGATACAGCTTCAGGCCTCGCGTTGCTGTTGTTTTACCCGTTAATCTTCGAGTACAAGGGTATATTGTTTTTATTGCAGTGCAGGTAAAAGAGAGAAGGGGGCGAAACAAACTTTATAAAAAATAAACATACATATGGGCTAATCCGAAAATTTGTAAACCAAAAGCGAAAACTTAAAGTTGTCAAAAAAGTGCATGTTTTTTAATAATAGTTATTTTATCTTATAATAGAATACATTTTCAGGCTTCAAATTACAAAATCAAGAAGGTTTTACGGTGGTTTTATTGTTCATGGCCGAGCCTAATCAATTAATTCCTCTTTTTGCCTCTTAATTTCAATAATTCTTGTAAAAAAAAAGGTAATTTCAATGGTCAAAAAAGTGGGCAAAGCGGTCGTCTGAGTGTTTAGCGCTTAGCTCATCTTAAACTTTGTTTTGTTCTCTTTTATTTACGGTAAAAACTATATCGAAAAAATATTCAAAATGTATTAATAATTTAAAAAAGTGTGTGTAAAAAGTGTAACGTCCGCAACGTAACGTCCGCAACAGACAAAAATTAAGATTTTTAATTAACGAGACTACTTATCTTAATTTTTGATGCTGAATTGATATGGTCATATATTCCACTTAATTTTTTGTATTTTGATATTTTTTGTTTATTATGCAAAATTCGCTAATATATGTGCAAATGCACGTTAACCTCAAATCGACTTCCATCTTTGTAACGGCCGCAACGGAACTTTCAGCAAGCCTAGTTTTTTTTCAAAAACAGTAAGGCTTTTTTCTTAAAATAGGTTTAAGAGTACTCATATTGAAATGCATTATCATGCAAATTTTATAAAAATTGCCCTGTCTTGCCCTCTGTGCGAACATCCAGATCTCGGAGACTATAAGAACTATGTAGATCAAGCAAATTTGTTACACAGACTTCCCTAAACGGCATTAAGTACGTTGCAAGCTTTTTTCAAATCGCCAAAAACTTTTTTGAATCAAAAACCATTTTTTATGGCTTAAATTCCCTTTTCGCCACACGCAATCGCATCACGACTGGTCCCCCACCTACACTCATAACCTTACATTACTTAGCTTTCGAAATGCAACCAGAGCACAGAAACTTGGGCAGAAATTCAATTTTGTTTTTGTAGAGTTATGCAAAAACAATATTTTATTCCAATAGAGAACTATTTGAAATTCATAGTGTTACAATTTAAATTGCAGCCCTGCGATTTTACGAAGCCCTGAAAGTCAACGAATATTTTACCGTATGCTTTCACTTTGTTCGAGTTGCAAATAAGAATACATTTCAAATCTTTATTAAGTAAAATCTACCGTGGCTCACAGCTTAAAGAATGCACCCTTTTTTTTACTTTAACAGCTATGTAAGTAAAGTCTTCACAGTAAAAAAAATATATTTGGAAAGGTCGTTTAAATTCCGTTTGAATGACATAAAACTTTCCTTAACCCATTAAGTACCCTTGGAAAATTTCGAATTTATGTAAAAGTCACTTTTCAAAACTTTTCCTCGATTTTTAAAAAAAAGTTGTGATGCAAAAAAGTTTTTAAAACAATTCTAATAGTGACTGCAAAAAAAAATTTTCAAAAATCTCTTCGCTAGTATTTTTTATGGTTTTTTGCAAATTTTCAAAAAGTCGCTTTTTGTATGAAAAAGAGGAAAAATGGGTTAAAATAGTCATTTTTTGCAATACTTTAAGCTGTGAGCCACTGTACGTCGAATTTTAAAAAAAATCAAAATGGAAAACAAAGTTGAAGGTTGAAAAAGTTGAAGAAAAGTGTGATTGCTTGTAGTTGGTTGTAAATTCTATTAACGCAATGTTAATCGTCAATAGTATTAATGAGATGGTATTAATCTCTTACCCGTTTTTGCCTTATTTCAGATTCAGATTTTTGTCCAGAGTCTGGTGATGAGGGGGATGAAAATAGCCAAAATAAGAAAAAACAAAGAAAATCGTAAATTCTACTTTAATCTAATTAGCAAACGTGCAAAGCTTTAAATATCTTGCTTAGCATTTAAGTTTATAAAAAAAATGTTTACTTTTATACCGAGTCGTGGAGTCCAATTAAAAAAACAAAAATAAATATAAATTCTACTTTAGCCTAACTAAGTTCAAGATAACTAAGTTTCAAGATCTGTAACTACAATATTCTAATTTCGGCCAACATCTTTGGATTCCGGACCACTGTGCGAGTGATTGTGAAAACGTGAAAAAAATATTTTGGCCCCCCCCTGTTTGAAAAGCTGCCGACGCCCTTGGGCGGAACCATGTGTGGGAGCCATCGAGCAGCCATATCGATGACGCTGGAATTTCAATTTGCAACTACGATTAAAAGCATCCAAATGAGACATTTTTATGGGCCATTAAAAAGTTTTTTTGCACAATTAAAACATAAATTTAGCAACAAATTAACAATTGGTTTCATCAAGCATCACACGAGAGGCACATAAAAAAACAAAACGCAGCACATACGGATATGTAGTGCATATGTAAATACAAATACAAGTACATGGTATTTTTATAATTTACAGCAACAACAAAAAACACAATAAAAATTAGAGCACATCTCAAAAGGCATAAATGAAATACAAAACAAAAAATAGAAGAAACAATGAAGATTAAAACGTTTACATTAATTGGATGAGGTAGCTTGAAACAATTTTCACGGATAATTGACTTCGGTTAGGATGGGACGGAATTTAGAATCTAAAACAACAGATCCTCATCGCCATCATTCTCGAGGATGTTTTGCGCCTCCTCGCTGGTGGTGACATTGTAGCCCTGGCGCCGCATCTCCTCCCGCTTACGATCCGCACATTTGCGTGCCTCGCGCTTCTTGTCCTGGATTTTCTTTAAGCGATAGAATTCCTCACGCTCCAATTCGTCCAGCTCACTGATTATATACTCAATGGTGAGATTGATGCGCGGTATTATAACTGTTTGGAATATGTACAAATCAGATCAGATGATGCAGTTCACATACAAATATCATCATACTGTGACAAGATTCGATTCACATATCGACGATGAAATATAAATTCAGATACGATTTTTATGCAGAAATGCGTCGATACGTAGATACATTATGTCAAGTAATTGTTTACAAATTATTAAAAAAAGTTTAGTTTATCATTATTTAAGTTTTTTAACTTGTTCTAAGACCCTAATCATTTTAAATAAAATGTGAGAGAATAAAAAAAAAACAGAAAAAAAACAATAATAATAATAATGTGAATTTTTGACGTTGTCAAAACGATTACTTGACATGGTGTATATGGTATAAGCAGGGTATATAATGCTAACCGTGCTCAATGGCATTGACACGCCTGTTGGTCACCTTGATGACGTCGTCCAGTGTCACAAACGATGTCTGCAATGACGCCAGCTCCACGAGCAGCCGTACAGCGCTCTGATAATTCTTCTTGAGCTTGGCCAATTGCTGGCCACCACGGGCCAATCCGGCCAGCTCGTAGGTGTCGACACCATCCTGATAGGGCTCAAATATGGGCAGCGTTACACCGGCGACATTATCCCTTTTGGTGCGTATCTTTATTTGTGCCTTGGTCACATTCTGGAGCACAATCTGATTGATATCGCCGGTAGTGAATTTGACCTCAGCCAGTGAAAAAGCCGCCTCCTTCATCACCTGGCCCATCAGTGTTTTAGTCTGCAGCAAAGAGAGAAAGTTGTTGATTCCTCTCTCTCTCTCTCTCTCTTTCTCTCTGTCTCTCATTGTATGTTCTATATTATTATGTACATACCTCAATGATCTTGCCCAGAATCAAACGAAAACGCATCTGCAGGGCATCTGCCTTCTTTTTAAGTAGTCCATGGCCCTTGGTGGCGCCTGCCAAACGGGATTTCATCAAAGTTTGTGCACTGCGAACCATAAATGAGAAATCATTTCTCTCTCTCTCTCCCTCTTTCTCTCTGTGTCTGTCGTGGGCAGTGTGTACTCACCCGCGCGATGGAAATATGGGTAAACGATCTTTGGCAGCCATAATTTATAGCAAAGATTCAAGTTTACCGTTATATTTACAGTTGCTTTTCAAATATCGCGAATTGTTTTTCAAAATTTGTCAATTAATTGTTTGATATTTGTGTTATTAGAAGAACTACAAACAAAATAAATAACACAAACAATGCACAAAACTATAAACTATAAATAACAACAACAAATTATTAACTAAATATATGCGACAAATACTAAAATAAACGGACGACCACGAGAACAAGAAACGAGAACGAGGCGTAAAGCAAAGCACACGAAAACAAAATGGGCCAAACGACAACCACGACAAACGGCGAAAAGTCGACGTCAACGTCAACGTCGACGTCCAAAATGACGACGCCGCGTTGGGTGGACAAATTGAGTGACCGTTGGGCCAGCCGCTCAGCTGTTGCGAATTACGCAGCTGCCAGCGATGGGCGCGACCAGCTAGAGATGTGAACGTGATCGCCAATTGAAAATTTATTGCAATCAAATTTCTTTCAGTGATAATTTTTCAAGTGATTTTATCTTGATTATCAATTATAAAAGCCGTTGAGATTTAATATTTATTTTGATTTATTCAGATTGACATGTTAGACTAAATTGTCAATACAAACTATATTTTATTTTATAAGCCAATATAAATTTGGTATACATCAAAAAATATTTGGGTGGCTTACCGCAAAGATATAAATTTAACAGTTGAGTAAAATAAGTTTGCTTCGAATGCTTCATTTTTTACGAGTATTGCTTATAATGTATACTTCTTTTATTATATTTATTTCGACAGTGCAAAAGAATTAAAAACTTTAAATAAAATTAGAAAATATAATTATTTATAATATAATTTTTAGAATTATAAATTTGACCAACAATTTCATTCTGAAGGTATTCTTTAAAAATTTAAGTAATACAGCATTTCTTGCAGGATTTTATGGAAAGCCAAGAAAAACTCAATCAGTTTAATCAATTATAGTGTTAGTTGCAACGGGCTTGAAGTTTGAAATAAGATTTTTTAGTAGCAAGTAAAGTATAAGTATTATTTTCAAAATCGACTCGAAATAAACAAACATACTAGTATAAGATTTTCAACATTCACGTCTGCACCTAGAATGTGCATCTCTTATACCAAGTTTATACGACAACTTAAGTCGGATGAAGTGAAATTGAATTTAGCTATAAACACAGTTTCAATGCGCTTTAAACCGAGAAATGATTTAACGAAGCTTGCTTTTTCAAGCTTATTATTTTATGAAGTGGGCTTTAATTGTTGCATAAACATTTATCACATTGAAATTTACTACAAATTGAGCTGGTTCCCATATACATCTGCCATATTCCATATATATTGAGTAAGAATACAATTAAATGACAGCTATAAACAATTTGTAGTTCATAAAAACCATTTTGCTGAAATTATGTGCCATATAAACTTGGTATCAGCCAGTGCTGCCAACTCGCTATGATGGCCGTTAGGGCGAATTGATTTAAATTGATGCTGATTGGGAACAATACGCACAACACTTTGGACAGCGAACCGTACTCGTAAAAAAGAAATAAAAGAAATATGTACTATCAAATGCCAGAGACACGCGCTGCCATTTCCATTGTCATCGAAATTCGGCTTTGACCTGTGTGACAATGGGACACGGTCACCGTAAAAGGCACCGTACAATGAGTATTTGGGTAGGGAACGGGGGGCGTCATAGTCACGCAATTTGAATATGCGTCTTCTGCCGTCATGTGCCTCAAAAATAAATGTACGAAATAAATGTGCACGTGTGCGCTGTATATATGTCTGTATACATATATGTAATACATACATATGTAGAATAATGCCACAATAAAATAATAAACACGAGTTTGCGGATTCAAAATTGGTTGGGTCCCCATCCCAGTCACAGTTTCGGTCACAGTCAACGCTTTGATACGCGAACGTTCATTGCAGAAAATCAATTGTTAAACCATTTAATCCATGATATCACGGTCATGTAATGATTTAATGGACCTGCCAATATGCTCGCAATCATTACAGTGCTTTCATTTAATGGCTGCAAGTAAAGATTATTCAACACTATAAAAATTATATTTATTTATTATTTTAACGTGAGCCAATTACATAGTACACAAATTAAAGACTTACCGAACTTATTCTGTGAGTATTTTGGAACTTGGTTAAAGAATTTTACTTGAACCTACATATGTAGGTAATATATCAAGTATCAGTCGAAATACTGAATTTTGTTCATCTGTTTTTCTCTCTGTGTACTTACATGAAATTTACATACAGTGGCTCTCAGCTTATTTGACCAACTACTCTAGCATAATACAAAACTTAAAAGAATTTTACTTTTAATGGGAAGAATATATAAAAAATATAGATAAAACTTAAACTCCGCAATATTTGTATTTAATATGTAATACTTACATCTGAATTAAGGAAAAAAAAAACAAACATACTTCAAAATGTAGTGGTACAAATAAACTGTGAGTCACTGTAGGTACATAGACTCGTATGTACATATGTATTTATGTTCATGTAAGAGACAGATGTGCATACATATGTATATACATAAATATATACATGCGTTCGAAGTATGAATCAACAGTTGGCTCTGTTGTTGCTGTGCTATACAAAAATGTGAGATTTTGGGCAGGAGCCAAACAGTGCAGAGAGTAGTCGAGTAGAATATGAGTGGCAGAGCGAGAGAGAGAGGGGATTGATGTATGCGGTGTTAGGACAAAAGAAGCCATTGTGACTCTCTCGCATTTGTACTCGTATTGATATTCGCCATAAGTCACGACCAGGCAATCACTTGCTCGTTGACTCACTCAACATCTCCCTTCCACACATACATATACACACAAATATATATATATACATCCATATACATATATACGCACACGAACATACGCATCCTGTTAGCAGTCGGCGTATTTGTTTGCCATAGGCGTTCGCTTGGCGGGGTCGCCACTTAAAATTTACTCAAAAGCGACTTGTTGAGCGAAGCGTACAGTTAGGACGCCACTGGGCACCTTTTTTTTTTGTTTCACAGGAATAAACGAACTCGTACAGCTGGGATGCTGTTGCTCTTGCCGCCGCTGTTGGTTCTCTGGCCGCAGTTCGCATTTCTCAGCGCCCGCAAGTAGGTTACACATTTTTTTCTAGCTCCCGCAAATTCGGAATCGCACTAAAATTGTGAGATTAGAGAACAAAAAACCAAAACGAAGTTAAGCTGCAAAGTAAGTAATTAAAGCACATTTAAATCAATGTTGACAAAAAAAATAACAAAAAATTCAAGAAATCAAAAAATAAAAGAATAAACAGCAAGAAGCAGTCGCTGTCATTCGGCTGCCAGTGCAGGTGATGTCAGGCGTGCTTACATTTTAATGGTCGCTTTGAAAGGGGGGCCGTGGGGGGTCTTGATGGAGCTCTGTCGCTTAGGCGTCGAAAATGTCGGATATAATGCGATTGTAATAGCAACAGCAGCAGCTTCAATAGCAACAACAACAACAAACAATAACAGAGCAAAGAGCAAGTGCAAAACACACACACAAATAAACATCGGCGAAGAGCGAGTGAAAGGGCTCGCGAATGAGTGAGTGCAGTGACTGTTAGAAGGCCTATGTTCATATGTGTGCGAGAGTGCGTCGTCCTGAGTGCTCTCTAATTGAGTTATGGAAGTAAAGTAAAAATGTGAGAGAAGCTTTTTCTTGGCATGTGTATTAGTGCACATGTATGTACGAGTATACAGACATATTTGCTCGTATGTACATGTGTATGCATGTATGCGTAAGTGCGTCTCCCATTATTATTATTATTTCGAAATTACAGCTGAAGTGTTAATTAAAGTTCAGTTGAAAACTAGAGGCTTCATTTCAATGCTATAAAATCCCAATTTTAAATTAAACTTTTTTTCGAATATCCTTTTCGCATAAATTTCATCGAAATATAACAAATAAACCCGTTAGTCTAACTTTAATTTTGATAATATTATTTCAGTGATTTTTCGACTTCAAGTATTAAAACAAGTGGAAAAGGCTGTAGTCGAGCTCCCGACTGTAGGATACCCGTTACTTATTTGAATAAATTTAAACTATTTTTTATTGCATGCTTTTAGGCACCAACATTGCTTGAAACTTAAATCAGCCATTAGTAACGGTAAATGGCTTATAGAAATCTGTGTGCCAAATTTGGTTGCTCTAGCTCTTATAGTCTCTGGAATCTAGGCGCCCACACGGACGGACGGACGGACAGACGGACATGGCTAAATCGACTCGGCTGTTGATGCTGATCAAGAATATATATACTTTATAGGGTCGGAGATGCCTCCTTCTCCTTATTACATACATATATTGCAACGAATACAATATACCCTTTTACTTATTTTTTAAGTAACGGGTATAAAAACATAATTTTCACATGTTTTTTAATTCATGTGTTACTTTATATTGATTTTAATTCTTATACTGCTAAAAAGAAAGGAGTTGTTGCATCTCTGAATCTACGCAAATATCAAACGAAATTGAAACTCAAAACAAAAACACCATACTCGAGTCTCCGACTATGAAATACCCGATACTTTATTTATATACCGGTATTTCCAGGATCGAGAACGCGACATTTATACGTCTTTAAATGAAAAAAAATAAATGGTAAAAGCTGACATTTTCAAAACTGTATGCTCACGTGTTTAATGCATTTTATCAACACTATTTTTACGATAAAAGACAAGCTTTAAAGTCTTGTCTTTTTTTAATTATTTATAGAAAACAATGCATCGCGAACGCGACAAAATACATATAGAAGTCATGTTTGACTTCATCTTGTCAAATGCGAAAGTCTACGAAATGTGGCTAGTAATTTGGAAGAAAATACTCTTTAACCATAATAAAATAATATAGTTTTCTATTTTAGAAATAATTTTATTTATTTCACAAGTTTTATTAGTAATTTGTAACGCGACATCGCGAATGTGACAAGATTTCCACCTAGTTTGTGCCAAGAATTTGTTCTTCAAATTTTCATTCGATTCTTCGAAAACAACTTGTAAAACTTGTTTTAAATTAAACTTTTAATATATTTCTATGTATTAAAATGGTTGATGTTACAATCTTACCATCTTACTTAGTGTAATCGATAGAATACAAACTGTCCATTTTGTAAGTAAATTTTTAAGAAAATGAACAAAAGTATAGAAAAGGTGAATTTATTCCAATGTAGAATCTATATGTTCATCCTATTGAATTTCTTCTAGCGTACATTGCTTAAATAAATAACTTGAATACATTTTTGGAAGTAAATTTCACAAAATAAGAGTTTTTGATCAATTTTACGTTACGTGGTGGACCTTTTTCTGGGAGTGCCCATACGAGGGTGGGCTGATAAATAGTCGGCATACCAAAGAAAACACGGTTTTTTTTTTATTTTTCTTTTTTATTTTTCAACATAATCTCCTTTTAGACGTATGCACTTAGTCCAACGGTCCTCCAATTTTTTTATACCTTCCATAAAATATGACTGGTCCAGGTCCTCAAAATAGGCGTTTGTTTCACAGATCACCTGTTCATTCGACTGAAATTTCTTTCCACCAAGCCATTTCTTTAAGTTTGGAAATAGATAATAGTCACATGGTGCTAAATCTGGAGAATAGGGGGGATGTGGAAGAATTTCATAGTGTAGTTCACACAATTTCATCATGGCAACAACGCTCTTGTGAGCCGGAGCGTTGTCCTGGTGAAACAGAACTTTTTTCTTCGCCATGTGCGGCCTTTTTTTCTTTAGTTCTGAATCGAACTGTCCCAAAAGGTTAGAATAGTATTCTCCATTAATTGTTCTGCCTTTTTCTAGATAATCCACATGAATAACGCCTCGGGCATCCCAGAAAACCGTTGCCATTACCTTGTTGGCCGACAAACCAATCTTTGCCTTTTTCGGCGCCGCACAGTGGGGCCATTGCTCATTTTACTTTGCAAAAATCATAACTTTTGAATCAAATAAGATAATCGAATAATTTAAATGGCATATAATAGATAACTCTTCAAGCTATGAAATAAATGTTTAAGAAAAGTGCCACGCCCACAAAGATACTTACTTAGGGGCTTTCAAAGTTGAAATTTGTGAAATTGGTGAAAAAAATAAATTTTATGGTACCCAAAAATTAATGTTTTTTAAAACTTTTGACTTTTTTTGGTTTATTTTTAAGGTTTTTATATTTAAAAATTATTTTCAAAAAGTTTAAATAAAAAAATTTTTTTTTTCAAAAATAATTTTTTATTTTTCGAGGTGAATCATCAGAATTGCATATATTGACCTAATTCCTATGGCTGTATATGATATAGTAGTCCGATTTCAACCAATCTAACATATTATGAATCTGGGGTATTCTTCTACATCCAGACCAAATTTGGTTCACATCGGACCACTATATCATATAGCTGCCATAGGAACAATCGGACGAACTATGCAATTATGCCGCGTGTTTTTATTGTGAGGTTGCATTAGTTTTTTTGATTTAACTTAAAACGGTGGATTTAGGTGGATACAAAACCATATATATTTATTTAGAGAAATGATATCTGAAGCGTTTTTAAGTTAGTGTACTGCTCGACAATGCTCGACATGAAAGTTATCGTCTGCCAAAGTTCAAAAATGGGCAAAGTCTAGTGTTTTGCACGGCCGCAGGACGAACAACTTGGCTAAAATATTTTTTTTGAGGTAAGCGTTCGAAAAAAGTAATATAAGCATTCAATAGAGAATTCTTCAAAGATTAAAAACCCAAAATGGATTCTTAGATTAAGTAAAAATTGTGGGTAGTACAACCTTTTAAGGTTGACTCATTTAAATTTAAAAACACTTGATTTTAACTATTTTGAACTTTGGTACAAGGTGGATTTATATATGGTGGTGTATTCGTTTGACGTGCTCTCTTTTTCGGGGCACAAACGTCATTATGAAAGCAAACATCGTAGTGACCGGTTGTATTAAATTCTCTGAAAAATGCCCCGTGTGTGAAAAATACATATGCCGCTCGAACGCAAGTCGTTTGGTTTGTGTTTCCAGAGATATGAAAAGGAGACAAATAAATGCAACAGGAACTGTGGGAGCATGCACCGGTGAGCAGCTTCCACAAAGAGAGCAACAGGGATAA
>OZ001351.1:10636205-10884115 GCA_963924055.1 Drosophila limbata | reverse complement strand
GTTCGAAAAAAGTAATATAAGCATTCAATAGAGAATTCTTCAAAGATTAAAAACCCAAAATGGATTCTTAGATTAAGTAAAAATTGTGGGTAGTACAACCTTTTAAGGTTGACTCATTTAAATTTAAAAACACTTGATTTTAACTATTTTTGAACTTTGGTACAAGGTGGATTTATATATGGTGGTGTATTCGTTTGACGTGCTCTCTTTTTCGGGGCACAAACGTCATTATGAAAGCAAACATCGTAGTGACCGGTTGTATTAAATTCTCTGAAAAATGCCCCGTGTGTGAAAAATACATATGCCGCTCGAACGCAAGTCGTTTGGTTTGTGTTTCCAGAGATATGAAAAGGAGACAAATAAATGCAACAGGAACTGTGGGAGCATGCACCGGTGAGCAGCTTCCACAAAGAGAGCAACAGGGATAACAGTGTCGATGCTGACGGCTAACAGGAGCTTAAAAGATCTCCATAATCACAATTAATTAATTGGTTACCTACGGGTCATTACAGGAACAACAAGACAAGCATGTCATTGCATTTTATTTTTATTTTATATATTGCACAGCGCACAAAACGAAAATGAGCGAAGAGTATAGAAAACAAAACAAAACAAATTTTCTATATATCTATCTCTGTCGTCTCTCTCACGTCAGACTCATTTTGACAGCTTTGCCCCGAGAGAGAGCGAATACACCACCATATATAAATCCACCTTGCTTTGGTAGACGATAACTTTCATGTCGAGCATTGTCGAGCAGTACACTAACTTAAAAACGCTTCAGATATCATTTCTCTAAATAAATATATATGGTTTTGTATCCACCTAAATCCACCGTTTTAAGTTAAATCAAAAAAACTAATGCAACCTCACAATAAAAACACGCGGCATAATTGCATAGTTCGTCCGATTGTTCCTATGGCAGCTATATGATATAGTGGTCCGATGTGAACCAAATTTGGTCTGGATGTAGAAGAATACCCCAGATTCATAATATGTTAGATTGGTTGAAATCGGACTACTATATCATATACAGCCATAGGAATTAGGTCAATATATGCAATTCTGATGATTCACCTCGAAAAATAAAAAATTATTTTTGAAAAAAAAAATTTTTTTATTTAAACTTTTTGAAAATAATTTTTAAATATAAAAACCTTAAAAATAAACCAAAAAAAGTCAAAAGTTTTAAAAAACATTAATTTTTGGGTACCATAAAATTTATTTTTTTCACCAATTTCACAAATTTCAACTTTGAAAGCCCCTAAGTAAGTATCTTTGTGGGCGTGGCACTTTTCTTAAACATTTATTTCATAGCTTGAAGAGTTATCTATTATATGCCATTTAAATTATTCGATTATCTTATTTGATTCAAAAGTTATGATTTTTGCAAAGTAAAATGAGCAATGGCCCCACTGTGCGCCGTTTCTCCGGTTGAAATCCACTGCTTTGACTGTTCCTTGCTTTCTGGTGTATGGTGATGTATCCAAGTTTCGTCGACAGTCACAAAACGACGCAAAAATTCATTCTTATTTGCGTTTAACAATGCCAAACTCTCCTTCGCAATGACCAAGCGGTTGCGTTTGTGTTCCGCTGAGAGCAATCGCGGCACCCACCTTGACGAAAGCTTACTCATATTTAAATATTCGTGTAAGACGTTTCCAACACGTTCACGAGAAATGTTTAGGGCCTTAGCAATCTCTCTTAGCTTTATTCGGCGATCATCCAATATCATTCCGTGGACTTTATCTACCATTTCTGGGGTTGTCACCTCTCTGGGACGTCCCGGACGGTCCTCGTCAAAAATGCTTGTCCGCCCGCGCCTATACTCAGCAGTCCAATATTTAATGGTCGAAATCGATGGAGCTGATTCCCCATAAACTTCGATTAACTCATTTTTTTTTTCATCGTTGGATTTCTTTTTTAAAAACAGAAATCTAATGATAGCTCGATATTCTATTTTACTCATGTTGGGGACAATGCAAAAGTGACCATGCTAAAATTCCCGCCAAAATTACCAGTGTTGAGAAAAACGCCTAAAACTTTTTCAGCAATCAGCCGATAGAAAACACTAATCGAATAAAATATTTATGGGTTGTTTAAGATGTTTTTTTTTTGGTAAGGCCGATTACTTATCAGCCCGCCCTCGTATGTATTTGTGTAATCAGTTGATCTAGGAATTTTTAAATTTTATGGTATAAAAATAACTGCATGCTTTTAGGCGCTTGTGCTGCTCAGAAACTTAAAACAGCCGTCAAAAACGATCTATTGGGGGTGCCACAGAAATCGCTTTCGCTTGAATTTCTCTTCATTTCGCTGTGTATTAAACTAGCGCTCAAATCGCTGGCGTCTGATGCTGCCACCTAGTCCGATTCAGATTTTTGAAGTCAGGGTCAGCGATGCCAAATTTTTTAAGTCAGAATTCGAATATATGGAACCACTTCAGTTTTCTTTAAATTAAGCATTTCAAAAATACGTCTTTTAAGGTAATTCAAGTTTTATCGCAAAAATCCTTTAACTTATTGTGCAATTTGTGAAAACATTTTTCAATTGCTAGAGTTGTCGAGTAATTTTTATTTTCTCGTGCCGATTACTTTTAAATTTAAATAAATAAAATCAATTATTATATAAAAAAATTAAATTATATAAATTAAACAAGAAAAAAAATAAAAACTTATGGTTCTGCAATGATAAACTTAAAAAAGTTGCTGAACAAACCTTTCTGTAATTTAATTTGAGAAGGTGTCAACCCTTAGCAGCCTAGTTCGAAAAGGTTGGTGAAAATGCTAAAAACATTAAATCATTCGAAGTTCTGTGGCACCTCGGGAATTCGCGTGCGGAATTGCTTTCTGCGGAATTCTAATTCGCTTGCGATTTCTGTGGCACCCCCGTATGTAATTATCCGACATTTCTAGGGTCGAAGATGTCTCCTTCTCCCAGTTATAAGGAATGTAAAGAGTACAACAAGAGTACAAGAGTACAAGTAATAAAACTAAAGTCTTTAATCGTACACTGCGGCAGAATAACAGATAAATGCATTTCTAAAAATTCTAACATATCTTCAGAAATTTTGTAATAAGTTAATTTTTTGTAACTTACAGCTTTCAGATAGAAACCTAGAAACGAACCAAAAGAAAAAAAAAATGGAGTACAAACTGATTGGTGCTGATAACTACGAGCGAGTGATTGATCATCTTCGAGGAAATTTCTTTGCCGATGAGCCACTGAATCGAGCTGCTGGACTTTGTCAACAAGGTGGGGGCAACAACGAGCTAGAGCACCACAGCCTGGCCACGTTGCAGGATCAGCTCAGCCTGATGGCTGTGGATGAGCGTGATGGTAGCGAAACCTACGGTCAGATAGCTGGTGTAATTCTTAATGGTGTACTGCTTCCGGGTGACACGGAACAGGCGCTGGACAAGCTGCAGTATAGCTCGGACATTAACTACAAGAAGATCTTTGAGCTGCTGTACAGGAACAATTTGAAAGTCGATTTGTTTGTCCGCTACAATGTGGATCGCATCTTCGATGTCCGCATTCTATCGGTGGATTCACGTTATCGCGGCCAGGGCATTGCCAAGGAACTGGTCCGACGTGCCGAACAAGTTGCACGTCAATTTGGCTATCATCTGCTAAAGGCTGATGCCACCGGCATATTCTCCCAGAAGATACTGCGCTCCCAAGGCTTTGAGCCCTTCTCCGAGCAACTGTACGCCAAGTATACCAACGACCAGGGTCAGATCCTATTGCCCGTGGAGGCGCCTCACATTAAATTGCAGCTGCTGACCAAAAAGCTGACGTATGATAACGATAAGCAAAAACCGTCTGAAACAGCTCAATAAAGTTTATAATGTTTCGTTTATCTATTATTCTTTTTGTTTCTCTTTTTAACTTTTTATTACTTTTGTAATTATACACAATACATTTTGGAATGAAAATTAACATGCAAATAGTTAAGAATAAACAACAAATGACGTATTTACTTTACTTAAAAAACAATTTGAATATTTTGTATATGTAATTTGCCACAAGGATTCAAAAAAAAAAAGTGTAGCATACTTTTTGATAAACATTTTACCTTAAATTATACATATATTGATTTCCCAGCAAAGTGTGTACCAAATCTGTTTTGATTAAAATATTTATTTTTTAAATTGGAATCATTTGAGTACTGTAGCTTAATAATAGATGAATGTAACACATATTGCAAGATCTTTTTTTTTTCTAAAGGGGACCAACTGTTAGCCTAAACTAACTAATAAACTAATAACTTAATGTATGTCTGTTAAATTGATTAAATGTAAACCGAATGCATATACATATACTTATAAAATAACAATGTTACAATGTTTACAATTATAAAAAAAATATGTATGTATGTACGTTATTAATATAATATATAACACCAATCTAGTCAAAATATTGGTTATTTATACGAATATGTTATGTTTTAACTTATTTATATGCAGTTAAGCATAAGGTACATCATGAGTAGCCCAGCCTAGCACAAGCGAATTCATTTCCTCCTACAAGTTAATATCACAAGGCGCAGATCCATATAACAACGAACAACTCTGGCAACTGCTGGGCAGGTACTAGCCAATATCCATTGGCATAAGTTATGGCAGTAGCATCTCTTGGCTCTTGGAATTTGGCTATGGATCTACTGACCGTTGCTCTGCTGCTGCTCGTAAATAAATATTATATCCTGATCGGTGCCAAACGCCGTACGTGCCGTATCCATTGCCTCAGATAAACAGCGGCAAATATCTATGAATTGAAAATCGAACTTTACAATAATCGGATCAATTCTGATATGTATAAAATACGTACGTCCATCGTGCACCTCCGGATTGTGGTAGAACAGCTTTTGCAGATTCATGTCATAGCCACAGAGCACTACATAATGTCCGGCATACCTTTTGTTTCGAGCCGAGGGCAAGCGTGTGTTTTGAGCAATACAAGATAGATGAAAGCAACTTGATAATAAGCAGAAGTTAGACAGTCTACAGTCATGCATAAAAAAACTGCACGAGTGCACAATACAGCAATACCTCAAGGCCCTGTTTTCATAGTCTAGTTCAATGCTAGGCTCTGTAAATTGGCGTCACAATGTCGCCATCCTCATCGTCGGGGAAAAGACAACACAGCAAATACGCTGCTTCGAGTCGTAATTCAACAAAACACTAAATTCCTTTGATTTTTTTTTTAATATTATCCAAACTTATATTTTTGAAAAATTAAGCTTTCAGTTAATTCTGACTGGTACTGGTGTATTTACCTGTGCCACTAAATAATTTTTTAAAAACGCTAAATTCACCTTTCTTGTTCTATTTAAAAACAAAAAAAATTCCCACACACCACGCAAATTTTTTTATACCACCAAAATATTAGATGAGATATTTCCTGTTACTATCACTGCTGCCTACTAAAGCACAGTACGCTCTAGCTGAAAACATTTTGGGCGCTCGAAATGTTCGATGTTTTAATGCCTAATAGGCAATTTACACTGAGACCCGTATGAGGCCGTAACGAAAAAAAGCCGGTATAAGGCCCGTAAGTAGGCCTTTACCATACAAAAATTTGACAGTTAGGTTCAAATATAAAGGCTCTACGGCGTGCCGGTATTGATACCGGCGTCATTACCGGCCTACTTTTGCCAAAAAAAGGTGGCAGCTCTGGTCAAAATTGATAAATAATCGATTTGCCACCACAAAAAAATTACAATTCAAATCAAAACAATGAGCGCAGCAAGTATGATATATTTAAAAAATTGTGATATCTTGTATATACCATTTACAACGGCATATGCTGAAAAGGCCAATAAGATGTCACAGTTTGGAATAGACCTAACTGCACTTTAAGTCAGAAGAGAGGTCTGATACAGCCATGGACAGCATCGTACAAATTTTTAATCGCTTAGTCCACGAATAAAAACAAATTAAATAAGTTATCAAAATGTTTTATTCAAGCTTTTGAGCACAAAAATAGTTCGCCAAAGCAGATCTTCCACTCTCGCCTGCGTTAGAAAATTTGGTCCTAAATAAATGTGTGCCAAATTCTGCCACACCAGGCGGCAAAACTCCTTCACTATCACGCAAACATTGGGAGTTGACACTCCAAACATCCAGGCAATCGCAAAATATTCCGAGGCAGAACCCATTGCAAATGCAGCGATTCCAACTCGCTTTTGTAATGGGATGCAATTCCTAAAATTTGTGTCCTTCTTGGCCATTTCTGGAAGTGCCTGCACCAACTTATCGAAAGCGGCGCGCTCCATCCTAAAAACAGATTTAAATACACCACCGGACATGTTGGGCACGTCTTTCTCCCAGAATACGCCGTTACGTTCCTATAAAAAGTGTGGAAAATTAACGTTCTTGTCTACAAATGCACTTTATTACTTACGTGGGCCGAAAAGGATCTGGATTTCTCCTCTAACGCATGATTCAACGAATTAATCATTACTTGGAACCCCTGGCAAGCCACCAATGCGTGGTTTATACCTTGGTTCACTCGCATAAACAGCGGTTTAACTGCGGCAATTACTTTGGGATCCATTTTATTTGTTCGCCTTTATTTACAATGTGTATTAATTATTTTCACAGTTTGACACTTGGACTTCAAAATATCGGTTTTTTTTACTGGCCTACCAGTGTAAACGACTTTCGCCGTAAGCTAAGGCTTTTTGCTTACCGGTCTCAGTGTAAATTGCCTATTACAAACTTCAGTGTGACAGCAAAATACCAAAAATCACTAAAAGCTTGAGAGATTGTTGGTGCTATGCTGCTGTGGCCACACTGTTACGTCAGCTGTGCACAACAAACAAATAAAAACAACAAAGAACAACAAAATATAGAAAATGGACCAAATGGACTGGATTAAAGAAGTAGCAGCGACTAATACCCTGATGATTAAATTAAAAATTATTAATTTTAAAAATTCCATCAAAATGTTTTTTGTCGGTCAAATCCCCAAATATTGGCCCCTGTTGCACCTCTTCAGCCAGTCTAATTCGCTCTTTGCGTTCAAAGAGCTCAATTCGGCTTTTATTTTGCTGCCATTTCTGTTCAAAAAGATTTCGACTAGTTGAAAAACTGATTCAATCTGTGTTTTGAAAGGTCAAAAAAATGATGCCATCTGTTTACCAAACAGTGTTGTAAGACGCCCGAACATTTTCTGAGCTGCCCATATTTAGGTACAGCGTACATGGGTTTAGAAATGGCCTTACAAAATAATTTCGAGCCAGTTTCGACCCTTTTTTTATATGGAGTTTTGACCTTACAAACATATTTTCAGCTAGAGCGTACTGTGCTTTACTATGTGTAGCATAACGGCTTTTTCAAATTTAAAATTTATGATAATTCAATTCTATTGGCATTTTTTTAGCTTGAAAAAATTAAGTGGAATCTTAAACAAAAATAAATGGTTATTATTAAAGCCGTACTTCTCTTAAAGATAAAAGAAATATTTTAAGTAAATATTGATTAGGTGTCACTTAAATAAATTTAAATTAAATTTTTAAATGGCCGATTTCACAGCACTTATCGCTATATTTTTAACTGAGATTTAGTAAATATTTAGTTGGAATTTTCATCTGCAGTTTAATACCATGTTTATTAAATAAAAAAAGTTTCAAAACGATTTGAACTAAGGAAATATAATTGACAAATGTTTTAGTCAAAATTGACAGCAGTTTCTGAGTCTGTTAATTTATTTAAGATCAACTTAGTAGCAGTTATTTCGGAATTGGTGAATGCTTGTATTTGTGCACGGAGAGAGAGAGAGAGAGAGAGCTTATCACTTACCCGAACTTTTCAAGAGCATTGCGTTTGCATATCTCACAGGTGAGCAGGGAGGCGTTAGTTAGCAATATAACGGGGCCATTTCGAGCTAAATGCTTTATTATCACCTCCATGTCGACGGTGCGCTGGAGGACGCGTAGACCATGAGCTTTGGCATCCTTGAACTTGCGCGTCACACGCTTTTCGTCCTTGTCAATGATTTTCGAGTAATACATGTGCTGCGTGTAGTTGGGATCGATGCCAAGTGTTTGCGTGTAATACTCGTGACGCACTTGATACCGCTGCAGCAGGTAACATAGATCAATCGTCCAGGTGCTCGACCCGAAGCCCTCTTCCTTGCAAATGCCCTCGAAATTATTGAGAAACTGTTCACGCTGCGTGCTGGACAGTATCATCAGTATACAGGATAGGCCACAGTCCCAGTTATAGCGTTGCTGATAGTGTGTTAAATTGTAATGTTTACTTTGCGGTAGAATATTCATTTTTCTTCTCTTTCACTCTCTCGCGTCGTCGTCGACGTCGTTGTTGTTGTTGGTTGCAAACACTTTTTACGTAAACAAGTTTTTTGTTATGATCAATCAACTGTTTATTTCGTTTTATAGTTAAGTTACTAACCAAGAATTTAGAGTACTTCGAGCGAGGGCTTAGCATGAGTTGTTGACAAAATAGTTAAATAAATATTTTGGTTGTTTTTTATGTGGTTTTACAAACAAATGAGAGTAAATGTAGCTACTGCTAGCGCAGTGCAAAGTAACATTGCACTAGAGCTGGGTCGACCACTCACGATAGTATCGATATATCGAATTTTCATTTAAAGTTTACACTATCGATGTTTCGACTTCGATAGTTAACGATAGTGGCCCTTCTTTTTGCATCACTGTTTTTAGCGACAGTGTAAAATTAATTGGAACTGGCGGCTGGAATTGTCAAATAATGGAAAAATTTTTAATAAACACACGCGTAGTCGCGATTTTTTAGCTACACGAATATATGATAGCGGCTCATCCTCCCCATGACACAAATCCTTTGAAGTATTGGAAGGTTTTTATCTCAATTATTATATGCTAATACTTGAATATTCAATTAATTACTGTATTGTACTGTGAAGTAATGTTTTAATTTTTTGTGATATTATCTTGAAAGTCTGAACTACTTTGAAATTAGAACATCTGGTATTTGAATAAAAAGATGTTGGTAAAAAACGATACTATCGATACTATCGAATTTTTGTTTAGAAAACCTCGAAAATATCGAATATCTCCACGCAAAATGGAGTAATGGCAGCGCAAAAGTGCATAACATATAAACAGCATGTAAACAAATATGATATGATAACAGCTCAATTGCAGCCAATTGTAAACATTTTCATATAGTAAACAAATTATTTCGTATTGGTTTCAATTGTTTGTAATACTTACTTTATTGTTGCTTAACAGATAAGAGTTTCACTGACTTAAGAGCACTGGTAATAAAGGGATTCCTGAAACTAATTTAGTATAATTAGTTTCATTAAAGCAAACCTAATCAGTTCTCGGAACGATCGTTTTTACACACAGCTGATCGCGAAATCAAAATAAGTTTCACGAATCCCTTTAATATGCCATACATATTTAAATAGTTATAGCAATTTTGACCAGCAACTTGAAATTTATTTGCGAAAATCGATAATTTAATTATAAAATAAGATAATAGACATAATTTTCTTTATTTTGATTATCGAGAAAATCGGGATGTCGATTTATATTTTCAGCTGTTTCTTTTTCAAACGGAATGTTTGCCTATTTAAGAAGTAAAGTGAAAAAGTAGTAAAATTTGAATTTTTAACAGTCGCTCAATTTGTCTCAAATTGAACGAAGGCAATAACATTATTCTGTAAACACAGCTCACGAAGAACTTGACGGTGTTTCGTTCACAAATCAATGAGCAAGTTCAGTGGCTCATTTTAATGAGCTGTGGAAGTGAACTTGTTCTGAACGAAACGGCACAACTCTAAACATAACACACATACACAACTAGTGTGCGAATTCCAAAAGTCGCGCACGTCCAGAATTGGTCGGGTAAATATATTAAACATTATTAAGATACTTGTATATATGTGGGTGGCTTTTGGCATAGCAAATTTTACATTTGGGTCAGAAGCGACGCAAGTGGCGCCAGCAATATACCAAAAGTGTGTGACATGCGTATGTATTGCATGTTCTGAATACATGCATGTGGATTTGTGTATATGTATAAGTAAGCATGTGTACATGTGTGTGTGTGTGTGTGTGACCTTCGTGCAATCATTTAGCTTGGCCGACTTTTGCCAATTATAATCAAAGGAAGAGCATCCTGTCTACACGTTCTTATAACATAATCACGTTGGTCATTGTGTTTACCTTTTAGCCAGCTGCTGTCATTGCACAGCCAGCTGCCAAAGTGCATTAAGTAGCAGCCCTTTCGGTTTTGATTATGCTCTGTGCCTAATTAGATTCCACAGCCACCTGAGAGAGCTTTTAATAGAGCAATAACGACAGCGACAATAACAGCAACAACAACAAGCAGCAGACTAATGAACTGTCTTTTATGCATTCCTCTTTACAGTTGACAACATAATAATAGAAACGACGACGACGACATCAATAAAACAGCCGCCACTGTGTTAATAGAAGACTCTATACGTTCTTTACAGTAAACAAGTCTAGTCAACAAACAGACCAAATGAGCGCACACTCCAGCTAAACGAGGGGCAAAAAACCAAATAAAAATAAAATAAATAAATATATATAATACTATTACTAATACACCCATACACACACAAACGCACAATCAAAATGCGTGTGGTGGCAATGGTGAGTGGCGGCAAGGATAGCTGCTACAATATGATGCAGTGCGTCGCAGAAGGTCACGAAATAGTCGCCCTGGCGAATTTGCATCCAAAGGACAGAGGTAATTGTCAATTGTCGCAATTAACAGAAGTAGAATGTACTGTGTGTGTATTTACTGAATTGATTGTTTGGCCAATCATTTAACGGTCATGTGGCATTTTTTTACAGATGAACTGGATAGCTTCATGTACCAGACCGTTGGCCACATGGGCATCGAAATACTCGCAAGCGCCATGGGTTTGCCCCTCTACAGGCGCGAGACCAAAGGCAAGAGCACACAGACCGGCAAACAATATGTGCCCACCGATGATGACGAAGTCGAGGATCTCTACAGTTTGCTGGAAACCTGCAAGGTGAGATACAGCAGCAACAATGACACAGTTCCACATATATACAGTACATATACAAACATATGTATGTATGCACGTGTGCAGCGATGTACATGCATTTAAGTATAACAAGCAAGCGAAAAGATTAAAGAGACAGATTGCCGATTATCGATGCAAGTAATCCTTATACCCTCTACTGGTTAGCCATTCAAAGCGGGTATGACCAGCTTAGGTATTGAAGCATTGACTTTTCGAAGTCACCAAAAATGCAAGCTATAAATTACAGAATAACACTTATTTTTTATTTGAACATAAAAGTAACGAGATTAAAGCTGTTTTCTTTTTTTGATTTTTAAGTAAGAGTTACAAAAATAAGACTTATTTTCATTTCAAAGTAAATTTTATGCAATAATTTATTCCGTTACAAATTTGTTGATTTTCAAAAGCTATCATTACTTTCCGTAATTTTTTCTTATGTTACAAAGTGTTGTTCTATGACTATTACTAACTATTATCTTAAAATTGTTCACATTGAATTTGTTAATTAAATTTCGGCCTCATTTAATTGGTCTAAATTTCAAATCTAATTGTTCTTAAGAGAACAATGAATAATTGTTAAAAATTTGATCAATTTCATAAGTAGAATATTAAAGGCTACCATATCTGAGAGTCGTTCAAACTTTTTGGCCAATTATGGTTATTGTTTACGGTTTGTAAAATGTCCTTGAACGGGTTTACGCCCCACAAACAAAACAAAACGAAAAATAAAAATAATTGCGGAAATTAGTTTTGCTATAGGTAATCATAATCTAATCAAAGAAATGTCACTAAACACGTGAACTGCGGCAAATATTTGATAGTACTTTAGCGCTTCATATTATTGATGCACTCTATCGATGACGAGCACTTAATCAGAAATGTATGGAGAACCTTAATACTACCAATGCGATCCAACTCGAATCAGTGTCATGACACAGAAAATGTTTATTTATATAATGCATTATACTGAATTATGATTCATTGGCTCATGGTAATAATACGAGTAGCAAGCACATTTTGATAATGACTTTCCTTTTATCTGTTTGGTGTCATTATGATAAGCAAAAGAAAAAAAATCAATTAAAGAATACCGAGGGGAATATAATTATACATACATACACTATAAAGTAATGAGATAAATTTTTATTTAAATTATTATTAACTAAGTATAAATTTGTGAATTTGTGTAACAGTCAAAAGGAGACGTGATATTCTTGATTAGCAGCAAAATTAGAGTTAAAAAAAATAAGAATTCTCAATCATAGCGAGATGTAAATACACCAAAGTTGTCATTTTTTATTATATTAAAAACTTTGCAAATTTATGCAACGGGCAGAAGGAGACGTCACACTTCCCATAAATGATATATATTCTTGATTAGCATAAAAATCCGAATATATATAGCTTTGTCCGTCAATAATAATGAGAGCTAGATGTACCAAATGTGACTAAATTCACTGAATTCATCTAAAAATTATTTTTGTTCTTTTTTTTCATGAATGCAGCACGAACTTCATGTGGAGGCGGTGGCTGTTGGGGCCATATTGTCAGATTATCAGCGTGTGCGCGTGGAGAACGTGTGCAGCCGCCTCAACCTGATATCCTTGGCGTATTTGTGGAGGAGAGATCAGACTGAACTGCTGCAGGAGATGATCGACTGTCAGGTGCATGCCATTATCATCAAGGTGCGTCCAAAATATCTGCATAAATTCCAAATCATTTAAATAATATTGTTGTTGATTAGGTCGCCGCATTGGGACTTGTGCCAGATCGTCATTTGGGCAAATCGTTGCGCGAGATGCAAACGCATCTCCTCAAGATGCGCGACAAGTATGGCCTGAATGTGTGCGGCGAGGGTGGTGAATATGAAACATTCACCCTGGACTGTCCGCTGTTTAAGCAACGAATCGTTGTCGAGGATATCCAGACGATCATTAGCAGCGCCGATCCCATTTGCCCCGTGGGCTACATAAATTTTACGAAGCTAACGCTGCATCCAAAGGAGCCGAATACCGGCGGCGATGTTGTGTTTGTTAAAAAGTCCCTCGATTATATAAGCGATCTCAACGAGTCCACGTACAGTGATCTAAGTGATCCGGACTTTAGTGAAACGGAACTGGAGCTCATCGAAAAGGAAACGCGTCTGCGCGAATCGCTTAGCCAAAATGAGCTCATATCGCGCAGCAATTCATTTGGACGCCATTTGGCCACATCATCGTCCTCGCCCATACCCATTGTAACGAAGAGCGCCAGCGTCGACGAGCCCATACCGACGGCCAGCTCCATAACCGGCAGTGCCTCTTTGCTGCTGCTGGCCAATGCAAATCAATCGACATCCACATCCGCATTGGTATTGGGTGGTTCCGGAGGCGGCAGCAGCGCATTGCAGGCAAACAGCTGTTGTGGCTTTGGCAGCTCACATCCGCTGGGCAGCAGCACGGCCGCCGTATGCGGCTCGCTGTCGCTGGCCATCTCCTCGCTTGGGCTGAGCACAACGCAGTGCAACAATAATGCGGCGACGACGACGATGCCGGCGGGCATAACACAGCCACCCAGTCCCATGAAATATGAGCGTGAATTTCGTCCACTTGCTAATCGGGCCAAAGCGGCCATCAATGCCAAAGGCTGGATGTGGCTGGCGGGCATACAGGGTAAACCCTTATAGCGTCTGCTCCATGCATTCTTATCTTGTCCTGTCACCTGTTTCTTAACACTCTTTACTCTTCCCTCAGTGTTGTGATATCCTTGCAGAGAAACGATCGATTGAAAACCAATCTTTAGTATGCAAATTTTGGTTGTTTCGAGAAATAATTTAATCAATCTTAGGGACCATGCGTTTTGTGCTGTCATCTAATACTTGCCTAACCAATTTGGCTTAAATCTGACTAAGTATGAAAAGCTTTGTTGCTCGCAGAATTTTCTTTTAGTTTTATTTAGGACATTTTCAACCAGTTTTGCTCAAATCTGACTTCACATCTTATAGCTGCCATAGGAAAGCTGGAAAGTACGAAAAGCAATCCAACAGAATATGCATTTAGTATTTGTTTACCCAAATCGGACTACTATATCTTAAAGCTGCCATAGTAACGATCGTTTGAAAACTCTGCAAGGGCATCACATGGTTGACATACCAAAATTAACCGCTCATTCTTGATTTATTTATTGTTTAGGCTGTGCCTCGAGCATGGAGAAGGGCATGCAACAGGCATTGGACACACTGCGTGAGCTGTGCCACTCCAATGGCTATGATCTGTCGGACTTGTGCTTCACCACGCTCTATGTGCGCTCCATAGCGGAATATCCGGCGTTAAATAGCGTCTACTTGCAATCATTTGGATTTCACAATCCACCGACACGGGTCTGCGTCGAATGCCCGCTACCAGATGATTGTCATGTGATTATGGAGGCAATCGCGTACCGTGCTCCAGCCACGCACAGCGGCGATGATAGCGAGGAGACGCAGACGCTGCTCAATGGCCGACGTAATACGATGCATGTTCAGGGCATTTCACATTGGGCGCCAGCCAATATTGGTCCCTACAGTCAATCGACGCGGGTGAGAGAGAGTGAGAGTGAGAGTGAGAGTGAGAGAGAGAGAGAGAGATGCAGATAGCGAAAGATAGAGATAGGGAGTCTCACACAGTTGCAAGTTAAACAAGAACAATGCTCTCCCATTGCAGATTGGCGACATCACCTACATCTCGGGCCAAATTGCGCTGGTGCCAGGCAGCATGACAATCATTGAGGGCGGCATTCGGCCGCAATGCAAACTGACGTTGCGTCACATCAGTCGGATTGCCCAGGCAATGAATGCCCAAGGTCAGCTGCGGGATGTCGTCCATGGCATTTGCTTTGTCACCCACCCGGCATTCATTGGCGAGGCACGCAGACAGTGGGAGAGACGGACCACAAATGCCATCATGGATTACATTGTGCTGCCCGCTCTGCCCAGAGACGCCCTTGTCGAATGGCAGGTGTGGGCACACACTCACAACGATCGTTTCGACTGTAAGACATTCTAGTGTTTACTCTAAAAGCTTACAGTGGAATTCATAGGCAATACTAGCAATGAAATTGTTTTAAGAGTTAAACCTTAAACACCCTTTGTACTTTATGAGTGCTGGGTCTAAAAAATCAAAGACATACTTCGAGCTTATTTTCAAGTATTTTAACTCGATTATTTATTATTGCCGATAAAACTCAATTTTGTTTTGACGATTGTAACACAACGACTTAAAATTCGATCTGTAAAATAGATATACATAATTAGTATAAAGGTATAAAGGTGAACAAAAAATTTAAAATGTAACAAAATTTAAATATGTAAAGAAAAGTTTCTTGACTTTAGAATTTTGTTACATTTTTAGACCCTGTACTGGAAAAACTACAAGTCAAATAGAGTTGAAAAATGTATGTAATTCAAATGAATTGCGTAATTTCCTGGTATTTTCCTTAGTCCTAGCTGTTCCACTGTAAACGTAGAAAGATTTGGGAAATATGCTGTTACTTATTTATTACTAACTATTCAAATTGATCTTTTCGACTGTGCGCAATTTCAGATGAGGAAACTGGCTGCTCGGTTAGCGATTATACAATTTCGATACGTCGTCGATGGAACTATGAGAACAATTGTGCTGCAATTGTGTGCTATGTGGCCACAGGATTGGCCTCCTCCACTACCCAACTGACGCAGCTGAGCGATGATGTGCTGGGCAATCACTGCCGGTTAGCGCAAAGCCTGAGCGCCGAGAATCTGGATGAGATTCTTACCTATATTGTGAATCGTTTGCTCAAGGATTATCCTATTACTAAACGACAACGGCTGCTTGAGCAACAACAACAGCAGCAGCAGGGGGAGCTGAAAGCATGTAGCACTGCCACGCCCACAGAGGCATTGACACTGCCCATAGCACCAGGAGGCGCCGGGGATCAGCAGCAACAGTCATCGGCCGATGCCAACAACACATTGCCAGCGATACATTTAAAGCTATTCTATCAGGTGAACGCGGCTCCGCCAACGGATCTGTTGCTGCAGGCGTTGCATGATTTTCGGCTTAAGTGCCAGGAGATGGCGTCCATTGTGTACACGGTGCTGCCAGCCTGCAGTTTGCACAACTTTAGTACGTTCCTGTCCATATGCGGTGTGCGGCACGAGTAGAAATTGGAGAGAGTGGAGGAGAGCAAGTGGGAGGGAGTCGAGTCTGGATGAGAAGTAACGTCCAATGTTTCAATTTAGAAACCGACAACAAACACACACACACACACACATTGTATGAGTTTTTGTTTTGTTTTTTTTTTTTTTAAGAAAAGCAAAGAATAGCAATAATAATTTGAGAGATTTGAAAGATCGAAGAAAATGAGAAAGGATCTAGTAGATTAAATATTAATTCGTATTGCTATTCTTTCGATTTCAATGAAAATTAAAATTAAAGAAAAAGACGCACACACACAAATACGCACACTACTTTAAACTAAGAATGAAGGCGTAACCCGCCCATTTGTTGATATTATTAACTAGCCTCTGTATCTATGAACTATACATATATGTACTATAACTATTTACAACAACAACAGCCAGTCGATTCGAGTCGAGCAGACCCGACGATCGTAGTTACCTAAAATTGTTTCGGACCAACAAACAAAACATAACACCAACAAGAACAACTACAACAACTACACAAATAGAAAAGCAAACAAAACAACTAACAATTTAATGCATGGCAACTCGAAAGTGTTTCAAAATGTTTGAAAAAAATTATACAAATAAAAAAAATACAAAGAAAAAACGTCTAATAACTAAAAGCAATTACAAATCGAAATTTGAATTCAAGTTATCATGCAAAAATTGATAAGCAAATATTTGTGCACTCTCCAATTTGAAACAGTAACTGTAACTATATTCTCTACTCGGATAACCGTTAACATACATACATACATATGTATGTATGGATGTATTTTCGATGTGCTTTTCATTTGTTGCTCAGGTTTCGCCTTTTTCGATATTTGATTTATTTTTACATATTACAAAGATTTTTATACTTTTTAATTTGTGATGAGATTAGCTCAACTTTTTTGACCAAATACAAATTTAAACGAATTGCTTTTAAAAGTCGTTTAGCTCTTAAACAAAAATCGTAATCTTTAACTATGTATGTATTTATATCGTCTATATACGAGATGACTTTCGAAATTTCGTCATCTCCACATATGAAAATGTCCCATTGCAAAGTTAAAACAAACAAAATTCTTTTTTTTTTAGTTTTTAAATGTTTTGCAGGCAAACAAATTTGCGCAAATTATTTGCCTGTTTGCCTTTTTCTCCTTAAGATTAACACGAAAAACTGACAAAAACAAAAAAGATAAAATCGAAATAAAAATCCTATGCAAGTCTAAGCAATTGTTAAAACACAATAATTGAAAATTTTCATAAACGTTGGATACAACTTTGGATGAAATGTTGACATGTCACTGATAATGATTATTAAATGCTATTATTGTTATGAAAAATATAAATATATTGATATCGATTGCGTGTCATTAAAAAAAAGCGAAAACTAAAAATTGGGGCGTTTTATTTTCTGGAATTTCATGCAACAATTTAAAAATTTGTCATTTAAAGAAATACATATATTTTAAATACACATTAATTCGCTAGGTACACGTCAGTGATTGCCAAAATGCAGATTAATGGTATTTTTGGAATACCTGAATTTATTATTATCATAGTCACATAAATTTCAGTGCTTGCAATTCAACAAATCGCGAGATATTTGCGTTTTCAATATAAAGCATTTGAGATAGAGAAAGAGAGATGGAGAGAGCTGTAGAACTCAGTGTCATCAGCCTTGATTTCAACAGTGACGAAAAAGATTTTGTTTGAAGCCAAAAACCACAGTCAAAGCTTTTGGAAATGGCACTGCGCTCTCTTTCCACTAGCGTGGGGAACTTTCCAGTGCCGACCAATCAAATGAAACGGTGAGCGCCACGCAACGCCAATCAGAATTGCAGCAGACACTGACGTGGTCTACACGTCAGAGCATAAACAAAGCCTTTGAATAAATAGCCCGGCATTGAGGAGAGCAACTAACAGTTTCAAAACAGACAGCAAAGAAATAACACATCGGCACATAGAAAAAACGCTTCTATTATATTGGAATATTTATTACGTGCGATCAAGAATAAGTGAATTTGTTTTTTTTTTTATACATATAAACAAACTGTGACTGTGAAACCGTGTACAAAATTTAATAATCAAAGCCAAAAAAAGACAACAAAGACTCATACCGAAAGCATCAAAGATTCAAATTATATTGTAATTTTAAATAGTGCTCAAGTTAGCTTTAGTTAGCAAAGTAAGTATTTTGATTTTAAATATCAGTTTATACCCGACAACAATCGATAAATACGTACAATATTGAGAGTTTCGCAACACTGATGAAAAGTTAACACTGACGTGTACTCTGCGCAGTTTTGTATGTGTGTGTGTGTGTGTGTAGAAAGCGCCGGCACAAAGCGGCAGCAATTCACTAGATTCTTTCAGTTCTGCTTCAAACGTCGAGAGAGAAAATTTGAAAATATACGTTTAAGACACCAAAGCTTCAAGTGTAAGTTATTTTTTATTTTTGCCAGTTCAACACAATGGGCATTATTTAACGAATTAATTGCATTAAGTTGAAGTTAATGCAGTTACAATAAAGACGATAATAACCTACATAGTTGCACATGTCGTGCCGTGTCGCCATGTTGGCAAGGTGGCCATAAAGGCGAATACACAAGTTACAAATGATATATAATAGACAAAAAAGCACATGTTCTCAATCAATGATTAAATGAAATTTAAGTGTCTGCAGTGCGCGAATTTATTTAATATTTATGATTTGCATTAGAATTTTCTCTACGTCACTGCCAGTGTGACCCCAAACTGTATGACGGGTAGTATAGTTAACATATATACGTTTGTATGTATGTGTGTACGTAGTCATATAAAGACGGCGGCAACAAATTAGCATATCATAATTTATTACAAAAAAAAAGTTCATTCACATCAAGCCGGCTGGCTGTCTGTTGGACATTTTGGACATATAAGGCAGCCTTCCCTTGGTTTTTTGTGGACACTAGTCAAATGCCGCCTAACTGCACAGCTGGTGAATTTTATAAATATTAAGTTTTGCTCTCGCGTTGCTTAAGTGCATTAACTATCTCAAAGATGACTTGGCAACAACACTTCATTTATACATTTCGGTTATCACAATTGCGAAAATAAAAAACTCAATTTAAATTTATGGCAAACACCAACACACATACACAGAGACAATCAAAAGACGGACAAGCGCCTGCGCCAACTTATTGTCTGCCGCTTTCAGCGTCTGTTCGTATTTGCCTTTGTACGAATGAGACTGTGTAGTCACTCAATCAGCTTTGTACACGTCATTAAAAAACAAATCCCCAAGCTCTTTATACACATCTAAATAAGTTCGTTATTATACTTTGTAGCTGGCAAAAGTACACGTCAGTTCAGCGTAAAGACAATAACTCTGATATGTTACCTACTGCATACAGTTAGTCAAGTAATTGTGTTGACAAGTTAAATTATAATATTTTACCCTAATCTTGTTTTTTATTCGTTTTAAAATAAAGTTAAAATGATAAATTACTCTTAAATCACAACACTTACTTGACATACTGTATAAGCAAATAATTTAAAAGTAATGCAACTTTCTTGTGTCATTTGATTGCAACTTGTGCCGGCAAGTATCGATACTATTGCCTTAACTTTCACCGGACGGGGCGTGGGCGGATTGTTTGTGCTTTTACATTCGATAGTATTTGTAGTTAATGTACACTCATTCACTCATTGTGTATGCAAAACGCGGCAAATGCCTAAAAGATGAAATTTTTACAATATATTTGTAGTGAGAAGCAGAGCAAAACCAGTTTTCTCGCAAGCGTAAAGAGAGTGGCCGGCAATTCGTATTTTTATGAGAGAGCGAGAGATTAAGAGCGAGAAAGATTACTGAGGGCAACAGAAAGAACCAGAAAAATGTTACCACGTATACAAAATTTCTATAGCAACGTTGCTGTTGTTATTGCTATACTCGCAGTTGTTGTTGCTGTAGCTTTTTTTGAGTCGTCGACGCTGGCAGAGCAGCAGCGTCGGTCAATGTCAGTGGCAGAGCGACGCAGCATTGATCAGAAGAGTACGGGCAGTTTTAACAGTTGTTAAACGGTTAGCCACAGAACTAGACGTGTTCCTCCTCTTTCCAGCTTTTTCTCCAGGTATGTGTGCGTGTGCCTTTAGCTTAAGTACACATGGCACTTTTATTGGGCCGAACGTGTGTCATAAATTCTTTAAGGCCAACGCTTCAGCGACTTTCAAAAGTAGCACACATAACGGTATTACCTGTTGACAGCATTAACCGCAACGTAAGCGTTTTTTTCGGCTGTCTGCTGGAAACCTGGAAGCTTCTACTCTCGCCCTCTCTGTTTGTGTGTGTGTGTGTGTGTTGACGTGTACAAAAGCTAAGCGCATTTTATTAATCGGCGCTTTTTCTCTTAATTATCGTTGCAGTTTTTTTTATTGTTTAGTGACAAAGACTAAGCATTAAAAGTAGTAATTAACACAAGGAGCTGCGCCATGAAGTTGTGCATTTTATTGGCCGTCGTGGCCTTTGTTGGCCTCTCACTCGGTGAGGAAAAGAAGGAAAAGGACAAGGAGTTGGGCACCGTTATTGGTATCGATCTGGGCACCACATACTCATGGTAAGCAGTGCAGTTTCCAATTGGACTCTCACAATCGTCTACGCCTTTAGCCCAATTGGATAATTAATTTGTTCTCTTTTGTTTAATTTTCTTATTTATTTTAGTGTTGGCGTTTACAAAAATGGACGCGTTGAGATCATTGCCAACGATCAGGGTAATCGTATTACGCCTTCGTACGTGGCATTCACAGCTGATGGCGAGCGTCTGATTGGTGACGCCGCCAAGAATCAGTTGACCACAAATCCAGAGAACACAGTGTTCGATGCCAAGCGTCTGATTGGACGCGAATGGTCCGACACAAATGTGCAGCATGACATCAAGTTCTTCCCCTTCAAGGTGGTTGAGAAGAACTCAAAGCCACACATTAGCGTTGATACGTCACAGGGTGCCAAGATCTTTGCTCCTGAGGAAATCTCTGCCATGGTCTTGGGCAAGATGAAGGAAACCGCTGAAGCCTATCTGGGCAAGAAGGTCACCCATGCCGTTGTCACAGTGCCAGCCTATTTCAACGATGCCCAGCGTCAGGCGACCAAGGATGCCGGTGTCATTGCCGGTCTCCAGGTGATGCGCATCATCAATGAACCGACGGCAGCTGCCATTGCCTATGGCTTGGACAAGAAGGAGGGCGAGAAGAATGTGCTGGTCTTCGATTTGGGTGGCGGTACCTTCGATGTGTCCCTGCTGACCATTGACAATGGTGTCTTCGAGGTGGTGGCCACCAACGGTGATACTCATTTGGGCGGTGAAGATTTCGATCAGCGTGTCATGGATCACTTTATCAAGCTGTACAAGAAGAAGAAGGGCAAGGACATTCGCAAGGATAACCGTGCTGTGCAGAAGTTGCGTCGTGAGGTTGAGAAGGCAAAGCGTGCTCTGTCCGGTTCCCATCAGGTGCGCATCGAAATCGAATCATTCTTCGAGGGTGATGACTTCTCCGAGACACTGACCCGTGCCAAGTTCGAGGAGCTGAACTTGGATCTCTTCCGTTCGACTCTGAAGCCGGTGCAAAAGGTGCTCGAGGATGCTGACATGAACAAGAAGGATGTGCATGAAATTGTGCTCGTTGGTGGCTCCACTCGTATTCCAAAGGTGCAACAGCTGGTCAAGGACTTCTTTGGCGGCAAGGAACCATCTCGTGGTATTAACCCCGATGAGGCTGTCGCTTATGGTGCTGCCGTCCAGGCTGGCGTTCTCTCTGGCGAACAGGATACCGATGCCATCGTCCTGCTCGATGTCAATCCACTGACTATGGGTATTGAGACCGTTGGAGGTGTCATGACCAAGCTGATTCCACGTAACACTGTCATTCCCACCAAGAAGTCGCAGGTGTTCTCCACGGCCTCTGACAACCAGCACACTGTCACCATTCAAGTGTACGAAGGCGAGCGTCCCATGACCAAGGACAACCATTTGTTGGGCAAATTCGATCTGACCGGCATTCCACCCGCACCACGTGGCATTCCACAAATTGAAGTCTCATTCGAGATCGACGCCAACGGTATTCTGCAGGTCAGCGCTGAGGATAAGGGCACCGGTAACAAGGAAAAGATTGTGATTACCAATGACCAGAACCGTCTGACACCCGAAGATATCGATCGTATGATTCACGATGCTGAGAAATTCGCCGATGAGGACAAGAAGCTGAAGGAGCGCGTCGAATCTCGCAACGAGCTGGAATCATATGCTTACAGTCTGAAGAACCAGATTGGCGACAAGGAGAAGCTGGGCGCCAAGCTGAGCGATGACGAGAAGACCAAACTGGAGTCGGCCATCGATGAGTCAATCAAATGGCTTGAACAGAATCCCGATGCTGATCCCGAGGAGTACAAGAAACAAAAGAAGGATCTGGAGGCTATCGTCCAACCAGTCATTGCCAAGCTGTACCAAGGCACTGGCGGTGTACCACCACAAGAGGGCGCCGAAGCCGGCGATGATCTCAAGGATGAGCTGTAAGCCGGCCGGCCATGTGATCGTAACGAATGTTTGATTATATAAATAGTTTTGGCAGTAGAAGTAAATCAGACTGATTAAACAATTATAAACTTAATTGCAAGTAAAAACAACCGGCAACAGCAACAAATTACAACACCCAATCACCAACACCACAACCTCCTCTTGCTCCATAAGAATAGAAAAAAACCCCAAAGCAAAACAGGTTAACCAACAGCTCAACACACAATTCTTAAAAAACAATTGCCGCACGCAAAATTCCTTGTAGCACATTTTTTTGTTTTTTCTTTTTCTTTTTAACAAATTTTATTATGTTTTTCATCTATATTATAATTTAAAAATGAAGAATTATTTTCGGGCCCAAATTCGCAACGGAGCATAGAACTTTAGGTAGTTGAGAGATGATGATGATGTTTTTTGATTATAATATATAATGAAGAGGGAGAATCAAGTGTGTTCCTCGCATTCCTTTACCAATGGCCAATTCCCAATCCCCGAAAACTGTATATTTTTTGATAAACGCTAACTTCTAATGAGGAATCACAAATCAATAGGTTAGCCTACAAGTTATAAACAATCTTATTAAGAATAAAACAAAATAAAAAAATGTTATATGTATAAGAGCGCGTGACAAGAGATACAAAAAAAGAGAGGGAAAGAGCTGCGGGGCAATAAAAAGAGATACATATGTGTAGCAGGAAACGTAAATAATTCAATGAATATGAAAATAAATACAAACACTGAAAAATAACAACATAATAATAATAATGGATCCTTCGATTTTACGAAGAACCTAATAATTTATTTAAAAATAAAATAAAGACAAAAAAAAATAAAAAACGTTTATTTATTTTCGTAATGGGTGATGAAAGGGCAAGGGAAGATGGAGGGGGACATTGAAGATCAAATGCACATAGAAATATACAATTTATTTCAATAGTTTTTCGGTTTTTATTTGTTCTAAGAATTTCATTTCCTTGCGCATTCAGATTTATGGAGCTCTCGATTTGGGGAGCATTCCTCTTTGCTTTTTTCACCGATTTGATATTTTACGGTTCAGTTTTTTTTCAGTTACTGCTTTACGAGTAATCTTAATTATCTTAAATACATTAAAAAAATACATAAAATATTTGTTTTTGTTTGTTTGTTTTGTTTTTTTTTTTTCATTTTAAATATGTATATAAATAAGCTAACGGTATATTTATATTGTTTATTGTGTACACATGTGTATTTCACTATATACTTAAATACGAATGCACTCTTATACTTACAGTATGTCAAGTAACTGTTTTGACAAATTAAAAAATTCGCATATTTTATTATGGAAAAAATATACCATTTCATGGTCCTTAGAAGAAGTAAAAAAACAAGATTCCTTGGGTTTAACTAATAAAAAAAAAAGTTACGATTATTCCTTTTATTTATTGTCAAAATAGTTTCTTGATATACTGTAGATCGAAATACGACGAAATTCCGACTTCACACATTGGTTATCGGTTATCGTAGCTGCTGTTGTTATCGCTTGTTTGTTGTTGTTGGATGTAACGGATACAGGTTCTGGACTCGCTTCCCTTTCTCTTTTCAATTTATTTTTGTTTCGGTAGTTAAATGGTCTAATAATACGAGTATTAGCTCGTTTCTTCAATGGATCGTCCTCTTTAACTTGTTAGTTGGAAGTGTGGGTGTGGGCTTGGGAAATTTTGGGGCAACTTGACTAATTATTTAAAAACTATGCTAAACTTTTTAGCCGTTCACTTTAGTAAATAAAATGCAAAGAATAAAATTGAATTGAATGCGCCTGCCGCAAGGACCAGTGCTGACAAATCTGAGTGTTTTTTTTGTATACGTCTGTGTGGGTGTCTTTATGTGATGGTGTGTGTGGCGCTGCATTTTCAATATTACGACTAGAGATGGGCATGGACGCGATTTTGTCGCTCACTGCGGGCGCCCACGGTTGCAACGTTCATTTTTGTGGCGCACATTAATCCCGAAAAAAAAACAATAAACAAGTAAAACAAGGTACAATTATTAAGTTCAGTCATTAAAATTTTAATAAGCAAAGGAATCAGTCACTTGGTTCGAATAATTTTTTTAGTCGATCAATCGAACCTTATCTAAACGATTTGATAGCTTCGATATCAAATTCTGACTCGTTCCGTTTAAAACTTTAATTTAAACATGTTTTAAATATGTAGTAGGTCACATAAACTTTAAGTGACTGAATTACATTTTTTCCTTCTTTTTTTTTTGTTGCAAAGAAAGTTTTATTGTTGAGCCGGGCGTTAGAAATATTTTTCGTGCGCGCGTGTTCGAGAAGACCTGCTTCGGTTGCGTGCGTGTCGGATGAAAAAAAGTTCGACACATGCCCATCTCTAACTACGATTACAAGACGATTTGCGTAGTTGGTCCTTGTGGGATTATTAATCCTCAAAACGGCGATTTTTAGTATTTCTTTTATCTCTTGCTGTTGTGTGTGTGTGTTTGTGTTTATAGGTATGTAAGTGTATTGTTGTAACGGCTGCTGCAGGTTTTGCACTTTTAGATGCGCTTTGGAATCGTATCGATGGCATTGTTCTCAGGCTCTTCGTCCTTTGGAGGCTGACCACGTTGCTGCTGGGACCAGATCATATGAAGGATCATTAGAGAAGAACGCGGAGAGTGCGTGCGAGACAAGATCGAGATCAAGATCGTAAATCGTATATGAAGATTGCCAGAATTTGTCACCAATTTTCGCGCGCAACAAGAACAAAGATACAAAGAAAGGAAGACAATGAAAGAGAGAATAACGTAAAAAGAAACAATCAAGAAAGCACTAGAAATATGTTGACAAAACATTTACTATATACAAATGTATGTATGTATATATTGTATACACACATTAAATAAACAAACAGTGTTGCCATTTTAATTATTTTATAAGTAGCCAGAATTTTGGCTAGTTTCTCATTGCAAAATCTATCAACAAATCACAAATCATTCGAGAAAATGGATTATTTGGAAATATGAATAATGAGATTAAATCACCAAAAATAAAATAATGGTATTCCGAGAACCGTTTTAGATTTGGTTTAGATTTCGCATACAGCTGCTCCATACAACATTTTCAGTGTGCCCATAGCAAATCAGGAAAATGTGGTCATACTAATTGATTTCGTGAAATCTTCTCTGAGGCCGATTTCAATTTGGTTTCAAATGAGAACTGTGACATCTATGAAATTTTTCAAAAATATTTTTGCTAGTATTTTTTATAATATTTTGAAAATCCTAAAAATTACAATTTTAACCCATTTTTCCTCATTTTCATGCAAAAAGTGCCTTTTTTGCAGTTTTCAAAACATTATTAAAAATACTAGCAAAAATATTTTTGAAAAATTTCTTTTGCAGTTACTCCTAAAATTGTTTGAAAAATGTTTTTGCATCCCAACATTTTTTGGAAAATATCGAGGAAAAAAGTTGAAAAAGTAGACATTTTTTAAAATTCGAATATTTTAATGGGTACTTAATGGGTTAAGGAAAGTTATACATCATTCAAACGGAGTTTAGATGACCTTTCCAAATATAATTTTTAAATTTGAAGACTTGACTTACAATAGCTGTTATAGTAAAAGAAAGAGCACTACTATTTTTTTGACCGCAGCTGTACGTACTTATGGAAATACTATGTATGTAGAAGCTAAGCCATAAGTAGTATTTCAATAGCAAATTGCAAATTGGCAGAGCCAATGAAGAAATTCTATGGAGTGTCGGGTGGGAAAAAGGAAATGGAAAACGAATAATGTGATGATGAAAGATGTTTGTTGTCTTTGTCTTGCATTCAAAAAATGCACCGTTAGCCAATTCATAGATGAACCGTTCAAAAGGATCGGTCCTTACGTGTATGTATAAATACATGTTTAAATGGTCGTCGACCCTTCGAATCCAATCCAAACTGAAATAAAAAGCTATATACATACATACACATACATACATATGTTTGTAGGTATGTGCGTGTTATGATCTGGATAATAAGTTCACCTCGTTGCCACTGGCACACTTCAGGGTTAGGTGTGGATGCATTGCAACTGATGATAGTATGAATCGTGTTTCTGATAAAAAGCGAGCGTGCGTGGGTATGTATGATTTAGGTGTTTTTCTGTGTGTTCGGTAACGAAAAGAAACCCCAACCAATAAATAATAATAATGATGTATAAGTTACAATAATAAAAAAGGAATATAGTTTGTGCTTGGTTTATTTTTGTTTAAATCGTTATTAACATTCGCATGGCAAAATGGGGGAGCAAAAGATACATTGCATATGTATCTCATAGATAAGCGCGCATAGTTCGAGTATACGGTAGCATCTAGCTTTTTTCAGTTATTTGCGTTAATATGCCATTTGCTAAGCGTGCGTGCGGTGGTTAGAGTGAGATGGCATTAGGAGCAGCTCTGATATCGTCATCTTTGCTAGAGTGGGAAGAGCACAACGAGAGCGAACAGCCGATTATAATTATTCAGCTTCGGCCTCGGGATCGGGACGACTTAAGATCTCCTGACATAGCGCGATGTAGTCCTAGATTTAGTCGATGTTGTCGATACATATATATACATATGTAAAATAAAAATGTATAGCATAGCACGGAGAGAGAAATGAAATTAAAATCAAAAGCAATATAGCCCAAAACAATTAACAGATACTTAAGGTAGATAATAGATACGAACGATTATGCAAATATCCAACACCACACATCGATCCACATGGATGGAACACACAGTTGAGATGAGAGTAGTAGTAGTAGTAGCAGTACGTATAAACATGGAAACTTATAGAGCGAGTTACGTTAAAACATAATTATGTTATTACATACACACATATGTATATGATATACTTGGTATGAATAAGAGTATCAGCATATCGATATCGATGTGTGTGTGTGTTTCTTTCTATTACGCCTATGTACAAAATTACCAAAATGATAGACTGCAAATTGTATTAAATATCGGTTTGCTTTTATTTTAGTTATTGTTATTATTACTTATCATCTTTATATCATTTTTTTTATATCTTACGTTTCTTTTAAATTAATCAGTATCAGTTATATATCAATTGTAAACAGTTTTCGGTATGCACTCGTCAACTAATCAACGTTCCTTACGCACTTGGCCTTTGTATCGATTTCTATATAAATAATATATATAAGTATATATATATTTTATTGCTAATTTGCTTAAAAAATTTTCACTTTTATAGTTTTATGTACGATTTTTTTTTTGTGTTCCTTTCGTTTAATTTAGTATGCAATTCTAAAATTTATTTTCTCATTTGATTGCACACAAAATTTAATTCTCAAATGAAATTATTAAAAACTAAAAAATCAATAGTATATCAGTATATGTATAAAAAAAAATTACATAAAACTAAATTGATAAAAAATAATAATTGTGATACAGTAAACTGCGATAAAAAGACTTGCGATTTATAAAAGCATAACAACAAAAATTATATTTTGTTTGAAAAAATTCTATGTTCAATTTGGACCCTTAAAAACTAAACGTGCTGCATTGCTAAAAACGAGCGTGGAAATTAACAAACACACACAATTTATTTCGTATTTTATACCCTTGCAGAGATCGTAATTAGAATTGAACATATCGGAGCACTATATTCCTACAGTGTAACCAACTCGAAAAATGCTAGTTAATTATACAGGAGTGTCTACTATTTAACAAATCGGACTACTATATATAAATAGATAAATCTAAAAGGGTATTGAAATCTCGGCATACCGAAATTGTTTCGTATATTTCTAGTTTCTGCAGCGTGTGTACTTATAATTTAAGTGTGATCATTTCAATATACCAATTCTTTTAACATAATCGCTTTTCATTTATAATTCAATTATACAAATATACAAATGTATACAAGTATATATATATATTTATATACATATATTTATGCATGTCTGTATAAAACAATAAGTGGCTAAGCTGTGGTATAGTTTCAAAATGAATTTCTTTACATTTTATCATTGAAAAATCAAAAATAAATTTTGTGCGCTGCTTTTGCTGCTTTCGATTTTAACTTTCGAACTCGAAAATTTTCGTGTTATTGCTTTGCGAATGATTTTGTTAAGGCAGGGCAACACTGGCAGCTGTGTTGGCAACGTCTTGCGAATGCTGCCACAACTTCATTGTCGTCTTCTTCAACATTTTTTTTTGTTTATTTTCTTTCGTCTCGTTCAATCTACATCAAATCCTTGTGTGTGTGTGTGTGTTTCTTCATCTATGTATATCTGAGTTTTCGTTTCTGCTTGTCTGAATTACTGACGCGACTTCTTCAACTTGACGTCCTTCTTCTCTTTTTTCTTCTCATTTGGTTTTGGTTGACAGTTTGCGGTTGAATTGTTGTCGGTTGTGGTATTTGTGTGTGTGCGTGTACCGTTTGGCGGGGCGCCTGTTGTTGTTGGCACTCTGACTTCAGATTGCACCGTTTGATTCTTCCGGTTCGACGACGTTACTTCACATAGCTTTGGTGTGGGGGAGGGGGTGGATGGTTTTTAGGTTGCATTTCAATAAACTTTTTTTTTCTTACTATTTTCAAACATTACTTTGATCATTGAATCAAGGTTATAATAGGTATTATATGTATTTTTTTTTGTCTATGTATATTATAAACGTTGCATTTACATACATCATAATAGTTCTTTAGTGGTTCTTGTTGTTGTCATTTGTGATTTTTGGAAGTACTATATTGCTCGTATCGTTGTATATGGATTAACATAACATTAAACGTTACTTTCTATTGCGCTCGGTTTTAGTTTCTCGCTCTATTTCTATGTATCTCGCTCATATTTATTATTATTCACTCAGTTGAACTACTAACTGTGTTTTGGTCTAGTGTCCTGTTTTACAACATAAAGTAATACAGCTACAGTTATGTAAATGGCACACAAACACAAACAATAGACAAATTACACAAACTATGAACTGAAGACAAAATTAATCATTATTATATTATACGAAATTAGAACTAATACTAGCTTTTAATTGATTGTGAATATGAATCTATTAATATATGTATATGAGTGTGAGTGTGTATGTGTGTGTTGAATGTTTTGTTTGTGTGCAAACAAGGAAGAAACGTACAGGCAGCAAAACTCAAGCGCAAAATTTATGAAGATACGGATACATTTACTCATACATACATATGTACGTACATACAAATGTACATATATACAAATGTTAATATACATTGTATGTATGTAATTATATTTAATCTCATGTTTGTTGTTGTTTATGTTAGTTTTGCTGCATTCAGTTGTTGTTTTTGTTGCTTACTAATATTAATTGCTAACATAAGTATATTAACTATATATGCATGTATATATGTATGTACAGTGGTTGCTTGATAAATAAAGCCCTCTCTTAGTTATAGTTGAAATGGAATTTGAGTTCCCCAAAGAAATAAGCACAAGTTAAAAGGATATAACAATCTTTAAACTTTTATTAAATGCCAAAAATTAACACGTCCAGGAGGCGTTTTTATAATCGAGTGACCACTGCACATATATCTGTATGTACATATGTATCTATACAAGTACATATCCAAACATACATATGTATGTATGTTTGGTTGATTGTTATGTAAACGACAAATTCGTTATGTATGAATGCGACATGTTCGATATCGATAACGATTCCGATCAATGTTATGGCCATTTATGGATTGACATGTGTTTTGTAGTTGTATGTGTGGAAATGTTTGTTTGTATGCGTGTTGTTTTAAGAAAACTTAATTAATTTCCATATTGTGTTTATCTTTAATGTTTTCGTTTTTTTTTTGTCTCTCATTTCAGTAAATTTTTTCGATTCTTTGTTTATTTTCTTTCTATTCATTTTTAAATACATTTTCTACTACTTGTTCACTTCACTACGAATTTATTTATTTGCTTTTGTTATTTTCGTTCGTTTTTTTTTTTTTTTTTTTTTTTTTAAATATAAACGCAGTTTTTTTTTGTATTTTCTTTTTAAATTTTATTTTATATAAATGATTTTTGCTTGTGCCGCTCAAAACCTCTGCACTTATTACGGTCTGTAGCTGTCGGTTCTCCTCAGTTGAAACTATGTCTCTCGTTTCTTTATAATCAATCATATATATATATATATGCAGTGTTATGGGTTTGTTTTGTTGTTGTTTTTTGTTTTTGTTTGTGTGTATGTGTATGCGTGTGTGTGTGTTTTGTTTACGTGCGTGTGTTTTTTTAATTTAGTTTTTCTATACACAAATGTTTATGCATGGAGGGGATAGTCGGGGAATGCGATTTCATCGATATATGTGTGTGTATTATATATATATATGCATCGACGACGATCGTTATTTTTGTTGTTGTGTATCGATTTGCAGACAAAAAACACGGTACATTTTTATAGATAAATATTAACAACACACATACACATGTGCAAATTGAATATATATATATATATTGGATTCGGTTTTGATCGAGTTCAGAATCAAGTTAGAATTGGTTGTCGTTCAGATAGATGACCATTAGGTGTTTTTGTGTTGGTTTGGTTGGTTGGTGGTTGTATGTGTGGGGAGAGAAACAAATAAAAAAAATATATAGATATATATATATGCTTAGTTGACGTTTGTTTGCATGTTTATCTTTAAGTGATTTTCTGTTTGTTTTTTTTTGTTGTTTTTTTTTTTAGTCAATAAAAAATTAATAATTAGAAATTTCATTTTAAATTTACCGCTCGTAGTGGCATTTTGAAACTGGCTGCTGCCTGCAGCTGAATTTGATAAGCTAAGCTGTGAATTTTAAAGCCGTACAGACTGCAATTGTTGTTGTTGTTGTCGCCATTGTACCCATTGTAGACCGCAAACATGGGCAGCACGCATCGCCAGAAGCGGAATGTGCATGAAATGTAAAGAGAAAGATTTAATTAGCAAATATATAGAAACTTGAATTTTACAACTATTTTAAATAAATCATATTCCACAGAGATGAATTTGAAAAATTTAATGCCCTGCTAATTTAATTCGAGGGCGATTATATTGTAGAATGGCTGCAAAGGTTCCATGTGATGGCTCAAACTAAGTATAAGCAAACTTTCGGTTGATTTCGATTTTTGAAACTCAAAGTTTTAGCTTGCGCCTTGGTACAATTTTAAATATATTTTATTTTCTCAATTGATTTCTTTTTTATTTTTTTTTTTTAATTAAAGATTAGAAATATTTTAACGATTCTAAGATAATGATTTGATTTTTACACAGGTTACAAAATCCGGTCATAGCCAGTTTGGACCTTCCTATTATAGTATATGAAGCGCCATAGTAATTTTATTGCACTTCACTCCCATTAAAAATTCAAGTATTAAGCGCAGTTTATCGATCCATCTTTTACTTGTGCGATCCTTACAACATGTGAATACATCAATATTTAACACTATTTACAAAATACAGTCGAACTTCCCTAACTCGAATCACCATTATCCAAAGAAAAGGTTCCAATTATAGAGATATTCGAATTATAGTGTTATTTTTTTTTAAGTTTATTAATTTTACTGCCACTTATTTAGTTCGAGCTAGAGAGAAATTCGAGTTATAGAAGTTCGAGTTATGGAAGTTCAACTGTTTATGTAAGTTATGAATATCATTCAATATCATTTTCAAATTATAAAACAATGTATTTTTTTTTTTAAACTTCTAACATTTTCCGTATCATTTCGATGAGAGATCAAAATTAAAATAAATCACATTTTATTAAAAAAAAATAGCAATGAGTTTGTTTGAGTATAACTATTTCTTAAAATACAAAAAAAAAATATTGTCAAAGCAATGTTACCCAGCAAACATTTTTAATCACCAGAGAGTCTCATGCGACTCGCCTAGAAGTTTTAGGCGACATCGCCCTCTCATCGCTTTTTGATCTCCTTTTGTTAGAGAGTGAGCCGCTTCCGCGAAAAAAAGAAGCGCAAGTGGCTCACTTTCTAAAAAAAAAAAAAAATCGTGGAGAGAGATCCTTCGCAGAAGACTCTCTCACATTACTTTTTTTTTCGATTGACAGCTTTCTATCGCTAAACAATGGCCTGGGAGATTCATCTTACTTTAAAGCTTGGTACTGACGTGAAATAAATTTTTAGCGGCGTAAAGTGCTCAATATTTCGCTGTCGCTGATTTGGATAAAAAGAGGAGAGAATAGGCCATGAAAAATGTAAATTAAAGTTAATAGAGGAGAGATATGCGACGGCACGCAATCACAGCGCGTATTGGGTGCACCCATCGCTTTTGAACTTTTTACGTGGGTTCTCCCTCTATATTAATGAAAAAATACAAAACTATCTAATTTATGTCTATGAAAACAATTTTAGTTTTCGTTCTTGCTTATAATTTACCAGCGTTGTCGTCGTTATTGACCAAATTCAAATACTCTTCATCGTTTTAGCTTGTGTACCAGACATTTATCTCCATATACCCAGCGAAACTCTAAACAGTTCGATGTTCCGCGAGGCCTCTCAGCTAAATGCAAACAGTGCTGGATAACGCCCGTTTCTTATTTGGAAAATCCGTTTTTAGTTTTAGTTTAGTTTTCCCCAGGACCGACTAGCGGAGATAAATGTCAAGTTCTTCTTCTTCACATTACGCCAGCGTTTTTTTTATATGGAGTTTGGGCTTACGCTAGGCCCAAGTACCAAGCTTTAATCTCCTGCGCGATTCGCAGAAGATCATTATCGGCGATGGGCGATTGTACAATCTCCCAAATGTTTGCTGGGTACTTGGCAAACTGTATCTCTTTAAAATTTGATTAGTTTGATGTTGGGTTACCAATATAAAAAGAACAAGCGGAACAGTCTAGTGCACTCGACAGTAATATACCCTAAGCCTAGGCCTCGGCACGCCGATGATGATGCCCATGCAATTCAATATAATATAATATAAATGAGTGATTTTAACCAATTTGTACGTATCTTTAAATTTTAAAAATTTATTAAAAGTAAAAATATTTTTAAAAACGAAAAAAATTCGTTGACCTAATCAGGAACTGAACCCACGCCCCTCGCGCACGCTCGCGTGTCTCTAGCATTAGACTGACAATTCAAATAAACTAAAAATATTAAATATTAAAATATCAATTGCATCAACCGGACCGAGATTCGAACCCCGATCTCCCGTTTCGCGTGCCTAGCACCTATCACTTCGACCACTCCGCCGCCAGACTAAAGCTGGCAAATTTGATTTACATTCTCGATGTACATTCTGGCAGAGTAAATGTAAAATTAATTATTGACAATTAATTCTGTTTATATACATATGTAGCTGCCAATCCTTATAGCTTGATATCTTCACTATTTATGGCCCAATCGTGTTGAAAGTTGGTGATTAGTCTCTGGGCATGATCCTACACCCGTTGGTGTAAAAAAAATTGAAAATTTTAACTTAAAACCCTAAATTAAAGGTGATGTAAGTTTTTGATTAATTACGCCCCCACAGTGGACGTGGCAAAATTTTAACATTAACTGCCTGACATAATAAGGAGTCTTCAGTCGAAATTTGGTGGTCCTAGCTCTTACCATCTCTGAGATTCGATCGTTCAAACGGACATGGCTACATCGACTCGGATGTTGATGCTGATCAAGAATATATATACTTTATGGGGTCGGAGATGCTTCCTTCTCCCTGTTACATACTTTTGAACAAACTTAATATACCCTCAGGGTATAAAAACTTACCGTGGAACAAATTGATTAATAGGACGCTTGGGGCGATACTCGGGATGCACCATGAAGAGCATGTGTGGAAAACCAGTGCCAAAATAGGCTCCATCAGTGTGATGATGACGCGATGATTTTGGTGTATAAACATCAATGCACTTGGGGCAATAGGTTTTCACCATTGCCTCGCCGGGTATATCCGACAGGCCTGGATAAGATAGATAGACATATATTTAGCAAATGATGTATACCATAGTACATAGTATATATTAATGTATACGATACGCACCCAAAGGCAACATGGGCTGACTCTCGCAGTAGACACGTGGGCAATGTCCAAAATCGCCAGTTTGATATTTCTCAATCATTTGAGCGATGCCGCGATTTGTTAGTATATATCTAGCGTGTATGAGCCCGTAAAGCATTTCAGCTGCCTGTTCGGTCATATCCGATTGCAATGGATTGTCCTCAAGTTCATCCTCTGCAATTAAGTATTTATGGATCGTAATAAGATACATATAAATATTGTAAATATTTTATAACCATAATAAGATACTCACCGGGCTCCAGATCCAATATCATGTCCAATGCCTGGCGATAGTTGGGAACCTGCTCATTTAAACCTGTTAAATTGAACTTGTCCTGTATGTAATCCTCATCAACCTAAAGAAGACAATGGATAAAGAAGAAGCAAACGGAAAATGTGCATCAACGAACGTTTCTCTTTTAATTATGAGTGTGCCTGTGCATGTGCGGGTGATTGTGCTAGTGTGTGTGTGTGTGTGTTAGTGTGAGTCTAAGTGTACACTGTACAGTTGGACGAGTAATGCCCCACCTTACATATGTATACAGTGAATGCTCGATTGGGGGACCACTTAATAAAGTTTGTAATAATTAAACAACTCTATTCGACTACTTAAGAGATCACTACTGATAACTGTACTCGACATCTTGTGTTGATAAAAGTTGAATTTTTTTTTTTATTTTGTTAAATCGTAAATTTAGTAATTTAAGATATGTAAACTGCATTCCAGAATGTCAGTTAAATGTTTTGACAAATAAATAAATAAACAAATTAGTTTTTCACTTTTAAAAACAGGAATCTTGTTTGTTTTTATTTTGTATCTTGTTCTAAAAGCCATAAGTGTAATTATAATAAATGTAAAAAAACAGCCATAAGTAATTATAATAAGAGGATAAAATGCAAAATAAAATATTAAACTCTTTTAATTTGTCAAAACAGTTAGTGGACCAACTGTATGTGCATATTTATTGTATCTGCAGAAGGTGAGGAGAGAGCTGCACTTGGCGCTATGTGGCTGGCGACCACTGTGCTGGGTGCTGTTGCACTGACAATGCGCGCGCGCTTAGGTAACAACATGGAACAAGGAAATGTTGTTGGATGCATGGATTACACAGATTGTATATTGGTTATATTACTTACCTCGCAGAAGAACTCATTGCCGCGAAGCCCGCAGAACCAGGTAACCCAAGAGACTTCCTCGGAGCTGCTCATTTTGCTGTATCAAAAAATAAAATAAAATAGAGGAGGTTGAAGAGATGGTCAAATAAATACAACAACTAAATAAATAAAGACACACTGCGCTGCGCTTGCAAGGGATTTCAATGTGTGAATACTCTGCTTGCGCTGCTGATGTTACTGTGTGTGTTCCAACCTACATTGTAGGAATTATTTTGCGTAATTTGACGAATTTATTGCTGAATAAAAACCATAGAAGGTGGCGCTTAGTTGCTGCAGTGACGGGGAGTCGGGGGCCACACAACGTCAAGAAACGTATATATGTAACACACACTGCGAAAAGTAAACGAATCGAATTTGTCCACGAGTTTTTAGTCCGCGTCTCGATTTACCAATTATTATTATATTTTCATAAATATTTTTGGTTGCCGCTCCGCCGTATGCTATTTTTATTTATTTTTTGTTCGATATCGTATTGATGTTTCTGCTGCTTTTAATGTAATTTTTTCTCTTGTTATTTTCAACGCACACTCGATTGAACGGAAATTTGTACGCGTATTTTGACAAGCGCTCATACAAAATGTGCCGAGCAGCAAGAAGAAGCACACAGTGAAATAGCAGCAGCAGCGAAGAAATTCAGAAAAAAAAGAGACACCGAGCGCGAGCAGCAGTGAAATTCGTTGTAGATTATACCCGTGTGGAAATCGAACTCTAACTCTTTGCGTGCTCGAACTTAGACTATTTGCTGCAAACACTAAACAATTTTTTTAGTATTATTATATTGCACTTGCAATTATACAATTGTTATGATTTTTAAACAAAAATTTATTGTTATTCTCAGAAAAAAATGGTAACAATCGCGTTGTGAATGTTCCAACTGGGCCTTAAGCAACAGCGCGCTTGGCGTAGCGGCACGACACAGACATACACGCACACGTTCACACACCGTATTAGATGATTTTTGCACTTGTCTTGGCTGTACTAGCGATCGGGCTGCACATTACTTTTCGCTTTATTGGGTTTGCCTTAACACTTACCTTAATTTTCGCACAATTTTCAAAACACTTTTACTAATTAAAGCACTTTTTTCAATGCGAAAATTTAACAAGCGAGTTGCGAGCTGTCGGTTTTGCAATCGGTATTAGGGATAGGGATGGGAATCGATATGGCGATATCGATACTATATCGATATTTACTAGCGCTATCCTAGCAGGAGACGATATGATATTCAATGCTATACCATTTAGATATATCCGAATTTAATTTGATATATCGAAAAATACAAATGATCTCCAAATTTTTGTTTTTCCTAATTTTCTGTGAGCTGTGTTGGTGGATGCATCTTACGTGCACGTTTCACAGTTTTAGGTTTCGTTTTTACAAGTAATATTTTTTTAAAAACCTTGGCAGTCTGATGTGATCTTGAATACAAATGCCTTGAATTCATTTATTATATTTAAGTTTGATTTGATTTGTGAATTACTTGAAATATCTTAGCAACTGTTATGAGATTTTGAAATACTTGAAATACCTCCAGTTAATTTAGATGCAAGTTTTTTGAAATTCTGGTCAATTTCCTTTTAAGTTGCTTAAGAAGCATTTCTCTATTGTATTTAATAAGCTGAATTGAATAAAATTTTGATGTTTTTGCTGTAAAATATGAAAATATCTTTTTATCAATAGTGGGATTCCGGTAAACGTTTTTGATTTGCTTTTGATTATTTTTAACCAAATCAAAATCATTTGACGGAACGACCCTTTTTGCACACTGATTAGTTTTAGATTGATTGACAACTAAAAAGTATACAAAAAAGGGCGCAATTGCACAAAATGCAGAGAGAAAGCCAAAAAAAGAAATATATAAACGTTCTCCATATTGATATGACAGCAGAATGTAAACAAACACCATATGCCACACAGCTGACACAGTTTTGAGTTGAAAGCAAATCAAAATGCAAAAATAATCAGTCTCAGAGCTGATTTTTCGAAATCAATTAGTAAGACCACATTTCCCTGATTTGCTCTGGGCACACTGAAAATTTTGTATGGAGCAGCTGTGAACAGCTGACTGAAAAATCAAAATCAAATCAAAAGCAAATCAAAAACGTTTACCGGAACCCCACTAATATTCAAGTCGATATTGTCGATATTTACTACGATTTGATATTTTCGATATGATATTATATACGATACTATTTCGGATATCAATATCGTCACTTTTTTGGATATCGCCATCCCTAATTAGGGATGCCACAAACGCATCGACTATATCGATACCTTAGAGCTGGCGAGCTATCGATGGCACTTTCAATATATCGATAGCAACATGCTTCCCATTATCGATGTATCGATAGCAACAACTTCCACTATCGATAGTACAAAATTTAAAATTTTGGGTATGCCTGCTAAATTCATATAATTCTAACGCAATAAACTTGATATTAAAAATTCATTTTAGTTTAACTTTTATTGGTGTTGATGGCATGGGGAAGTTTTTAATTAATATCGAAGACAAGGATAGGTTTAATATCTCATTGTAAGAAACGAATAATTTACTAACACGCAGTTGGGATGAAAAAAACGAATCCAAAAGGCAACGGATAGGCATATTAAAAGCGTGGAAGTTTTTCATAAAGTCAGATGATGGTAAAACGGCCGAGTGTCGAACATGCGATTTGGTCTTTAAGACCAGCAGGTATACTTCGAATTTGTTCGACCATTTAAAACGAGCGCATCCCAATTTTAAGGCAACTGATTTGAAAGTGCCAGCGTCGTATGATTCAAGTTCAAAGCGCAAGAAGGATTTTGATAGGAAAATTATGGTGTATATTGCCTGAAATATGCGACCCTTTTCCGTTGTCGAGGACACTGAATCTGAATTAGGTCTTTGCACTATGGTAAATAAATCCGATATTTTGGCATTAACTCTAAATATAAAGATAGAGACTTGATATTTGGCATGAACTTTAGTTAGACTGATTAAGAACTTTGAATTTTTTTTTTTTATTTTGACCACGCCTTCACCTCTCCCTCCCCATACGACTATTCGAAAAAGTGAAAAAAACTTATATAAAATCTAAATAAATAGCTAGAGACCTAAAATTTAACACGAAGCTTAGTTATAATATTCAAAAATATATAGTTTTTGTTGTTTTTTAATTGGACCTTGTGTTCTTTCCTTCTCCCTCCCCGACTAAGAAAAAATGTAAAATTTATGTTTAAGCTTAAATATAAAGCAATTTATTTTAAGCTTTGCATGTTTGCTAATTAGACTAAAGTAGAATTTACAATTTAGTTTGTTTTTTATTCTGACCACGTTTTCACCTTTTCCCCCATCTGAATCTGAAAAAAAAACAATTTTTCAGCCAAAATTCACATCTAATTTTTCACGAAAAGGAAAAAAATCGAACAAAAAGGATTATTAACATCTGATTCTAGATGGTTTAGTTAACAACCTTTACGCAAAACTCTCGTAATCTTTTGTAATGTACTAATGTAGAGCTTAACGGAACAGGAACACATTTGTTAGTTTTTAGCTAAAAATACACAAGAACAACACATTGCACAGTTGCACAATAAACCACAAATACTAAAAATCTTCGCTACTATCAACTTTGTACAAATTTATAATTTTTTATAATGCTTACATAACACACATAATTCGTTCTGAAAGTTGCAATTATTTTTCCTTCGCTTTTTCAGTTCATATGACAACGCTCAATCAGCTGACTCAGAGTGCGTTTAAAACATAAAGGGTAGTCCCGATAAATCTAAAAAAAATTTTATTGCTTGCTTTGGAGTTTTGCGATTTAGAAAATAAAAATAAAAATAATTTGAATTAATGCCAAAAATATCGGACTTTTATACCATAGTGCTTTGGTAGAAAATATTTTCCAACGATACTATCGATACTACCCTCCCAAAATATCGAAAATAACAAATGGCGCCAATATCGATAGTTTGCCAGCTCTACGATACCTATTAAAGTGACCAGTCCTGGTCAAAAGTTTAAAAATGTGGGATTAAAAAATACTTCAGTGCAAACAAAAATACCAGAATATAGTTTTTTCCAATTTTAGGCGACATAGCGCAATTAATATGGAATTACTGTCTATTTAAGATAAATTAAAGTAAATAATTTTATTTAAGAGCTGCAAGTTGACAAAAAAATATAAAAATTGTAAGCGACTAGTGATGTAAGAAAACATCGATGCATCGAGTCTCGATGTTTTTTTGCCGATATTTCTCGATGTTTTTGTTGACATCGATGTTAAACGATGCATCGATGTTTTGCAAAACATCGGTTGTTTAATTTCCCAAAAAAATAATCGTTTTTGACAGTGCGTTCATAGCAATTTGAGCAGTGTTTGCAATGCCAAAGTAAGTAAATTTATTAAAGTTGATCAAAGATACTATAACTGCAAGAAGGCTAAAGGTGCGTTCTCACTGCTTCACAAACGCTTCACAAGCGCTACACAAAGCAGTTCACAACTTCACAAGGCAATGTGAACACTAAATGCTTTGACACAAAATTGTGAAGTCACAAAAATGTGACATTTCAATGTAAACACCACTTTCACATTCTGTTAAAAATTTTTTGCGAAGGAGATTGACACAATTTTGTTGAAAACTATGTTAACTCCTGTTAAAGTTGAAGCAGCTCAAATGAGCCCAATCCCATTGTGAAAGCACATCGAGCAAGTTGGTTTTTCTACACATTGTGAACGTCAAAGCTAAAATTTTATTTGTTGTTTTTCGGTCCTTTAGCATTGATTTTGATTTTTAAAAAAGAAATGGATTCACAAGATGAAACTGAGCTTGCTGCTTTTGCGGTCATTGGGCTGTGGCTTTTAGAAGACAACGATAATGAACCCAAGGCAAAGCGCAGCTGCTGGATCGACGAAATGAATTTGACTCGTGAAAAAGAGGGAATGTATGCCAAGCTAACGGGACAGCTGCGAACTCTTCCGTTCAAATTCAAAAATTATTTGCGGATTGACGGAGCAACGTTCGACCAGCTCACTTTTTGGGTAACTCCACAAATCAAAAAGAAGACAACAAATTTTCGCGAACCAATTTCACCAGGCGAGCGACTTGCGGTGACTGCGATATTAAGCCTCTGGATCAAGCATGACGAACCTCTCTTAGGAATTCAGAATGTCTAAGGCGGTTATATTAGCAATTATTCCTGAAACTTGCGATGCTATTTTCAAAGTATTGAAAGACAACTATTTAAATATAATTCAGTTTATTTATTGCAAAAGCATAATTAGGGGGTTCACTTGAATAGTGCTGTTCCACGGCAGCATAAAAAGATTTTTGAATAAAAAATTGAAAATAATATTACCAAAGATGCTTTTCTTTCCTTGTTATCTACATTCATTACTGTCTGTAGAAAATCCATTGCTTCGTGTGTTACCAGCCTTCAAATTCAGAGCAATGGAGCTCCAACTTGCATCCTTGGCCTCCAGGCTTTTGTAGTTTTCACTACGCACATTCCAGAGAAATACCACTGAATGGTAACCCGACGTCCAAGGTTTTTAGCTTGCTTGTTATCCATATCCGTTTTTAAAGAAATGAAACCTTTTCTATTGGTGGACAATTGCAAAGTGACATTTCTTTGTTTTTATTCGTTTTGTGGAACTTGTTATTGTTCAATTGCGAACATTTTGTGAACATTTTGATTCCTTGTGATTTTTTGCGATGCTCTTTACATTGACTGGTAGTGTTTACATTGAAGGCTTTCACAAGGCTTTTCACAAGGCTTTCCACAATTTTGTGAAATACAAATTTTGTGTTGCCAATGTAAACACTTTGACGTATTTCGCAAATCATCACAAATCATAACAAAATGTGATATCACATTGCGAAGCAGTGAGAACCCACCTTTACATATGTCTTCGCAAAGTTCTCATCAAAAAGCCATCTTGAAGTTTGTATCTATACTTTTAAGTTAAAAACTGCTTGAATCTTCAAAACTGATATGAAAGCATGAGATTAAAAAAAAACAAGCATTATTAAACTAAAAAATTATTTTTTTTTATAAAAATGGGACGGTTTTGAAGCGTTAGACATACATCGATGCATCGAAGTTTCATCTCGATGTATCAACCCAACATCGATTTTTAATTTTTAAAACAACGATGGACATCGACATCGATGTTTCCCCTCAAATTTACATCACTAGTAGGCGATATAAATGAACAAGCTCAGCTGGTTGGTTCGGCGAGCGGCACTTTTAAGTTCACATGACTAACACAATCGCACGCGCGCGCACACATGTAAACAACACGACCGTACTTGCTGCTATTTCACAAAGCAAAGAATTTTGCGCGCGGCCGTCAATAAAAAAAATTGTATGTTGGTATTTTTGCGTAAAAGCACTAAAAAAAATATCATACGTATGTAGCATGCGAAATGAAAATTGCATTGAAAGTAGGCGCTTCAATAATAATATAGTCAACTAAATGATATTATTATTCAAAATATTGTTAGACTTTTTTTTTTTTTTTGACAAGTGACAGTCTTCTTTGAGATTTCGTCAGGACAGCAACGTGCTGAACGCATCCGTTGTCATTTGCCTCATTTGACGGGAATTATAACATTCGCAAAAAACCGTGCTGCATGCGATTCGGTATTTTTATTTAAAATCTACATACATATGTATGTAAAGAAATAATACGGCTACTATAGGCATTAAACAAGAACAAACGACTATTGGGTGAGTGCACAATTTATGCACACACAAACACCCTCACAAACATACACACACACATACAAACACTCTGATTAATTCAACTGCAACAGTTGCAGTATAAAAATCACAACTTAAATAACATTGAGCTGCAACAACTTTGGCAGCGTTATGAGCGTGGACACGTATGCGCCAAGCTCGGCGCTATCATTCCTGGACATGGATGACAACGAGCTTCTGCGCGGCGCTGACACGCAGCCAACGCAATACGATTATCGGGACTTTACCATGCCGTCCACATCGCAGAGTCAAACGCAAGGCGATCAGCTTGAATTGCAGGTGAGTTTCATTACATATTTGTGTCACTGCCACTGCCACTGGCCACGTGTGTCGATGTCGTCGTCTAATGTTATTGTTTGTTTGTGTTTGCGTTTGCATTTGCGTTGCAGCCGCGTCGTGTTAGCGTTCATGCCAACGATATACATCCACGTTTGGCGTCCATCACCAACGATCTCGCCGACTTGCAGTTCGAGGAGGAGGACGACGAAGGCGGCGGCGGCGGCAGCAGTAGCTCTGCGTATGTCAAGGAGCTGCCAGCGCATGCCTGCAAATATTGTGGCATTCACGATCCGGCAACCGTTGTCATGTGCAACAATTGCAAAAAATGGTTCTGCAATGGACGCGGCAGCACATCGGGCTCGCACATCATCAACCATCTGGTGCGTGCTAAACATCGCGAGGTCACCTTACATGGCGACGGTCCCCTGGGCGAGACCATACTCGAGTGCTATTCGTGTGGCGTTCGCAATGTCTTCGTGTTGGGCTTTATACCCGCCAAGGCGGATTCGGTAGTGGTGCTGCTGTGCCGACAACCGTGCGCCGCCCAGAATTCCCTCAAGGACATGAACTGGGATCAGGAGCAGTGGAAGCCCCTAATTGCGGATCGCTGCTTTCTACCCTGGCTGGTGAAGCAGCCCAGCGAGCAGGGACAGCTGCGGGCCCGTCAAATTTCCGCTGCCCAAATCAATAAGCTCGAGGAGCTGTGGAAGGACAACATTGAGGCAACATTCCAGGTAAATCACTTCACTGTCGAATCACTACTTAACGGTCTATTGAATCCTTTTAGCAGGGAGATGCAGACATCATCGATCCTATAAAGTATATATATTCTTGATCAGCATCAATAGCCGCATCGATATAGCCACTTGTGTCTGTCTGTCAGTATGAATAGCTATTTTTTAGAAACTATAAAAAAGCAAATCGATATCACAGTGTTTTCAGAAACTTAACAATCCTATTGATGTTGAATGCTATCTTTTATTATCAAACTTTCTACATCATTTTATCAAGATCGGATAAAGATGACGATAGTTATGGCTGTTTTAAGTTCTTGAGCAACGCATCGAGCGCCTTAATGTATGCAGTAATTCTTATATAGTAGATAAGTATGTATGGACAAAACTAATATATACAAATCTAAATTCAGTAATCAGTCAGGAACTAAGCTATAGCGCTTTTAATTAATTAGAGTCTACACTTAAGTTTGTTTTCCCCAGTCAATTTGAAATAGATTTAATGCATAATTGTTTTATATATTAATTTGAAGAAAATCAAGGCGCATCGGACGCATCTCTTGCTCAAAAAAACATCAAAACATCATTCATAAGCAACCGCCTTTTAGATGGACAATTTATCAGCAATCTTTCTAACGCTCACACGACCATCTTGAAACACTATTTTCTTTATTTTCACTGCCTATTTCTTGGTAATCGATGATGAATAAGGTTCAGAAAGAGACAAGTTTTCGACCACTTCACAATTACTTATTAAATGTGAACACAATATATACCGGGTCTCGCACAGTCGAGCTCGCTCGATTGTTGCCTTTCACACTAGCTTCATTTGAAATCGAAATTGTATCGATTATACAGATGAATATCGAAACGAATTTCTTTGAACATTAGGTGTGGTAAATTTAGTGTTGATTATCGATAAATAGTAGAGACGATAAAAATGCATTTTGTAATTGCAGGATCTGGAGAAACCTGGCATTGACTCGGAGCCGGCACAGGTTTTGTTGCGCTACGAGGATGGCTACCAATATGAGAAGACATTTGGTCCGCTCGTGCGCCTGGAGGCGGACTACGACAAAAAGCTGAAGGAGTCCGCCACACAGGAGAACATCGAGGTGCGATGGGATGTGGGACTGAACAAGAAGACAATTGCGTATTTTACGCTAGCCAAAACCGATTCGGACATGAAGCTAATGCATGGCGATGAGCTGCGTCTGCGCTATGTGGGCGATCTCTACAATAGCTGGAGCGAGATTGGTCATGTCATCAAAGTGCCGGATAATTTTGGCGATGATGTGGGCTTGGAGCTGAAATGCTCCTCGAATGCCCCCGTCAAATGCACGAGCAGCTTTAGCGTCGACTTTATCTGGAAGTGCACCTCGTTTGATCGCATGACACGCGCGCTCCGTCACTTTGCCATGGATCGCAATTCCGTATCGAATTTCATCTATGCCCGTCTGTTGGGTCACGGACGCGCCGATGGCAGCGACGAGGTGCTGTTCCGCGGTCCACAACCCAAGCTATATAGTGCACCGCATTTGCCGGATCTGAACCGATCGCAAGTGTATGCCGTGAAGCATGCTCTGCAGCGTCCCCTCAGCCTCATCCAGGGACCACCGGGCACGGGTAAAACGGTCACCTCGGCGACAATCGTCTATCAGCTGGTTAAACAGCATGGCGGCACCGTTCTGGTTTGCGCGCCCAGCAATACGGCTGTCGACCAGTTGACCGAGAAGATCCATCGCACCAATCTGAAGGTGGTGCGTGTGTGTGCCAAGAGTCGCGAGGCCATCGACAGTCCCGTTAGCTTTCTGGCTTTACACAATCAGATCCGCAACATGGAAACCAACTCGGAGTTGAAGAAACTGCAGCAGCTGAAGGATGAAACTGGCGAGCTAAGCTCGGCGGATGAGAAACGCTATCGCAGTTTGAAACGTGGCACCGAAAACCAACTGCTCGAGGCTGCCGATGTCATATGTTGCACCTGTGTGGGTGCTGGCGATATCCGTCTATCCCGCATCAAATTCACATCGATTCTGATTGATGAGTCCATGCAGTCGACGGAGCCGGAATGCATGGTGCCGGTGGTGCTGGGCGCCAAGCAGCTGATCCTTGTGGGTGATCACTGCCAGTTGGGTCCGGTGGTCATGTGCAAGAAAGCGGCACGCGCTGGACTCTCGCAGAGCTTGTTCGAGCGCCTGGTGGTATTGGGCATACGGCCATTCCGCTTGGAAGTGCAATATCGTATGCATCCGGAGCTGTCACAGTTTCCGTCCAACTTTTTCTATGAGGGATCACTGCAGAATGGCGTTTGTGCCGAGGATCGTCGCCTTAAGCTCGACTTTCCATGGCCACAGCCGGAGCGTCCCATGTTCTTTTTGGTCACTCAAGGACAGGAGGAGATTGCCGGCTCCGGCACGTCCTTCCTCAATCGAACCGAAGCGGCCAACGTGGAGAAGATCACGACGCGCTTCCTCAAGGCTGGCATCAAGCCGGAACAGATTGGCATCATCACGCCCTATGAGGGACAGCGTGCCTATTTGGTCCAGTATATGCAATACCAAGGCAGCTTGCACTCGCGTCTCTATCAGGAGATTGAGATAGCCAGCGTGGATGCGTTCCAGGGTCGCGAAAAGGATATTATCATAATGTCTTGCGTGCGCTCGAACGAGAGACAAGGCATCGGTTTCCTCAACGATCCGCGACGCTTGAACGTGGCCCTGACGCGCGCCAAATATGGCATTATCATAGTGGGCAACCCCAAGGTGCTAGCAAAGCAACAGCTGTGGAATCACTTGCTCAATTTCTACAAGGATCGCAAGGTGCTGGTTGAGGGCTCACTTAACAATCTGAAGGAGTCCCTTATTCACTTCCAAAAGCCCAAGAAACTGGTCAACAGCATGAACATTGGGGCACATTTTATGTCCACCATGATTGCCGATGCCAAGGAGGTGATGATTCCGGGCTCCATTTATGAGCGCAGTAGCGGCTATGGACGTCAGATGCCATCAAATCCATCGCAGAACCTCAACGGTGGACACTATCCAGGTGGTCCTTATGGTGGCTATGGTGGTGGTGGTGCTTCTGGAGGCAACAATATGATGAATCCCGCTGCCACATATGGTGGCGGTTACGGTGCTGGAGCTGGGGGCAACAACACTTACGGTGCCAGCAATGCGGCAGCAAGCGGTGCCAGCTGGAATACGTCGCATCTGCACGACTCGATTGGCTATATATCGAATGATCATGGCGCTGCCGCAATCGCAAATATGCCTGTGCCCGTGGGCATGTTCATGAACATGAGCAATGTCCCCCCGAGATTCTACAACCAACACCAGCAGACGATTATGGCAGCCAAACAAAACCGTGCCATGCATCAGTCCAGCTTTGCACCACCTTTGCCTGGTGGTGCGGCCAGTGGTGCCGGTGGTCCTGCTGGTGCTGGAGCTACTGGACCGGCTGCCAAGAAGAGCGGCAAATTGTCCAAGGCCAGAGCTGGCAATGGACAATTGATGGCTATTGGATCAACATCGACAACGACTTCGACATCGATAACAACAACAATATCAACTACAACAACTACGTCGACTGGATCAAGTGGAGCTGTGACGCCTTTTAGCCAACATCCGACTTCGTTGTCCCTCCAAATGACACAACCAGGCGGCTTTGCGCTCTCCCAGCAGCCCGAGCTGTCGCAGGACTTTGGCCAGATCTCGCAAATGGACGGACTGCTCTCGCAGGATGTTTCCTTTAATGTGGTAAGTGAACAAAACAGAATTTCCCATCAAAAAGATTCAAGTTGGTTTTATAATCGATATACATATATCGATATTGCTGATATTTTCAGTAAATACTATCGATATTTTTGTTTAATTTTTACTTTCGATCATTTTTTAAAATATTTACTGATTGATAGGTAATATTTTAAAATAGTTTAGTTATTAACTGTTTACAGTTTATGCCAAATTCGTAATATTTATTTATGATGGTTGTTCTTTCTATTATTGACGCAGTCTGGCGAACGCAGTTTGAATCAATTCTCGCAACCTTACTGAGAAGGTTGAGGAGGCGCGCACAATTGCAACAACAATGTACGACAACAAACACAACAAACAAACAACAAACAATTTGAAAGAACTTTGAAGCCATCAGCAAGCAGCAACAGCAGCAGTCGCTGTAGCAGCGACTCATGGCGGCAGCAGCTGTTGCAGCAAACAAACAACAACAGCAGCAACAACAACAACATCATGAAGAGCAACAACATGTAAACAAAGATGTGGACAAGGACAAGAACAAGATGAAGATCATGGAGCACACAAAGGGCAAGTAGCGGAATAGTCTATGGAACAACTAACTCGGCCACACAGAAGAGAGCAAGAAGGCAGGAAAGCAAGAAACGACAGCCTTCATAAAAGAAGAGAGACACGAAGGCGAATGAGAGAGAGAGAGAGAGCGAGAGAGTGAGCAAAATGGAAGAAGCGGCATCAGTAAAAAGGGTCACGCACACACATTAACACCCATACACACACTCACACAGACACAATACCTACATACACACATGAGAAGCGTGGCCCAGACATAGCTGGCACATTTGGAAAGCTCAGCCTACAGAGAGAGCACCCACAACAGCCACGGCAAAGCAGCCGGCGGTGGGACGTCGCACAGTGGAAGGCCGCACAGTGAGACGCGCGTATTTGCAGGCGCCGCAACGGCAGCAAGCGATAGTCGCAGGGTGGTGACCACATCGATGTGCTAAGTATGCGCCAGAGTTATCGCTGAATATGATTTGTGATAACAAATTTATGCGCGGGGGATGATGCCGCTTTAAGATTCCCAACAACTTTCTGAAAACAAAATCTGAAACAAACAAGAAAAACGCAAACTAACGAAACATCCTATACCCGTTTTTTATAAGTCACTTTTGTTTTCTTTTTTGTTTTAAGTCTTTTTTTTGTCTGGACATTGTCAAGCTTTCAGAATTTTTATTGAATTCCACTTTTGCCACTGTTGTCATTAAAAAAAAGTTTTTGTTTTGTATGCGAAAGCCAAAATGTATCTGTTCCAAGCATGTTTCCCATTATTTGAAAGGTGGCGCCCCCAAGCGGCGGCGACGGCAACAGCAGTCGAAATAAACGTACCGTCGAACTTCTAGGAGATCTGTTTATGTCCAGCAATTCAACACATTCTTTTTAACTCTAATTTTTTATGATTGTTTAAATTCAAAACAATTTTAGAATTTGTTACTTAAATAAAAAAGAAAACAAAAACAAAACTAATTATCAAAAACAAATATATATTGGAGCACTTAAGCAGTGTCCAAGCAACACATTAAATTGTTTACAATTTTGTACCAGGAGAGAAAATTAAATGGTTTAGCAAAACATTGGAAAATGTTGTGACCTCACACCGTTAAAATTTATTTGTTTATACACACTCTAAAATACAATAAATAAATATAAAAAAAAAAATATTTTAAAATATTAGTTGACAAAAAATTGTATACATATATATTTTTTCAACATACGTAAATATTGTGATTTTCACTCCACCCCCTCCCTCCCTAACCCAACCACGATACTCCTCTCAAACAAGTTTTGAAGGGTTTCTAATAAAGAATTTCATTTAATTTGCAAACAGATAGAAAAGTATAAACGAAGGATGCATTTTTTATTAAACGACTATGGTTTGGGTATATCAATCGATTGGTTTCCATATCTCTGCACCTCTTTCGCTTAACATACTTCATATTCCATTAATATTTTTAAATTTTTCTTGCTTTCTAGCATTGATTTCACAGTTTGTAGATTTTGTTTTGTGTTCGAGAACATTGCATGTCAAAATAAAACAAATGAATTTAAAAGGATTCACTCAATTTTATCCTGACATGCTTACAATAAATTAACGTGAATCGATTAAACTTTACAATTACATTGAAAAGGGGCGGGGCTACGAATTTATCAAAATTTAAATAGTGCACATAGACAAAAGAAAGAAATTACTAATAAGGAAAGTATTCAAATTCAGTGAATACTCGACGATTGTTGCCACTGAATTTGAATTTACAAAATATACTTCCAACTGGTAGGAACTATTAAACATTTCAAGTGTTTTACAATATTTATATTTTTTATTACATTATTTTTTTTTTGGATATGGCGTTGTTTGTGTTGTGCATCGTATTCTTGATTGGATGAGCTGGAAGAGATGCATATTATTTGAGCGTATGTTATGAAAAGCTATTTAAATTGGCTTTGCATTGAAATTGCAATTCAACGCTTACACGTGTAAGTTATCAGGGAAAATACCTATTTTTATTTGATTTTCATATATGATATATAGAATTAGATATAAGTAAGCATTGTTTAATATTTAATATTGTTTCAAGTAATTTGCCAGATAACATTACACTTGAAAGTTTATATCAGTCTCTTAATATCACAGATATCGTAAGTATTTACTTGGAGATGATTGTACATAAATACAATCTTCTATGAACATAATACTGTTTTTAAGAACTATCCCAACCAATCTATATTAGCTAAAAAAAAAACTAAAGACTTTTGCCTGCTTACTTTTAGTCATATAAATACCAAATATGCTGAAATGTGTATATTGAATGATAATCCCAAATTCCTTCTAAATTGTATCGGGTTTGAAATATCTGGACTCATAAGTCATTGTCGTAAGTAGGAAAAAAATTGGTCTCGATAATTTAGTTTCGACCCTCGTAGGAGAAAGGGAAAGCGTAATGAAACAAATTAAAGTATGCAGAATAATAGCAGAAAGAGTTCTGCACAAAAGCTGCTTTTCTAATCTCTGATTGCATCTTGCAAATTTAACTAACAATAAAAAGTGCACAAAAGCTATACTTTTGGCTTGACGGCAAGTGTATCAAAACTATACGACACATTTACATTTTTTTGTATTTACTTATTATTTTTAAAGAAGTGTGTTTTGGTGACCTTTCTACTTGATTAAAGTTGAGTTTTGGTTGGCTTGAGGTCTGGATGTTTATTTTTATTAAATTTGCCGATATATTTCGACAGCCGTCGGCTGACGTCTTCAGGGCGAAATTTAAGGGTTTTAACAAGTCCGCGTTCGTTGGCTTGGAGTTTGTAACTCAGTTACAGTTCTAAAGCATACGTCAAGCGACCCAGACTAATGAAATGCTTCCCAAACTATTGCGGATCCACCTCCGAAATTGCGTCTGCAAAACATTAGAGGTTCCTTACGCAGATTTCGCCAATAGTGGCGAAACCCATCTTGGTCGTCAGAAAAAATTATTTAAATAAAATATATTGATCAAAGCTTTACAAACAAAATAAAAATAAACTTTGATACCGAAACCCAGTTTCTCTGCAAGTTATTTTCCCCAAGCTAAAGTCGGGTTTCTTTGTGGTGAGGTTTTAAGAACGGAGCCTTTTTTAAAACTCCTCTGACAATGTTTTAAGATGATTGCAGCGTCCGCCAAACAGTCATCCGTGTCACAGCCTGACTGCAACATGCTGCAACATGGAGAACGATTCCAATGGAGATTTCGCTTTTAGGTTAGGTAGATCGACAGCTCGACCGAAGTCGAGAGCACCCAGAAGCCAATTGGCTCATCGCGATGTCTGGTATTACTGTGGGATACGTAGGGATGTTGAGGGGCGGATGGGATGTGGGGAAGGATGTGCGCTGTTCAAGTCAGTATACCCTAGCTGGTCCCTTTGGACTACGCCCGCAGTCACAGAGCCACAGTCACAGAGAAGGTGTTGGTCAAGACTCCTGTCAGTAACCTAATCCAGTTCTTGTTGAAGTGTAGGAGTTCGGAAGTTCGCTGTGCGTTGCATCTTGTGTTTTTGAGACCTGGCAGCCCGGTACAGCTGTCTGTCTTCTTGTTAAGTCCGAGAGGACATACTGGATAGGCTTGTTTATGTCTAGCACACTCATCAGCCGCTCGCTTTTAGTATTATGCGACGTTTATAGCGGTCAGACAATTTTTCCGATAATTAGCTTACATTAAAACAAGCTTCATTGTAAGCTCTTGTTTTCCCTTTTCCTAGAAGTTTAACAAAGTTCCTCGCGGAATTTTATTACAAATGCATTAAATTTTTAAAAGAAATAGAAAAATAAAATAATTGGGTAAACCTTTCTCTCTAGCCGCTATTATTGAAATGTGTCGTTTAGTTTCTATGTACTTGCCGTCAAGCCAAAAATATAGCTTTTGTGCACTTTTTACTGTTAATAGAAAATGCAAAATGCAATCAGAAATCAGAATAGCAGCTTTTGTGCAGAACTCTTTCTGCTATTATTCTGCATAATTTATTTTGTTTCATTACCCTTTCCCTTTCTCCTACGAGGGTCGAAACTAAAATTTCCGAGGTGACGTATAGTTTTGGGCAGGAGTGTAGTACTTTATGACACTTAATTTAAGCCATCACTTGGTGGTTTGCACTACCCAACAAAATTATAATTTGATTAAAGATTAAAGGTCAAGGGTTTATTAGCCCTCGAACTAAATACCTAATAGTCCCTGATAGAGCAGCAGGAGCAAGCGTCTTGGCACAATTAAACTAACCTTTTGATTATATTATATGTCTGAGAAATGAGAGACATATATGTGTGTTTGTGAATCTTCGTTTTAAACGAGATTTGTGGCTGCTGCAGCAAAGGAACTAGCTGGGATCGTCTTTGATGGAACAGTCGGTGCAGTGTTTCGTGCATGCATCAAATGCTGATGCTGATGAGGATGCGGATGCGAATGATGGGCGTGCGAGGGATGCGAATGAAGATGCATGGCCGGCTGATGCATTGGCATACGTTGCGTGTGATGAATGGGTGTAAATATGGAGGCTAGATCTAGTGTATGCTCCAGTCGACGAGCCGAGTTCACAAATGTTGCCTTGACACGCTCAAAGGTCGCGCAATCGTAGACAGATCGCGCCGTATTTGATAGATCGAAGGGTTCTATAAGTATAAAAAGAAATTGCCTAAGCATATGAGCTGACAATAATTGATTTTTTTTACCCTCAATGTTGAGCTCCTTCCATTGATGTATATCGTTCTTGGGACTCTTGGCCACTCGACACGAGGTCACTGGCAAAACGCCACCGGTGCGTATTGATATGGCATTGTTGCGAAAACTGTAAGGATATAAATCACAATATTTAAATACACATTTCAATTTACTTTGCTTGATTTATTATGATGAATTTAATCTGCAATCAATTTAAAGTAGGAACCGTAACTAATAAGTATTTTTACTTATTTACATTTTACATAAAATTAACCAACAAGCATTAACAATAAATCAATGATTGTAATCACTTTATGATTTCAATCATTTATTATATCAAATATTTTTTATTTTTGTTTTGCAAATTTTTCAACTTGCTTCAATTCAGCAGAGTTTTAAATTATGTTTTGCTTTTTACATAGTTTCTTTTTTATAGAGTTTTTATAAATGAGACAATTGCAAGGCAATCAGCACAATATTTGATTGCTAAATATGCAAATTTTCAGTTTATACAACTCTGTTACATAAGCACAGTTTAAAAAGCTTTTTGGACTTTTGGTAAAACTTACTCGAAATTGCTGTAGTACTTGAAAAAGCCCAGCAAATGCTCGCCCAGTGTTTGTGTGTTGTGCATCTGATACGGCTCGATCGGCTCAATGAGATCGAGGTCAAGGCAATCCTGTTGCCCCAAATTAAACTTCTCCGGATAGAGGGCCTGCAAACAGGGCAGCACATGCGGCACACAGCCGTACTGCAGATAATGCAATACCATTAGAACCAGCGAATAGCTGGAGACTGTCATCCGTTTGGCATCGTTTATGTCATGGTATTGTGCCCACAGCTTCACAATGACAACCAGTGGACGCGTACGCCAATCCACTATGCAAAAGAAATGGAAATTTATATTAGTATAAAGTTAACACAGGAGACATTGATTTTCACTTACACTGCGCATACAATTGCAGTAAATATGTGTTTTTAATGCCCACACAATTGTTATAGTTGAGATCGACCTCAATGCCATTGATGCGATCTTTGAAGCGAAGAATCGGAACTCGTGCCTCGATTAAGTTGAAATCCTGAAAGGCTTCTGCGGCAAGACGTAAATTATGAATACAAACTGGGATAGCTAAGATTAATGTACAATATTGGCATTCAATAACTCACAAATTCGTTAAATTATATTATATGTAGAACAGAAAGCGAATTAAATAAGTTTTAAGTCCAACTTAAAAGTTTCTACAATCGTCGTTTGGATTGGGAAATGCCCAGAAATAAAACAATCCAACCAAAAATATATGAATATAAGTTAGTTTGATTAGTACAACGACTTTAGTGACATGCAGTTAAAAGGCTATGACTAATCTTAGTTAGATGTGTTAGTACAGAGACATTAGCAACATGAGGGAAAGGGAAAAGAGACAAGAAAATACAATTAAGAAGGTATATATTAGAATCAGAAATACATTAGAATCGCCAGTCGAATCAAATGTCATGATTTAAGAAGCTAATACTTGACTTGCCCATTTCTTTAAGCACGGTGTGGAATAGGTTTAATGTCATTAGTGCCTCTGCACGCAGCTCGTTGTGGTAATGATGCTGCTGCTGATGATGTGAGGGCTGCTCCGGCAACAGGCACATATCGATATCCGAGGTGTCCGTTCCGAAGCCGGTAATGGTCGATCCCACCAGGCAGATACGATAACGTGAGAACATCGGCTGCTGTAAGCAAGATTATTAACTTTGCCGTGCTGCATTTTGTTGTTTTCTTGTGTCATCAACACTCACGTTTATCCAGATGAACAGATATCGCCACAATCGCATCTTTAGCTTGAATCGCGCATGAGTCTGTTGTGCGCCACGGAAGCGTTTCCAAATGTCCAACGATAGGTTGTCGTACTTGCAGTGGCACAACAGTTGATCCGGTTGCACGGACAGTTCTACGTTGCGTGCATGGTCCAAATAGCGATCCGGTGGCAGGACTAGCTCATACCACGATGGTGGCCACGTTGTACTGCCATTGCAGCCACAGTTGGGCCCACAATAATGCGGATAACCACCGCCTACTGGCATATTATGTGTGGGCGGCGGTGGCACACTAAACGGCAGCATTGCATGCAACCCATTCATATTTGGCCCCACAGCCGGAGAGCCCGTTAGCGGATGCGGTGACAACTGTTGTCCCGTCCCTGTCGCTGCGGGCGTGGCCGTGGGCGTAGGCGACACGGACAGCACCTCTGTTGGCGTCAACCTGCAACACAATGGAGTTTCATGATAATAAATGCCATTTAGTGAAGATACGGATTTTTTTTGTTGCAATTTTTCCCATATTAAAAAATAAAAAAAAATCGTGAAGAATTGATTTAACACTGTATATTAATGATTGATAGATACAATCATTAGTTTTCAGAAAGTGTTAAGCTTTTAAATGGCTTCGGCATTCTCGAGTAATGATGAAAAATAGAAATTAAAAAAAAAATAAACATGTGTCACAAAAACTAGTTTTGGTAAATGTTACAAAAAAGTTAAATTTGTTAACTAGTGTAATTTAAATAACAATTTCTTTCTGTATAACAATTTTGAAAGTATTGTTTTCTCATCTGAAGCCCCATATCGATAAAAAAAAAACGTGGTTTTGATAAAGTATAGAAATAAATGTAAAAGGACATATTCCTGTCTATATCCCGCTTAGTATCCCGTGCACTTACCGACTTCTACTGCTCCACTGCGACTCACTGGCCAGCGAGCTATTGGACAATGCGGGCGACACGGCACCTGGACGATGCACCTGGATGCGGCTATGGCCGGAGCCGCTGGACATGCTGCCGGAACTGGGACCATAGGCAGTTGAGTAGCATGGCGAATTGGCATGACTCCAAGCGGCTGGAGCATTGTTAAAGCCATCACCAAACCCAAAGAATACTTGTTGTTGTGGCTGCTGTGTTTTATTGTTTTGGAACAACAGTTGCGGTTGTTGCTGCTGCTGCTGCTGTTGTTGTTGTTGCATGATGAAAGGTATTGTCGCGTAGTTGGGACTGGGAACTGTCATCACGGGCGTAAGTTCAACGCTTTTGCCACAACTATGATTGTTGCCCGTATTGTTGTTGGCTGCTGCCGCTGTGATTGCCTCGTCCAATTGTGCACAGCTTATCATATTTGTGGGCGTGGTGGCAACAGCATCCGGTGTTAATGCTATTGGTGATAGCATGCCAGGACCGAGCAGCTGCAACGATGGTGATGGCTGTAGGAACATGTTTTGGCCCGTTGTTGCCGTTGCGTTTGCACCAGCCACTGTTGGTGCCGTTATTGCAGTCGCTTTTGCCACATCAGACTGTGTTTTTGTTGTCGACGATGTCGGCGTGGGCGCAGGAGTTGGAGAGACAGCAGCTCCATTGGCTGTTGCTAGCGGCTTTAGCAGCAATGATGGCATCGTCTTGATGCCAGCAACGATTGCTGTTGTTGGTGTTGCCATTGTCATGGCTGGCGGTGGAACATCCACGTCCACATTCACATACGTTAGATTATAATAATTCTGATGCTCTTTGCCAGGAAGCAAATGATATGGATGCTGATGCTGCATTTGATAGAATTCATTTTTGCCAGCAACAGTGCAACCATTGCCAACAGCAGCAGCATTCGGCATGCGTCTATGCAATGCATTAAAGTTGCTCGCGGGCAATATTTCAATGGACTTTTGTGCTGTTGTTGTCGACGAGTTGTTGCTGTTGCTGTTGCCGTTGCCATTGAAGTGCATTTTCTTATTGTGCCGAAAATGCGTATTTTGCCTGGGATTGTTATTATGATTATGATTATGATGATGTTGCTGCTGCTGCTGTTGTTGTTGGTGTGTGTGCGAATGTTGCTGATAGCTATTATAGTTGTAGTTAACGTTACGATATCGCTGCTGATAACCGCTCGATTGTTGCTGCTGCTGAGACTGTTGGTGCTGTTTTTGCTGCTGGTTGACCTTGTCCCCATCGGGCAGCAACTCCTTTTGCAGAAACGATGCAATCGTCAATTGTTTCGGCTGCGAATAATACTGATACTGATAATAATGTGGCTGTTGATCCGCTGAAGTTGCTGCTGTGCTTGCAGCTGCCATTGCCAGTTCTGTTTCCTTTTGTGTGGCCAACGCCGCCTCCAACTGCTGCTGTAACAAATGGAAATACTTAAGTGATTTCTAGCTGATGTTTCTATTTGTCAGAGATTTAATTTATCGGAAAACAATTGAAAATTATTGATTTTTGTTATGTATTCTTCTACAATTAATAACGATGTTTCATTCTTTGAATTTTTTCTAAAGGTTAGGGAAAACCTTATAAAAGTATCCGAAAATATTAAATCTCTGTTAAGCTAAAGTTCTTGTAAGAATCTTAAAATTTAAAGAAGATAGTTAAACATAATTTCGACAATTTTGCTCACTTCTTTTTGCTGCAACGTGGGCTGTTGTGGGTAACTTGTCTTCCAGAAGCACAATGGTTGCTGTCGTGATCTTTGACCCTTGACGCTGCTGTTGCCGTTGTCCGACTGTCCCATTGTATTTGAAGGCGGCTGTTTAGATGCAACTGCCGTTTCTATTGCTGGCGGCGTGCTCTGTTTATGTTGTTGTTGCTGTCGCTCATTCTCAGTGTGATTGTTGTTGCTGCTGCTTGTTGGTGCTGCCTGAATTGTTGATGACTCGGAGCAACTATGATAATACGAGGATGAGCTTGAAGATTCTGTTGTTGATGATAGCGAGTTGCGTTTCTTATTGTTGTTGCTATTGTTGTTGTTGCTCATAGTTTTCGATTGGGATTTAGGGGGACAGTTGTTGCTACTATTATTATTATTATTGTTATCATTATTGTTGTTGTTGTTGCTGTCATTGCCCAACTTGCAATTGATCTCATCAACAATGTTTTGATTTTTGATCAATATATTGTTGTTGTTGCTATTGTTGTTGGTCAGCTTTGCAGTTGCTACTGATGCACCTTGCTGATGTTGCTGTTGCTGTTGGTGTTGCTGCTGGTAATAGGCAGATTGTTGCTGCTGCTGTTGGCTGCAGTTGTAGCTGTTGCTGCTGTTGTTAGTGTTATTGCCAAAATATTTCTTGCGCGTAAAGTTATGCACATGGTTGTTGTTGTTGTAGTGCATATTTTGCTGCTGCGATTGTTGTTGTTGTTGATGCTGGCGCTTTGCATTCTTGTTATCGCTGCTGCTGTTGTTATTGTTACTGCTGCTGTTGTTGGTATTATTATACTTTGCCTGTCGCAACATATTTGCAGTTTTGTTATTATTATTGTTGTTGTTGTTGTATTTGTTGTACTTCACTTGAGCGCCACAGCGAAAGTCGCGTTGCTGCTGCATTTGTTGTTGTTGCTGCTGAGCTGCTGTTGCCGTTGCAGCAGCAGCTACACCATCCGCCAAGCTGTCAACAACAACATTCGTGGCAAAGATTTTCATGTCTGCCCTGGTCGTGAACATAGCCCAGGAAAATCCGTAATTCTCTTTTTCTCTTTGACGGCGCCGCTTTAAGGTTGTGTATAAAAAATTGCTCAAAGCGATGTGTGGCGCGATTAATGATGCAATTAAGACTAAATTAATTTTAAAACGTATATATGTTTATAATTTTTTTTAAAGTTTTGATTTTTCTCTTTTAATATGTTTTTTTTTAATAATTTTTTAATTTTTATTTATTAACTTTTTTTATTGTTTTTATGCACTAGTTTGTGGCATTATTTCATTTAATTTGTGCAGTGTACTATTTTCAGATTATTCTACGATGTTTTTCTTTTCTTATTTATTATTACATTTATTATTTTGTTTTGCCTTTACTTTATTCTTATTAGAATTGACATTTTTGCTCGGCCACTACTGTATACAAATAACCGTAGTTCTTCTCTGTTATGTATGTTAATCCTTATTGTTCTGCTAACGAGCAGCAAGTGCTGAAAGTGCAGCGTGAGCGAAAGAGAGGGACGCGATAATTCCGTTATTTCTGAAGATTCAATGCAACATAGAGAAGACGAAATTAATATGACATTTTGTAGGTACAGAAAATGGCGTAAATTAATTAACGCTTATTCCTAAACAAAAACAAAGCACTCTTAGTGCTTATGTACATATATACATATGTATGTCTACGTACTTTTTTTATTTATTTCTATATCTCAGCACTCACCATAAAATGCTGAATTTAATACAATTTGAATGATCGGCTCACTTAACTAAACGGTGCTAAAACTTGAAGTGCGCTTAGCGCACGGCTCCGTTTGCAAATATTGCTATAACACACAATGGGCACATTAATAATATTAGAAACATTTATTTAAAATTTGTGGCACATCTTATATGTTTTATTCCGTATAACACTAAAAACTAAAAATATAGACACCGCGCTACTTTTTAAAGCAATAGCAACTACAAAGTATCGATATACAGAGCTGAGCCTTAAGGTGGGTACTCACTGCTTCACAAACGCTACACAAAGCAGTTCACAACGTCACAAGGCAATGTGAACCCTTAATGCCTTTTCAAAAAATTGTGAATGCACAAAAATTTGACAGTCCAATGTAAACACCACTTTCACATTCTGTTAAAATTTTTTTGCGAAGGAGATCTACACAATTTTGATAAAAACTATGTTAACTGCTGATAAAGTTGAAGCAGCTCAAATGAGCCCAATCCCATTGTGAAAAGCACATCGAGCAAGTTGGTTTTCCTTCGCATTGTGAAAACATAAACGTCATAGCCAAAATTTTAATTGTTGTTATTTACTTTCGCATTGCTTTTCAGTTTTGAACAAGAAATGGATTCACAAGATGAATCTGAGCTTGCTGCATTGGCGGTCATTGTGACTTGGCTTATAGAAGACGATGACGATAAATCCAAAACAAAGCACAGCTGTTGGGTCGAAGAATTAAATTTAACTCGTGGAAAAGAAGGGAAGTATGCGAAGTTAAGTGGAGCTGCGAAGTCTTCCGTTCGAATTCAAAAACTATTTGCGTATGGACGGAGCAACATTCGACCACCTCACTTTTTGGGTCGCTCCACTTATTAAAAAGAAGGCAATAAATTTTCTTGGACCAATTTCACAAGCTGTTCCACTTATCCAGTGCGTCCTTCTTGCTTTCCTCCAAATTCATAGCAATGAAGCTCCAACTTGCTTCCTTGGCCTCCCGGTCTATGTAGTTTTCACTACAAACATTCCAGAGGCATTCTGACTCCTCCACAGCTTCAATTAATTTGTGGATAGAATCATAATGCCACTGAATGGTAACCCGACGTCCAAGGTTTTTTGCTTGCTTGTTATCCATAATAAGTTTTTACAGAAATGTAACCTTTTCAATTGGTGAACAATTTCAAAGTGACATTTCTTTGTTTTTATTCATTTTGTGGAACTTGTTATTGTTCAATTCCGAACATTTTGTGAACATATTGATTCCTTGTGATTTTTTGCGATGCTCTATCACATGGACTGGTAGTGTTTAAATTGAAGGCTTTCACAAGGCTTTTCACAAGGCCTTCCACAATTTTGTGAACCGCAAATTTTGTGTTGCCAATGTAAACACTTTGACGTATTTCGCAAATCATCACAAAACATATCAAAATTTGTTTTCACATTGCGAAGCAGTGAGAACTCTCTTTAGTGATGGGTATCGTAGTTGTTATCGATCCTTTAAATAACAACTTAAACAACATTATACGTTATGTAATTGCATTTAATGATTAACAAATTTAAACAATTTATTCACTACGTTTTATTTTAAGCCTTAGTATTTGTTGAACAGTGTCTTCCAGAAGAGACGAGCCGGCAAAATAGTATCCCGTTTGATGCAACTTGGATCTGTTAATCTAAAATATTTGAAATTATTATCAAGTGGAATATTATTTAATAGTTTAATCATCTTACTGAAAATGTGAACGCCGTAAGCGCTCCAAGTAACCTTCCGTTGCAACGGCGGGCAGAAAAATCTTTCGCACTTGTCGCGGCACTTGCGGCAGCATTTGTCGCGCCAGCTTCAAATGCGAGTTGGCAACACTGGCCACCTCAAAGATGCACTCCTCAACCCCCTTATCGGTGCGATCGCTTCGAAGAATGCGCTCCTGGCTAACGCCATGCTTGACTAGGACCTCGAGGGGCACACAGACGGATTGTTGGCGTCCAGCATGTGGTATGGCACGTAGTAGCATTGCGATGCCCTGTGCCTTGCCCAGGTGTGATGCGGCATGATCCACCTGCAGATTCTTCACATCGCTCAGCTCCACAAGCAGATGCAGCAGAGACGAGCACGTCTGGTCCGCATAGTCCTCCAGTTCACGAAGCGTTTCAAACGACTGATTGGAAGAACGTTCGCGTGCCGTAACCAGTCGACGTAGATATATCTTATTTATCCGGCGTGCGCCAATTGTTCGCTTCAATTCCCGCAGCACCGGCTGATCCTTCACATATGATTTACTGCCCTCTGGCTCGAAACACTTCTCTATGGAGTCGTACCAAAACTTGAGACGCATCTTGGCTATTTGAGGCTCGCTAATCTGAAAGTTCGCAAGTTTTTTATTCTCCGAGTGGCATGGAAATTTATCGCTTACTCACCTGGGCACCAACAGACCGCGAGATTTCCACATTGAAAGCGCGCAGAGCAAATGCTGCAGGTCGCAGCTCCTTGGGCAGCAGCAGAGTGCTCAGATAGTTTTCATAGTCATATTTTCTGTTTGTTGGTAAGGGATGTTCGGTAAATATTACAGCAGATCTTAAATTAAACTTGACTTACTCGACAAGTCCCATGCAATATTTGGAACAATACTTATCCTCTTTGCTGACATCGTTTTTTGTTGTTGTTTTGGGCTGCTGGTGCTTCTGTTGATTCTTTTGTGGGTTGTGGAGGGCAGAGCCCGCGCCACTATTACTCACATATCGCTTAACAAGTTGGGACACATAAAATTGTCCAGTGTTATTTTGTAACAGGCGCCGCATTATATTTTTTTTTTTTTTACTAAACAGAGCTGCTCCGCACTTAACAGAGTTGCTCCACTGTACGGTGCTACCAGCACTAAATTAGATCGATAACATTTAACAGAATACTAATTAATGACAAACTTAAATAGAAATAATCAAATTACTTCTTTTTCTTTCAAAAAAAAAAAAATTTAAACTTACTTTAAATTCAGTATTTTTAACTTTGAATTAGGTACGTACACATATTTAACAACAGTATTTCTAAATGTCTGCAACACATCGTCCGCCAATACCAACACTAATTTGCGTTTGTACTTCAGTAATTTTTTACTGCATAAATTCTGCGTTAATTTTAAAACGAACATTTATTTTATATATCCGTCACATTCAATGTACAAATTCTTTTTTAAAATGATTTTAAATTGTAATATTAACTGCAGTAAAATTTTCGATAAATCGATGCACTCAGTTTGAGCAACTCTACAACACAACACTCATCACTGGTTTTCTTTTCTAGCCGCCATTCAAAAGAGTGTGCTTCAGAGCATTTTGTCGTAAATTCAAAAGAAAGTGCAACAAAAGTGAAAATCAAATAATACAATAATCTTTTAATCGGTGAGTACATGATTCAGTACAGCATAAGCTAACAGTTTGTGAATTAAACGTTGATACAGACACGAAAGCAACAGCAACAGCTCGCTTCATGTTGACTAGCGTGTTTATTTATTTACATGCATAAGTGTGTGTATATTTTTAAATATGTTTTGATCGAGATTAATGAGCAGATCACAACATGCACTTCAATTAGTATAGGCTTCCGATTAATATGTTTTAAATATACGTTTTGTTGTACAAACGCATGTATAGTTGAGTGCGTTGTCCGTTGGGCAATGAATAACAACATCGCCCTGTTAACATATCTTTAAAGAGCAGTGGATGTGGCAAGAGTGTGTCAAATTCGTATTGATTGAATTTAAAACGAGTATCTTGCTCCAAATATGTTCTACAATAACATTAATCTAATAAAATAGCTAACATTTAAGCAAAATATCAAAATTTCAGTGCAGGGATGTCACCTAGTCGTAAATTGTAAGTATGTATCGTTTTTATATGACGACGCGACAACTCTAGTAATTAATCGACAAGTTTTACCCCACGGTCGATATCTTCAATGCTTTTTTCTCTGCTCAGCAGATTTTCGTGTGCACTAAAAATAAAAAAAAATATTAGAAAAACAAATAGATTATACAAAATAAAAATAAATTACTTTTTAAAGTGAACGTGTATATGCTTGAATCATATAGTACAATTAATAGTTGTACAAAAGTGTTAATATATCTGCGAAATCCCAATGAGCTAAATTGTATAAATACATATGAAAAAATCGCTAACAGCGATAGCAATAACAAAAAGAGCAACAACAATAACAGCAACGTATGCTTGTGTGTATGTGTGTGTTGTAATTGAACGGATAGCGACGGCAACACACGGTACCCAGAAAAAAAACAGTATATTCAAATTAGAATCGTGAGACGACAGCGGCAACAACGACGACGACGACATTCCATAACTGCGCTGCGTAACCAACACTAATTTACAACACTGACAATGCAGCAGCAAACGGATCAGGATCAATAGCCAAAGCCTGCAATGCAAATAACCAATAGGTAATAACAACGAAACAATTCGAAACAAGCAAACGGAACGTGCAAGCGAGCGGCAAGGGAGGAGGAATCACGCGCCACCAATACGGAAAGACCAACAACAACAAAAAAGTTAGCTAAATGCTAAGTTATCTACAATTATTATTTATTGGCGGGTATACATTTGTGTGTGTATGCGTGTGTGTGTAACTTTGTTTGCCTGTGTATATGTGCACCCCAATTGGGCAGCTATCCCCCGTTTAAATTTTCAAGTCCAAAATGCATACGCACGCGTCGGCAGTCTATTAATTTGGCATATTATTAATTGATGGATTCTCTGTTCTGTTCTGTTGTGTGCTGTTCTCCTCGGCTTCATTGTTGGGGCCAGTTAGCTATTGCCATATTGTCTCAGTTGCTGCAGCTAATTGTCCACATTTGAGTGTGCAAAACATGCGCGCGCCTCCTGACGTATGTATGTACATACATACATACATATCTGTTTGTCCATCTGTTGTCCGCTCGTACGTCGTCCATCTGTTTATCCGGCAAAGCAATTGGAGTATTTGTAACTTACTATTTACATACTGTAATACAGACATATAGTTATTTGCGTCAAATTCTGAACATTGACTTCAGTCGTATACATACATACAGTTATTTAAGTAATTGTTTTGACCAAATTAAGAATTATATATTTTATTTTGCAAATATATACATTTTCATATTGTTTTTTTTTTTTTTTACGTTAAAATATATATTTACGAATATTATGTTATTTGTAGGGGGGAAAGTGGGGCGCACTTTTTACCCTCAAGGTTGTCTCCAGTGCCTCAATTGTATAACACAGTTCTGTTATGTTATGCGCCTCAGTGTTTATCTTTTGATATTTAATATCAATACGCTGACTCTGCCGTCTCTCTTAAGTATGTACAGTGAACTCTTTGTTAAACAACCCAAATATCTTAGCTACAAATCCGTGATATACATACCTTTCTTTGTCTGCCTCTTTGTCCCAAGGATATTCCCCAACTGTTGACCATATATGAATCAGGTTGCAAATGTCAAATGGTTGTGGTGCATGGAATACATTTCTCATAAATCAGATGGATTTCACTCTCTGCTTTATATTGTGACTCACGTGACTAGCATACCTAGTGTTTGCTCTCACTCTCATTTCTCCTTTGTGTTGCCTCCGTAAACATTTCATGCATTTATTTGTCTTACAATTCCATTTGTTCATCAAGTGTTAAGAAAAGAACTTCAAATGTCAGGTTTGAGATACTAACACAGAGAGCAAAGTCTTAACAAAATTAAATTCGCATAAACTCGAATTAGGTATTTGTGATTCTTAAAATTCAATCTTGAAGAACTGGGCATACAAATCCTTCTACCAAGCTCAAATAATCTTGATAAAAGAAAAAATATATTGAATAAAGTTTGGATTTACTTGAAATGAGTAGGAAAATTCAATAGGTTCTTATTTGTCTCCTATGAGAAGCAGTTCGAGTTTTACTTTGAAATTTAAATTATATTACCCAGGATAATTTTTGTAGTCAATCTTCACTTATTTTCACACTGACTAAAAGTCTTTTAGAACGACGTTGAACAAGTACGCATAGATGAAGACTTGTTATCATATTAAAATGTTTGTGAACTCAGTTACAGAGCTTAAATGAGTTGTATCAGGTGTGAATTGTACTGAAATCAAGAACATTTTGAACTCACTTTTAAATTTGAAGAAACTAAAATACTTGCATGTTTTGGCAATCGTTCTTGATATAAGATTCTCGAGATACTTGATTTTAGTAATTTCAAACTGAGAAATCAAGTTTGAAATACGAAATGTCTGAATTTTTCGCTCTTTGTGTGACTATCTTTGTATAAACTCGAAGTAATAATTAAATTTGAAGCGAATAAGAGTAAAGTTAAAGATTCTTCATAATGAATGTTTACTGTTGTATGTTTACACACGCACGCACACAGACTAAAGTGTAGACCCGCCATGTTACGATGTGGCCCAATATTGACTAATAAATTCTTACAGAAAACAACAACGCGATTACCAACACAGACATCATCAGATCAGATATACACACGGACACACAAAGAGCCAGAGAACGACCATAGGCGACAGAGGAGACGTCGGAAGTTGGAGCTGGAGTTGGAGTAGGTGTCGGAGTCAGTGTCGTGGTTGTCATTGCGTATAGCCATGGTGAGTACGAATCTGGTGGTGCCAGTGGTGCTGTGGGGACCCACAGCTCCGACGCACTGCATCTCGAGCGTCTTTCTATCGGATGATCAATGCACACTGGTTACCGGCTGCTACGATGGACAAATCTGCCTATGGCAAGTGGAGCCAAGCACATTAAAGATGTCGCCACGTTGCCTGCTCGTGGGACACTCGGCGCCAGTGTTGTGCCTGGTGCGCGCCTCGCTGCTGCCGGAGAACAACTTTCTCGTTAGCTCATCGGAAAATGGTGAGATGTGCACCTGGGATCTGATCGATGGCAAATGCACCGAGGCTGTTAAATTGCCACAGGTGCATACACAAATCCAAAGCTATCACACGGCAAACAGCGAGGATGTTCGTCTGTTTTGCATCGGCTACTATGCTGAGATTATGGTCATGGATCCATTTAGTCTGGAGGTCATCTATGTTCTCAGCTCGAAAGTGAAACCCGACTGGATATCGGCCATACATGTGCTGCGACCGATGCGACGCAAAGATGATGTCGTCCTGGCCATCACCACCACAGGCACTGTCAAAGTCTGGACGCTCACGGGCAATGAGAACAAGCATGCGGAACCGATCTACGAGAATGAATCAAAGGAGATCCGTTGTCTGAATGCGATCACCATGAACTGTTGTGCCCAGAATCAGCGCACAGTGTTACTTGTCTGCACAAAATATTGGCAAATCTATGATGCGGGCGACTTTACGGTCCTCTGCTCAGTGATTGCACCGGCACGGGAGCGCTGGCAGGGCGGTGATTTTATAACCTCGGATCGGGTTATGCTCTGGACGGATGAGGGCAAGGGTTATCTATATAAATTGCCGGCGAACTGCATACCGGACAACAAGGAGTTCCATTCAAAGAGCGTCGTTCGCGATGCACCTTATTTATATTTTGTGCTACAACATGCTGGCGACAAGGTTCTATCCTGTCCACCAGCGATGAAGCTTCTAACGGGCAATCAGACACACTTTCTGCTCCGTGGCGACTCGGAGGGCTATATATCGGTATGGAATGTGCCAGAGGTGCCATTGGACAATATAAGCATACTACAAGCCAAGCAAATGCCACCGCGCATCCAGAAGCCGCATGTCTGCACCTCCCTGGTGGAGGCGTGGTCCATTATGGATCCACCGCCAGTTGGCATACTCGATCAGCTGTCGAGGATTACGGAGTCACCAGTAAAGTTAACATCGAGCATTTACTTGCCACAACAGAGTCGATTGGTCATTGGACGCGAGGATGGCAGCATTGTCATTGTGCCAGCGACACAAACGGTCATGATGCAGTTGCTCGTTGGCATTAAGCAGAATTTCAGTGATTGGCCATCGCATCAGATACTTTATGGACACCGTGGTCGCGTCAACTGTCTGCTCTGTCCATCCATGGTGCATCCACGCTATGAGAAATCGCATCTACTCTCGGGCGGCATCGACTTTGCCGTTTGCCTGTGGGATCTGTACAGTGGCAGTCTGTTGCATCGCTTCTGTGTGCATGCCGGCGAGATCACACAGCTGCTGGTTCCTCCCGAAAGCTGCAGTCCACGCATACTTAAGTGCATTTGCTCGGTGGCCTCGGATCATTCGGTGACACTGGTTAGTCTTCAGGAGCGTAAATGTGTTACGCTCGCCAGTCGACATCTGTTTCCCGTTGTCACCATTAAATGGCGACCACTCGATGATTTCCTCATTGTCGGTTGCTCCGACGGCAGTGTTTATGTGTGGCAAATGGAGACGGGTCATCTGGATCGTGTGCTTCACGGCATGCTCGCCGAGGAGGTGCTCTCCGCTTGTGATGAGCAGACGCTGGATGAGGGCGGTGGCTCAGGTGGCACGTCCGCTAGCGCTGCCAATTCAGCCAGTGAGATGGGCATGGCCAATCCGGCGGTGCACTTCTTCCGCGGCCTCAAGTCGCGCAATATGAATGCCATACGACATGCCACACAGCGTGGCATCCATCAGTTGCAGCAACTGCAGGGCCACAATCAGGGCAATTTCGATTTCCTCATGAAGCATCGCAGCAATCCGTTGGTGATTCAGGGATTACGAACCAATCCCAAGGATGCCGAGAGTCACATACTCTTCTTCGATATTGAGGGTTTGATATTTGAGCTGCACAGCGAGGAATACGCCCAGATGACGCCGGCAACGCTGGAAGCCCTGGGTGTGCATCTCCAGAATCCCAAGGATGGCAAATCGATGCACATTGATGCGAGCAAAAAGATTGGGGACTTCTTTATCAAGGTGAAGAACAGGGCGGTTGACGTTGAGAAGATCCTCAAGGATAAGGACAAGCACGGACTTGTCCAGAAGTTCAAGGAGAAGACGGAATTTGTCGAGAAGACGGTGCAAGCCAAGATGGAGAGTCTGCAGAAGGCGGTTGAAGTGCACGATGATCAGCCACAGGATCTAAAGAGTAAAATTGCATCGAAAATGGAAGTTACCCATGTCATGGAGGTGGCACAACTGTTGCTATCGCTATTACACTCATGGGGCCTCGATCCCCATTTGGACAAGGTGTGCGAATCGCAGCTGGGACTGCTGCGTCCCATAGTTCCCATCTCGTATGGTGTGCTCTCCAAGGCCGGTTACATGTCGCTGCTGCTACCCACGTGGCAGAATAACTATGCCATACCGCCGGGTCTCCTCCAAACGCCCTCCAGCTCCAAGAAACGCCCGCTGCCCGAGGAGCTGCGTCGCTTGGAGCATCTGACGGCCATCTTTACATCACGTCTGCATTGGGAGCTGAGCACCACACTGACATCGAATCATATACTAGCCTTGGTGGCCATGTCCAACACATTGATGTCGATGAGCGCCGCTTCATTTCTGCCTGACAGCGAGAAGCACAAGAAGCTGCAGCGGTTGGCCCAACGTGCCGAGTCCACGCTGAGCAATGAGGAGGAACGCGAGGAGCTGCTCGCCCATCACACCTCACAGATCAAGCAGGGCTGGAGTTTGTTGTCCACGCATCATTGTTTCCTATTGCCCGATAAAATCGAGGCACTGGAGCCAAAGAAATTCAAGCGTCCCCAGGTGGAGATGATGGTCAAGCGTTGGCAGCATCATTGCATCGAGATACGCGAGGCAGCCCAACAGATTCTGCTCGGCGAACTCACTCGGATGGGAAAGAAGGGACGCAAACAGCTTGTGGAAAGCTGGGCACAGTATTTGCCCCTCTATACGCACACGGAACCCATTGTGGGTGCCCAACAGGTGGCGGCATTGATTAACAGCCAAGCTGGCGGTGCTGGTGGTGGCGGTGGTGGGTCCGGGCCTGGTGGTGGCTCTGGGGGCAATTCAATGATGGGCAATGGCAACAATTCGATGGCGGGTGGACAGTCGATGTCTGGTGGAGGCATTAGTGGCCCTGGAGTCGGCGGCAATGCTGGCGATCAGCATCAGGATGAGGACTATGAGGAGGAAGAAGAGGAGATTATACGAAAGCCTTCCAGTCTGTCGGAACTGAAGCGGAAACAGACAACCGCTGTCATATTGCTTGGTGTCATCGGTGCTGAATTTGGTCAGGACATTTCGCAGGAGTCACCGAATCATCGGGGCAGCATCAGTATCAGCATGGGTCCGGCTGCGGGCACAGAGAGACGCAAGTCATCGGTAGTGGAGGGTTTCGGCATTGCCAACAATCTGGCACGTCTCACATCCATGGCGTTGGCCCATCTGCTGTATGCCCCACCCTCACCCAAGTTGCCACAGTATACACCATTGCGACGGGCTGCAATTGATTTATTGGGCCGGGGCTTCACTGTCTGGGAACCGTATTTGGATGTATCTAAAGTGTTGCTGGGTCTATTGGAGATCTCCTGCGAGGGCAAGGCGGTGCCCAATTTGAACTACAAGTTGCCGCTAACACCGCAAGCGGATGCCTGTCGGACCGCCCGGCACGCATTGCGTCTGATAGCGACGGCACGACCGGCAGCCTTCATCACGACCATGGCTCGGGAGGTGGCGCGTTATAATACGATGCAACAGAATGCACAATCGATAAATACACCGCTGACGCAATCGGTGCTGTACAAGGCCAAGAGTGAGATACTCCAGTGCGTCGAGATGCTGATCGATAAGATGCAATCGGAGATTGCCGGCCTGCTCGTTGAGGTAATGGACATTGCCCTACACTGTGTGGATAGCAATGAGCTGAAAAGTCGCGGTCTCGCTGAACTTTGCCCGGCCATATGCAAATTCAATCAAATCTCGCATTGCGCCCAAACGCGTCGCATTGCGGTTGGAGCGAATAGCGGCAACCTGGCCATCTATGAGCTGAGGCAGAACAAATGCCAGATGATACCCGCCCACACGCATCCGATTACCTCGTTGGCCTTCTCGCCGGATGGAAAATATCTAGTTTCCTATTCGTGTGCCGAGAATCGTTTGTCCTTCTGGCAGACGAGCACTGGTATGTTTGGTTTGGGTCAATCGCAGACACGCTGCACCAAGGGATATTCGACGGCTCCCATACCGGATGTGTCTCGTCTGAATCCGATGCGGCTGGCGAAGCTCGTCTGGATCAATAATCGCACCGTAACGCTTATGCTGGCCGATGGCTCCGAGACGCGCTTCAATGTCTAAGCACGCAATCTTTATTCTTCGACTATCGATGATCGTTGCTCAGCGGATACGAATATCTTTTCGAATTCGAAATCGGATTCAGTTTCATGCAGATCCAGATGCAGATTCAGAGCGGATTCAGAGTCAACGTCGTTAGGCCACAAACTGAGCAGCAGAGCTGCAAACTATTTATTTAGGCAATCAACAACGCGGACTTGAAAAGCGAGCGACCAGATAGATCATCAACTAAACAATAAATAAATGCAATATTAAAAAAAAAACAATCCCTCATTTACTTCAAGACTGTCAGAGCCAATTAAAAAAAAAATCAAAACACGATTTTTTAGTTAATGATGCAGAAATATTCAATATATCCTAATTTGTTTCGTGTTAAAATTGCAACATTCATGTGAGAATCCAAGAATTGCTTCCTTTTACTGCAATGTGGTACTAAATTGAAACTTTCAACGTGTTTTGACAATCTTGAACCAAATGAGCCCAATGTTCAGCAAAGTAACGAAAACAGGAGGAGTAGGCGCAAAAACAAAAGAAAAAAAAAAACAAATATGAAAAAATTAAAAAAGAAAACAAAAAAAAAAATCTGTTATTTATTATGTATAATATCTATTTGTATATGTATTTTAATTGTATTTGTGCGATTTTAAACCGTTTTTTTCTTATGTGGAACTTTGTTTCTAAATCTAGAGCAACGTTGTTCCACAATTTGTTCCGAATTTCGTATCCGAAACAGCTTCGCAATATACACTGTATGGAGATGGAACTCCAAATCTCCCTTAAGCACAATAAAACTAACTTTGGAGATGTTTATTATATTTTTTTTGAATGATGTTTTACCTTTTTTTTTTTTTTATTTTAACTAGTGAATTTGTTTCGGTTAGGGAATTCTGAACGTCGCTGTTTATTATTTATGTAATGAGTATTTTGTATTCTGTAGCTTAAGGTTTAGCTTCTATTTGGGTGAAGCCCGCAAATAAATGCTTTTTGGTTTGTTGTTATTGAAATACGAGTAAATAAAAACGAAACTATTTAAAATAAAACCAATTTATCGATTAATCACATTCAAGCACATTTGTTAATACGAAATGGAATTGAAATGAGACGAAAGATGGAAAATGTAAAACAAAAACAAAGAATTAATGCTGTTATTACTACATATGCTATTATTATTATTAATATTACTATAACTATTATTATTATAATTATTATTGATATTGATATTTGTTATGCCTAATGTATTGTTATCTATCTACAAATACTAAAAGAAAAAAGTTAAACAAATAAATTGTATGTATTGCGCAATGTTGCTATTACAAGAAAACAAAACCGAAAAAACAAAAAAAAAAACAAGAATGAAAAAACGAAAAATTAATATTATTTTTTATGCTTTCATTTTCGTATAACGCATACAATTAGAAAACTTAAATATTATTATTTTTTTCTTGTTAATTTGCGAATTACAAACTAATGTTAAACATTAACTAAAACGTATTAAAAACGTCAACTACTTAAATAAAAATTATATGAAAAGTTTAGAAAGATTATTATATACACACACACACATAAACACACCCACTACGGTCATATATGTGGAGTGTGTACTTTACCTGTATTTATATATGTACGTATGTATAGGTATTAAATTATGCGCGGAGATAAACTAAATAGACACCTACACACACACACACACTGTTATGTAACAAGTGAATAAATTGTATTTGTGCTTAATTTGAATTACGAATATGTACGATTATTTATATGTATGTATATTCGAGGTCCTTCAAACAAAGTATTACACAAAAATAAAGAGAAAAAAACATATATAAATATATATATATATATATATATAATATACATACAACAAATAAAGTCAACCAAACATGAGCCAATCGCGTTGTTGTTTTAGTGTTATTAATTTTAATATATTTTTTGTTGATTTTATTTTTAAAAAGCCCTTTTATAAGCATCATTTGGGTTTGTGTTGAATATAGCAAGTTCATCACTGAAGTTCCGCTGCTGTCACTGTAGAAGGCAGTTCACGCTAGTGACGAAATTAGTTCTGGTCAGAGTTATATAGCGTATTCATATGGTTCTCAGAATGAATATTTATGCAGGGATAAGAATAATGTCCTGATACCAATGATAATGCAATCTTATAGCAGAGCCACTAGCTGGAGTACAATATCTACAGGAAGAACCGATAAGACAAAAATTATTTTACAGATTTTAATTATAATCTGTCATCGTGATATGGAAGCTGAGGAGCCAATGGAAGCAAACAAAAGGTTCATCGAGACATAAGGACGAATTACTTACAAAAATATAGATAGAGATACAAGTAGATCACTCTTACATACAAAGAATATGATTGCAAATTGCAATTAGTAAAAAATAAATAACTTTTTATACCCGTTACTTAAAAAATAAGTAGAAGGGTATATTGTATTGTATTCGTTTTAACAGGGCGAAGGAAGCATCTCCGACCCTATAAAGTATATATATTCTTGATCAGAATCAACAGCCGAGTCGATATAGCCATGTCCGTCGGTCCGTCCGTGTGAGGGCCTAGATCTCAGAGACTATAAGAGCTAGAGCAACCAAATTTGGCACACAGATTTCTATAAACCCCACGCCAGTCAAGTTTGTTTCAAAATTTTGCCACGCCACTTTCCGACTCTGTAAATCGCGAAAAGCCACCACTCGCACAGTTTTCAAGATATTAGGAATTTTTTACTAATTAACGTTAGCTACTATTATTACCTATCTTCCCATTAAATCGTAACAAGATTGGACAAATGATTAAAGTTTTTAAGCAAGTAAGTGCCTAAAAGCATGCAATAAAAAATATTTTAAATTTATTTTAGTAAGTAACGGGTATCCTATAGTCGGGAGCTCGACTATAGCCTTTCCGACTTGTTAAATATCATGTTGATAAAAAATAATACTTTTTTTTAATCATAATTATAATAATGGTAGGCAACTAGTGACACTTTTGGTTCCCAGTGTTCTTTCCGTTATGTCTTAGCTATTGGCGTAAGCCAGACGAACAAATAAAGTACATTTTATGATTTTTAACAAAATATAATCTATTTGAAATTGTTTTGTTGTACTATTAAAAACGACTGAAAAAGACATTTTTTCGAGTCTGCGAGTAGATTTTTTATTTATTTTTTTTCTTTATTTTTGGAATCGATTGGTTTTTGTTGTTTTGTGCCCACTGCTGACCTATAACATGGGTTAATGAACATCTCCACAATGCAGTTTGCTTGTGATGACCAAACTATTCGATATCAGCAATGTGAAGCTTGTCATGGTGACATCTTTGGAATAGCTATATTAAAGGGCGTCTTCTGGGTCAGACAGCCGAATCTTAGCTGCTTTTTAAAAAAATCGTTGAAAATGAAAAATCGATTTTTCACCTTTTTTTTGTAGTCCAGTGTACAAAAAAAAATTATCGAGACAGGGGCCATAGCTCCGTTAATTTTGAATCGTTTGGCCCTTATTTCATCAAAATCGGTCCAGAAAAACTTGAGTAATTGTGTAAACTTATTTGCAAAACACGGTTTCGAGAAATTTGACAATTAGAGAACAATATGTATAAGCGGAGAATAGTCCCAAATTGGGCAAGTCTTTTGCTTTGTAAGTTCAAAAAAAATTTGAGCTTTTAAATCCAATAAAATATTTTAAAGATGTCGGATTAACAAATTGATTATTTACGTTTACGTTACAGCAATTATTCGTTGGCAAAGATGCCCGAAACGGAAACCTTGAAGACCGGAAACAGGGGAAGGCCCAGGAAGGTAGTGGCCGCCGCGCGGAAAGCCCAAAGAGTCTCTCAAGATGAGGATGATTCGACGCCGCCGACCAGCAGCAAATACAATAAACAGAGTGACACTGATGAGAGGAACGAGCCGGATAATGATGAGGAGTTGGATGCAGAGCCAGAGGAGGAGGCCGATGAGAATGAAATGGACCATGATGATGACATCGAAGATGACTATGAGCCAGACAGTAATGACGCCAGCGATCCTGAGGAGCAAGTGGAGCCACCTGCGTTTAGTTTAGCAACGCTAGGACTACAGCGTGTGGGCAGCGCCCCGCCCCCAAAGCCCAAGACCCAAAAGGCCCCCATCCTGACCCTCAATGCCCGTGGCATGCCCGCCCGCATCCGGAAGCGCAATCCCCTGTTCTACGACGAGAACATCATCAACGATGATAAGCCGCTTCGTGTGAGTCTCGCGCCAAAGAAGATGCAGGTTCGCGGAGCTGGCGATGGCGGCAATGGCAAATTGCAGACGACTCCCTCCAAGGTGCTTAAGAAGCGCAAGGGTGTCGTGTCCCGTTACATGCGATCGAATGATGACGGTGCCACCTCCAATACGAATTCGGCCAGTGCGGATGCAGAGTCGATGGGTGGTGGCAAGCAAAAAAAGACGCCCAGCAAATCCCTGACACTGCCCACGACATCAGCCGGTGCCAAGGGACAGCAGGTGGGTGGCAACAAAGCGGGTCGTGGGGCTGGCGGTGGGGCAAAGAGCGCCGCCGCTGCAGCCGCGATGGCCGCTGCCGAGGATGCGGCCAAGAAGGCGGAGGCCCAGGCGACGGCAAACAAGCGATTGGGTCAATCGATTGGCCTGCGTCTGCGTAATCTGTTGAAGCTGCCCAAGGCGCACAAGTGGGCAATTGCCGAGTGGTTCTATTCGTACATTGACAAGCCGCTCTTCGACTCCAAATACGATTTCATGAATCATGTGAATGAGTTGGCGCCACGATTGGGCACCCGGAAACTCAATCGCCACGAGTGGGTGAACATCAGGCGACGGATGGGTCGACCACGTCGCTGCTCTGCCGCATTTTTCAGCGAGGAACGACGCGAACTGGAGCGCAAGCGTCAGCTGATGCGAACGCTGCAGTCACGGAAGCCCGGCGAGCTCAAGGACACGGTCCTGTTGGCCGATATGCCCGAGAAGATACCAATGCCATTGCCACTGGGCACCAAGGTGACGGCACGATTGCGTACGCCGCAGGACGGCATCTTTGGGGGCACCGTGGCCGCCTATGATTCCCTGAACGCCATGTATCGGGTAACGTTCGAGCGGGTGGGATTGGGCACACAATCGATACCGGACTTTGAGATTGTGTCGGAGAACTTTCATGAGATGCTGCCACTGCACAGTTTCACCAAAGACTTCCGTCCGAATCTGATGAGCATCTATCAGACAAACAATCTGGGCTTCACCACCAACTTGGGATTCACCACAAATCTGGCAAGCAGCTATCAGGGCAAACGTTATCCGCTTGCCAGCACTGGCAATCTCAATAGCAATAACTTGACGGCTCCGCAGAAGCATCTGGCCAACAATAATGCGGCGGCAAGGAATGCGCTCAGCATGAAGTTGAATAAAAGTGATCCATTGCTTGGACAGGATGCCAGCGGCGAGAATCCAATGAGGCATCAGCTGGCGCGGTATCATGGGTATTCCGTCAAGTTACTGGAGCATTTGGTGCTCTTGCAGAATTTTATTGCACTCAAGGAGGCAAAAATCCAGCGACTTAGTGAAATGAATAGCAACGCGGAGCTGGCAATGGGCGAGCTGTTGGGTCAGGAGGAGCCGGGTGATCGCAGCCGGAGTCAAATGCGTGACGATTTCCAGCGTCGCTATGCCTCCAACATATTGTCCATTGAGCAGATAAATGGTGATCTCATGTATGAGTTGACCAAGGTGCAAGAGCTGTCCAGCAGCCTGACACGCAATCCCAATGTCCAGGCCATGATATCGCCCACATTGTTGCGGGAGGAGTGTCGCGCCAAGGCCAGCCAGACAGTCGATGAGATGAGCAAGGGAATGGTGAAGAGTGAGCGGATGGTGACACTACTGAAGAATCTCACCACGCTGCTAATTGTCACCCAGAACTTGGACAGCGAGTGGGAGGCGGCGGAGGTAAACAAAGTCCTCGAGGGTTGCATCGAGGAGGTGCGCAGCAATTTAGTTTGCAGCGCCAACAGCGAGGTGTTCCAGAAGAGCGTACAACTGCGTCTCGAGTATATTGCACTGGACATCAATCGGAATATTGAGGAGCGCAGCTTTAGCCAGGCATCCGCCAAGTCACCAAAATCACCACCCAAGTCACCCAAATCGGAGGCAACCGACACGGCTGCTGAGACGGCGAGCACGAAAACGGCTGATATCGATATGGATACGAATGATAATGATTCAGATGATCAGAGAACGGATCAGAAATCAACATCGCCGAAAAGCAAACAAGATAAATCAAAGAAATCATACAAATCGGAGCCCATGGACGTGGACCGTGATGAACACGATGAACCTGAAACGGATCCTGAACCCGCAGAGGAGAAAAAACACGCTGACGTTGATGACGATGCCTCCGCCGAAGCGGAAGCAGAAGCTGATGACTCGGACTCGACAGAGAAGCCAACAAGTTCGAAATCAATTGCTAAAGTGGACAACACAAATGCGGATCCTTGTGGCGAGGACAGTCAAATCACAATTGAGTCCATGAAGGAGTCGGATGAAGAGAGTCAAACGCCTGACGATAAGGATGATGATAAGATGAAGCTAGTCGCGCCAACAGACGATTCAGACTACCAACAGGAATTCATATACATCAATAATAAGAAGTGACGAGTGAAAATGAACGAGTAACGAGTTGTACTTCAGTTAATCCCTAGTTGCTTGCAATTTAACAATTTACCCATTTCATACTTTACTCCTTATATACATATGTATATTGTTAAATATATATACATATGCATACATTTTTGTCGGTTTTTCCCACATGAATTTCGATTATGGCTTATACAAATTGTATATTATACATTTTTCTCGATTGTTAAATAACAGACCCATGATGAAATTATAACAAGGTGACGTATTCGCTCTCTTTCGGGGTCACGACAGAGTTAGATATATAGTAAACTTGTTCTGTTTGGTTTTCTTTACTCTTGATTAATTTTCGTTTTATGCGCTGTGGCCCCGAAAAAGAGGGCACGTCGAGCGAATAATTCACCTTGTTTTAATTTCATCATGAACAGACCCATTGCTATTATTTTTCGTATATCCTACCTGATTTGTAACGGTTTTTTTTATTATTCATAGTTTTTATGTAGTTCACATTTTACATGTAAAATGCAAATTATCGATTGTGTCGCAATAAAAAAATTTTAAGAAGAATGCAACCCGATTCATTTTGTGAATATTTTTATTAAACAGCTGGCGGTCAAGTGAGTTTGCTATTAATCATCATCATCGCCATTTTCGTCGTCGTCGTCGTCATCCTCTTCACTGGACTGATTCAGCCAGTCGACCAGCTTAGCGAGACTTTGCCGCAACGTTGCATGCTCTATAGTGTCCAGTTGCTCGTACCAGGCGTGTACGGCATCTTCGGAGACAAAGTCTTTGTCGTACAAATAATGTACCACCTGCGAGATCTTCTCGCGCACCAGCTCATTCTCCTCGCAAATGTCCTGTGCGATAAACAAATACGAAGTACGTTTAGTATCAACAACAAATGAAACTGTTCCGGCTGCTTAATACCTCCAATGCCTTCAGACAATCAAACATGGCATCTTCGCTTTTGATGTAGTTGGAAACGACGGGTCCCAATTGCTTGAATGCGGCATTAATGGCCATCATAACATTATCATTAGCCGGTTCGATGATGCTCTCCATGCCAAACACGGCCTTGACCACATTAAAATTGACCTCTTTAAGGGACATATTGTAGGCATAGCGTGACGAGTTTATCTCGAGTATAAGAAAGTCCGGATTGGATTTCTCACGAAATCCGCGTGTCAATGAATCGATTACCTCTGACAAGAATACTGCAAATAAATAAATCAATAATAATATCTAATACATTGTATATTGTAGAGTATATTACTGTTGGTGTCGTCGGGCAACGGGGTCGCAACGCGAGACTCATCCTCATCATCGTCGTCGCTAGAATAGCTGTAGTCACTGACTTCGTTGGCTTGCGATTGAATCTCACTCATTTTGGGTATGCACAGAGTTGTTGTACTTGGTATTAATTCCTCGTCGGCATCGGAGTCATCGGGATCGCCAGTTGTCAAATCGCTGACGATATAAGCCTTTGGTCCAATTGCCTCCAATTCGACTATGTACAAATATTGCAAGTATTGTGCGAATTAGTAACAAACGTAAGTTTAAGTTGGTAACATGGTACAAGGATTAGGTAATTCCTTAGACCAACGTCTAATAAAGCCAAGAACATCTTTAGATTTTTTAGTAATTACAGAATTATGGTTGCCTTAAAACAAAGGTTGGGTGCAATGATAAAACCTAAAACTTCTGCGGTTAAGGGAATTGTCATTGATCTTATAATTATGTATTATTCGATTATAATCGAAGATATGTATGTACTTACCAACTTCATTCTCTTCGGTGCGCTGTGTATTCGATGAATGTGTGACCAATGTACTGGCCAGATTAGTGTTTGCCGGTAGAACGCATTTGGCTCCAAGAACACAGCCAGCGGTAATTACGCACTTCTCATTTATTACAGTGTCCGGGCCAATAACGCAGTGCCTCAGCTGACAGTTGTCGTGGATGGTCACGTTGGCCATGAGGAAGACATTATTGAGCTGGCAATTCTTGCCGATGCGACAGTTGGCGCCAACTACACTGGAGCTAATGACGGTACCGGTATCCACATGACTTCCAGCCTGAACGACAACATTCTCCTGCAGCGCCACCTTAGATACGTTGGCATCGTGGCTCTTGTATATGTTGTCCTTGTAGAAGACATACTGCTGTTGAAGTTTATAAACACCCATGTCGGGCACTAAAGGATATGCCCAGCGACTAATGATGTCCCGACTGACTAGCTGATAGGAGAGCCAATTGTTAACCTTGTGTGCATACTGTGCGGATGGCAGCAGTGACACATATATCCGACTGTCCAACAACTCCTCATTGATGAGCAGGCCGCGCACAAAATCATCGCGTGTTTGAAAATCAAAATTATCGCTGAACAGCGACAACATCGATGGGGATCCAATGGCAATCTGCGGATCCAGCAAATTGTGATGGAGCGTCACACATGAATTGCTGAGGAACACATCAAGCGGTATCTGATAGCGTGTCTCCTTGTGATTCATGCGCAGTCTCTGATGGTAATGCAGGCGTGTGTTTTGTTTATCCACGGCAATCAGCAGCTCATTACCGGTACGTCCAGTGCTGCTGGTGGACTCTTTAAAGACCAGCGTGGCAGCAGTACCTTTATCGAATTTCGCAGTCCGCTTGTGCTGCTCCAGCACTGGTCGCAGATCCGCATTGGTCACTGTGTCCGCGCCCAGTAATATAAAGTTGCCACGTATAAGAGCTTTAGCATCCAGATCACGCATAGCATCGCCAAAGCAGCGACAACCCTCGCCACCAATGACATGAACAGTCATTTTAAATGACCACGATGCATATGTGGCGATACCCTGTCTGAGATTTGTTGTTAAATATTAGTATGCATGATGCAATATGTCGAAATAATAAATCGAGAAATCAAATTTCACACTCACTTAATGTAATCCCGAATGTCCTGCAGATAGAGGCTGGCATAGACGAAAACTTCCTCGACGCCACTGCGATTTAAAGCAATTAGAGCATAGTCCAGCATGCTAACATTAACCAGTGGCAGCAGTGCCTGTTTATATACACATATATATGCAATAACAATAAAATTTAATTAAAGAGTGCAACGTGCGTGGCTACAATATTCAAAAGTTTTACACCAACCGTGGAGCCTTCGTCTGACAGCGGCTTAAAGTTCCACACATTGTTGTCGGCAATCAGAACAGCCTGTACGATTTCCTTTTGGAACTGTGACATTATTTTAATAAAGCGAAACCAACGCAAAACAATTTGCGTGCAAACTGAACAAAATTAAAGTTGCTGTTAATTCTTTAACAGCACTGTCAGCTGATAGTGCTGGTTAACGAAGAAATGCAACTGACTGTTGCAGCCCTGTCTTGCTCTGTGCTACATTTCAGCTGTTGACGATGGTTTTTTTTTATTGCTACTCGGGTGTAATGTTTGTACATATCATTTCGTTATTTTTATTTTTTAATGTTTGTGCGTAAACATAATTGAAATTCAATGATTTAGAAATTGTAAAATGTGAGTAGTGTGATCAAAATATATATATAACAGTTAAATGATAAAACTGATGAATTGAGACTGCAAATGAAATCGAAAGCTAAATATTATCGTCATCGCCAATAGGCGTTCTATGACTGTGACGGCAATTGTGTTGTTTTTGTACGACAACAAAAAACTATACCCGCCCACACCCACCAAGTTCAACGTAATGTTAGTGAAAAGAAAAATATTCAAAACAAATTAAAAACGGTTAAATATATTGGAACTGGCCATGAATGCTTTCCTGACCTCGATTACGGTTTCGGTATTACTCTTGAAACATCGCAAATAAAAAAACTAGTGGTGTCGTCACTCGTAGTCGCATGCGAGCGTTCGCATTAACTAAAAATAGCAAATCTAAAGCAACAACACAAATCGTCGTAACTACATCCAGTATTATTCTGCATTCCTCCGTGTATCTGTCCTTCCTTTCGTTTAGCACGCCATATACATAACAGAAACCAAAACAGAAACAAGCTAAAAGGCCGCTAAAAGCTATCTAAAAGCCGCTAAGCAATGGAACGCGGCATCAATTTCCCCAATGGCGCTGATGCGGCCGCAGCTGCTGTCCCAGGGAAAACAACAATGGAACTTGTGCAGCAGCGCTTTAAATCGGATGAGACAGTTCACCTGGTAAGTGGGGGAGTTCTCAATTGTGAACATACTGGTTAATCGATTCATTGATTAACTTACTCCACAATTCCGAATGTTTGCATTTAATTTGTACTTATGTATGTGTAAATGACATAAATACTATGTAAATAAAACACGTACACAAAACACAGTTGTGCCCTCGAGATAACATTGTATCAAGTTTATAATATTTCACTGAGTAGTGATAATTTGGCTCAGCAGACATTGAACATTGAACAGCAGACATTGACACGATCAAAATGTAACTATCTACAAAAGAATAATAGTACGAGGAATAGTAATGATAAATAAAACAAGGAATAATATCGCAATCTGCAGTGGCATCGTTAACCGATAACAAGCGAACGCTGTTTAAGTGCTCCTAAAATGTAGGGTATTTCATTTATTATATGTTTTTTCGGAGTTTTAGAAATCAGCGACCATGATTTTATTTAAACTTACTATTTTATGCTCCTAATCAATTCATTCAAAAACAAAATGTTAGAGATTCAATCTCTCGTACTTACTTGTTCTTATGTGTATATTTTTGGAGTCACAAATATCGATGGCCATAAATTTATTTAAAAAATAAAAATTTCTAATGGCTTATGACGATATGAAAAACTGGTAATAATATAAATATGTCCAATTAAATAGAACTATTAATTTGTATTACTTGTGTAATTTTCATGAAGCACATGCAATTAACTAAAAAAATACAAATTTAATAGAAGTATGGGACTCTTTCCATTCTTTATGAGGAGCTTACCTAAAATAATTCCCTTATCGTGCAACCACAGATTACTCAATATCAATAGTGAAAAGGGCATTCTTTATCACCAGTTGCAAAAATGTTATTATCGATTGGCTTGTTGATTCTTTGCAGATCTTCGAGGCATATCAAATCAAGGGTCAGGAGCATGTCGAGGGCCTGTTGGCACTGGTGTCATCATCATCGGGTGGCACATATGCGATCATTTCATTCAGTTTCCTGCGCACTCCTCTGAGCGCATGCAATGAGCTAAAAATAAATAAAGTATTTCCGATTAACAAAAGTTTCCAACTGACGAAGGGTAAGTTGACCGTAAACATATGAGTGTGCACAATAACTTTGCATTTATTGAACACCTTTTTTTACAGATACCAAGGGATCCATAACGGAGCAACAATTCGATTTGTCAACAGACGATGACAGACCAAGCAAATACTACTATCACCCCATTAAAACCGATATGACGTCCGTTGATTATGAGGAATTCGTTGCAAGGGTGTATTCCTGCAAAAGCTCCATGTGGATTGCCGAAATGCCCATAGAAAGAATGCTCAACTTTAGGTGGCTTGATGATTATCGTGAGATTGGTGAAGTGAAGCAGGAACTTAAGAAGCGTGAGAGCCAATACATTGTCTATAAAGATATTATGTATGTGAGCACTTTTTAAATATTCTCCATCAGTGCTTTTCATCTTATAATCTTATCACCTGTCTATCTATTTACAGCGTTTACTGTGCCACTTGGAACGTGAACAACAGGCCATGCTGGGATAACAATGACTCACTGCGTCCTTGGCTGGCTTGCGGCGAGACGCCTCCCCACATATATGCCATCGGACTCCAGGAGATCGATACGATGACTAAAGTAATGCTCAACGGTAATCAGATGTCCATGTACGCCTCACAGTGGATGTAAGTGTGATCAAAGGGCTTTTTTATATACCCTTGTTACAAGTATTTCAATTACCTTGTGAAGGTGTCATGTCCGTCAATCTTTTTACTCAATATTACAGGTGATTCATTTGATGTTTTTGTTTTTATATTCAAATAAATAAATAACTTAAATAGAATTGGATGCCAGAATCTTTACACTGACATTAATTTTTTAAAGATAATCTAATTTCAAGATAATATAAAAATCGACTGTCGAGTCACATTTCCAGCTCAGTAGATACATCAATATACAAAATTTGATGGGCAATCCGAAGAGGGTCTCGCACTACCATTCAGCCATCAACATTATCTATAATACTCGAGATCCAATTCTATTCAAAGTGCTTTGTATAAGATTAAAAAAAGGGGTCTAAATGAATTACGAGTATATAATTTGTAAGGAGCCAAAATCTTTAAATTTATGACTTTATCGTGCAACACTTTTGTACATACAAATTTATGATTAGATATGTACCTTATCTTATCGAGAAGTTATTGCAACAGCTTCCACCGAAATAAGCAATTTGAAAACATGAACTAGGCTAAATTTAATTACGGTTAAGTAAAGCAATTATTTTGACATAGAAATCATCAATTATTATAAATGTAAACATTGAATCTTATTGTTTTTTTTTACCTATTTTAAGAATCATAATCACTTATAAAAAAGTTAGAGAAAAAAAAGTAAAAAGAAATATCTTATTTTTTTTGTCAAAGCAATTACTTGATATACTGTTTATGAATCTGCAAGTCTAATTCATTGAAATCCTTTTTGACAGACGCAAGATGCTGGAAAACCTGCACCACGGCACTGGGATCGAGTATGAGGAATTGCAGTCGGTTCGATTGTCTGCCATGATGTTAACAATCATTGTGCGCAAAAAGGTGAGACAACATATTCTACGTTGCCGGATCAATTCAGTGGCACGTGGCATTCTCAAGACACTTGGCAACAAGGGCGGGGTCGCCGTCAGTCTGCAATTGAATGAGGCGAATATATGCTTCATCAACTCGCATCTGGCCGCCAATATGGAGAACGTGGGAGATCGTAATGAGGACTACAAAGGTATTGAAGAGGGCATGCGATTTGAAGAGGATGGCAGACCGTTTCGCACTATCAACGATCATGAGTAAGTCCAACAACTTACACAATAACAATATGAGTAATTAATGCCAAATATTACAGTCATATCTTCTGGTTGGGAGACTTGAACTATCGCGTTAACAAGCCGAAGACAAATCTGCTAGAGCAGACAAGCGATCAAGATCAAATATTTGATCTACGATTGGAAAGAGATCAGCTGCGATTGGAGATGGAACAAGGTCATTGCTTCAAGGGATATTCGGAGGGTGAGATCAAGTTTGAGCCCACGTACAAATATGATGTGGGCACCGATATCTATGACACGAGCGAAAAGCAAAGAGCGCCAGCATACTGTGATCGTGTGCTTTGGAAGGGCAAGCAAATCGAACTGATAACGTATAATAGCGTCATGGGGATTCGACAAAGCGATCATAAGCCTGTTTATGCCATATTCAAGATGAAGATCAAGACGCGCGATGAGGCCAAGTATAAGCGTGTACAGGAGGAGGTGCTCAAGGCTGTTGACAAGCGTGAGAATGATAATCAGCCGCAGATCGTTGCCGAGAAGACCGTAATTGATTTTGGTCTGATGCGATTTAACGAGCCATCCATAAGGGACTTCAACGTGTACAACAACTGCCCGCAGCAGGTGGACTTTAAGTTCAAAGTCAAAGACTCGCCATTGAATGACATCTGTGAAAAGTGGCTGCATGTGGATCCGCGCTCTGGCAGCCTACTGATCGAGTCGGCGTGTTCCATTCGCATAAGAATGATGGTCGACGCCAACACCGTGACGGGACTGCTTAAAAAGATAAGCTCTACAAGAGGCAAATGTGACTTTGATATACTCATATTGCATGTAAAGTCCGGTCGGGATATATTCATAACAGTTACGGGCGAATACCAACCCAGCTGCTTTGGCTTATCCATGGAGACAATGTGTCGCACTGATCGGCCGATCAGTGAATACAAGCAGGAGGAAATTAAGAATCTGGTAATAATCTTTGTTATATTCTAATCATAGTCAACATAGTGTAATCGGATGCTAACCCATTGATTTTATATGTAGATAAATGACGTGTCGCCCGAGTACCGTGTGACAATGCCACGCGAGTTCTTTCTGCTGATCGACTATTTGCACAGACAAGGAGACCAGTTGAAGGGCATATTCCAGAGCTACGATCGCCGGCAACTACTCAGCAGTCAATTCAATGCTGTACGTGACTGGCTTGACACTTGGTCGGAAGAAGAATTTCGTAGGTTCCCATTCACCAAATCCAAGAGCTATGAGTAATCGCATTATTAATATAATTACAGCGGGCACACCACAAACAGCTGCCGAGGCATTGGTACTGCTCCTCGATCTGCCTGATCAGGCGCTATTGGAGCCATTTGTGGAAGATCTGCTAATCAGTAACAGCAAATCCGAGGCAATGGAACTGATCGCGCTGCTTAGTCCACCAAAGCGAAACGTCTTCATGCATCTGTGCATGTTCCTGCGAGAGGGTATTGAACGGCATAACTACGAGCTATCTAATGTTGGTGGGTATCAATGTTTTATCAAATATACCTTAACACAGTGATCGCAAATAATTGTTACGAGTTTAAAAATATATAGCATTTCCATTTTTTATTGAATGATTTTTAAATAATTTTTTTTAATTTAAGAAAAAAAAAACAGTCTACGATCCCTGCTTGTGTATAATGTTTACTTATATTTACAATTAATGTCAAATGATATTCTTTTATCCGCAGCTTCGATCTTTGGCCGGATTCTGTTGCGCAGCAGCAAGTGCAACGTTACGATAGATTATCACAATCGTTGCAGCGAGTTCATGCGACGCTTCATAGACATCGAAACAGCGGATTCCGGAGCGGGGGGCACCGGGCAAGGGGGAGCGACCGGAGCCGGTTTGCAGACATAGTGGATGCCTCTGGATTAATCGTAAAATCGTTTGCTCTTGTAAATACATGTGTGCATATGTATGTATATGCATGCATGTACATACATATATGGATGTAAATTAGCTACTTATTTATTTTAACTTTAATTTGAGTGTATTTGCTTAATTTGTTGGTAGGCTTATGAGTAGTTCTTCCTCTACAACTTAGCATATACCCACATATCTGTATCTGTTCTCTGTTTTACCTGTTAATTGTTTATGCACTTACTTATCTACATACATAAATACTACATTCAATCGTCAATGCATATACATAAATAATATAATTATAATCTTGCTTGTAGCCTCTATCAATGGGCTAAAAACAGCCTGACGTGTATCTTGTACAATTAATGGAATGTTATCTGGCGATATTTAAAGTGTACATTTAAATACATACATATATACTCATATGTTTGTATGTATATGTATGCAATGATATTTGCTGTTGACCCATTCAAAACTACAAAAACACTTGGCTTCAACTTACGTACGTACGTACATACGTGTACATTTACTTATATGCATTTTGTTGTTCTTTTCGATTATTTAGTAAATAAGTACATAATAATTTAGGAGTGAATTAAACACATTTATGGCAGTTAAACTACCAGCCAATCAATTCAATATGAATTTTCCTTGTCGGCAGGGCTAACAATTCAATGTAATGTTATTTATGGGCCTTCCCTCACCGCATTTTAACGAAACACCTAAATAAATACAATGGTTTTTTTTTATTTTTCAAAATGTATCGAATGTGTACATTTATTATTAGATTGCTTAAGCTAAAAACAGTCATGTGTAAATTTATTATTTAGTTATTGATTACGTAAGCTAAAAATACATTTGATTGAAGCTATTATCAATATTGGTATTTAGGCAATTTTAATGAATATAATATACAGTATTCAATCCAAATTTGTCCTGATCTTGATCGGATAATAAATTCGAAAGTTATTAAGAAAACAATTTGGAATAGTGTTTTAAAAAAAACTTAATAGACCATTTGTACTTCATAAGTACAGGGCTTAAAAAGTAACTGCATCCGAACAACAACCTAACATCAAGAGAGAGATAGAGCATCAACAAAGCATTGTTTCACACACATCAACGCGACGACTTTTTTCATATAACATTTTCACATAACCCATTCTTGATACACATATATATATATATATATATATATATATACTAATTCGTCGACCCTTGTTCTTATTATGAACCTCTCTTACCCCCGGACAGAATGCACGGCAGTGAAAAATGTGACATTTTCATTGATTTTGAATATAAAATTAAAATGCGCGCGTTGCGTGGGTGTGTGTGTGTGGCGTGGGTCGGATAAAAACAAGGTGGCAGCCTTGGCCAAGTATGGGCCAAAAAAAAAGTAAAAGGTGGCAGCCTTGGCAACGGCTCAAATTGACCGAAATCAATTCTATTCAGAAAAGGAGTTAAATATTTCCATTTTTTTTTTAAATAAATATTAATAATAGAGCTTTGAAACTTTCACAGGAGGATTTCTAATATTTTTTTAATATTTTTTTTTTTTAGAATTTTTTACTAATTCTTTAATTGCTTCCCCACTCGAAAGGTTACGTGCCCAAAACTAACTTTGTTAATTTTGAAAATTTATAGTTTTCTTGCTTTTTTGAATTTGTGCTTACAAATTTTTTAAAATTTTTTTTTAAAATAATTAATTTCATTAGAGAAATGACATGGGACCAATTTTCAATCGATATTTTTAATGAGAGAGAGAGAGTCAACAAGTGAAGAGCGAGTGAGACGATATTGTCACTATGTGGCAGCTTTGACACAACAGGGTGGCAACTCACACTCTCGATACCGATAAATTGATTCTGATATTTCGTTTTGCTGTGATGATTTTTTTCATTCATTCAGAAAATATTAAAAATAAAACATTATTTAGAAAAAAAACAAATGGAAAATGGAAAAATCGCAAGAGTTTATGAATTATTTGCGTTTCAAAAATAAAGATGGAAATGCGCCACAGGAAAAACGCGACTGGGATAACTCAGAAAGCAGCAGGCGCACGCCGCCGGTCGATGAAGCTGCTAGTCTCGACATCAGTGCGTCCACGGAAGTCTCAGAAGGCGATGGAGCCGAAGAAGCCGATCTGTCAAATGAAACAACTGATGGTCAGGAAAACTGCGATACAACGATTGAATCAGAGCACGATTCAAGCACGAATCAAAGGCAACCGGAGATGGGCGATAATCACAGTCCCGTTTCGGTAGAAATGACCGGCGAGGGGGAGGAGAGTAGCAGCAGCAGCTCTTTGGGCAGTGGTGAACAAAGTGGCTCAGACACATCTGAAGGCAGCGATGGTGATGGTGATGATGACGCCACTGAAGATGAGCCATCACAAAATACTGTGGTCTCTGTCAATACTCTCACAAGCCGTGCTGCCAATAATAATGATAATGTTAAAAAAGTTGCTTCACCTATCGAGATTCTTGAGAATGTTGTGGTGCATCCAGCAACTAGTGTTGAAGTTGTTCAAGTGCAAGCCAAAGTGGAGGCTCCAATGGAAGTTGAAGCCGAGGTGGAAGCGGAAGTTGTACAAGAAGCGGACGTGCCTGAAACACCCGCTTCCCCCACCGATGATGGAGAAGATCCGATCGACATACTGCCGTCTTATAAGCGTCCCCGTTACGTGTCTGAGCGAGCTGACGAGAAACACATGCATATGCCCGAATTAGCTGCACATCGACAGCCACAACAGCAAATACATCTGCCTCGCATGGTGCCCAGGGATCCTCGTCAAAGACCTAAACAACAAATTCCTTCGAAACCCGTACGCAATTTGCTAAACGAAGACATTGAAAGCATCTCTGGCAGCAGTGAGGAGAACACCAGCAGCGACGAGGATGAGGAGGAGGATGAGTTCGATGATGATCCTATTATAATAGAGCAAGAGAACACACCGAGGGAGCCGGCAACTGCACCGGAGACAACAGAGGCAGAGGGTGTTCTGCCGTTGCAGAAGATTGATATCAATGAGAATCCCGAAAAGATCTACTACATACGACGTGCCGATGGCACAGTCCATGCTGGTCAGGTACTGCAATCCCGCTGCACGGACAACTCGCCAATACCCAACGAATATTATGTCCACTATGTGGGTCTTAATCGGCGTTTGGACGCGTGGGTAGGACGCCATCGTATCTCGGATAATGCCGAAGACTTGGGTGGCATTACCGTGCCCACACCTGCTCAGACCAGCACGCTTGCTGATCAGCCCAGCACTAGCAGCAGCAGTGGCAGCAGTCAACCCAGTGTGGTGCGACCCAAGCGACAGGGCAACAAGGATTACTATCTGTCGGCATGCGAGAATAATCGCTATGATTACAGTGACCGAAAAATGACACGTTACCAAAAGCGCCGCTACGATGAAATTAATCATGTGCAGAAGAGCCACGCGGAGCTGACCGCCTCACAGGCGGCCCTCGAGAAGGAGCACGAGAATATAACAAAAATCAAATATATTGACAAGCTGCAGTTTGGCAACTATGAGATAGACACCTGGTACTTTAGTCCCTTTCCCGGCGAATACGGCAAGGCTCGGGTTCTGTACGTCTGCGAGTATTGCCTTAAATATATGCTTCGCGAGAAGAGCTATAGATACCATTTGTATGAGTGTAAAAAGCGTAAGCCACCTGGACGCGAGATTTATCGCAAGGGCACCATATCCATATTCGAGGTGAATGGCAAAGAGGAGCCACTTTATTGCCAGCTGCTCTGTTTGATGGCCAAACTCTTTCTCGACCACAAGGTGCTGTACTTCGATATGGATCCATTCTTTTTCTATGTGCTATGCGAAATCGACATGGAAGGCAGCCACATTGTTGGCTATTTTTCAAAGGAGAAGAAGTCGCAGGATAACAATAATGTGGCCTGCATCTTGGTGTTACCTCCGCATCAGCGTAAGGGTTACGGCAAACTACTGATTGCATTCAGTTATGAGTTGTCACGGAAAGAGGGCGTCATTGGCAGTCCAGAGAAGCCGCTGTCTGATCTAGGACGTCTCAGTTATCGCAGCTACTGGGCCTACACACTCCTGGAGCTAATGAAGGGACGCTGTTCCGCCGAGCAGACCAGCATTAAGGAGCTAAGCGAAGCGAGTGGCATCACACATGACGACATCATTTACACCCTGCAGTCCATGAAGATGATCAAATACTGGAAAGGCCAAAATGTAATCTGTGTGACGGCGAAAACCATAAACGATCATTTACAACTGCCACAGTTCAAGCGACCCAAACTGACCATCGATTTGGACTACTTGACCTGGAAGCCGCATACAGCCCATCTCGTTACCTCGTGCAGGACGATTGTTCCCGCACCAGTGCCACCATCTGCACCAGCACCACTCCCGGCACCTCCTTCACCAGCGGCACCAGGGAGACTCCTCTAGTTATCTGCAAATATAAATGTTAATTTTATACAATAATTTTTTTTTTTTGCCTTTAAGCAGTTGCTTCTGGATAATATTAAGGATTGCTTCAGAGATATGAGTTAAGATACGACAAAAAAAAATATTTTTATTAATTTGACATTTTACCGCTTAAGTAAGCTGATTTTTTTTCAATTTTTTTTTTAGACATAAACTGGAATAAAATATGAAATAAACAGATAAACAAATATCATGTGAGCTCATTTATTCAAACTCTATAAAAATGTATAATATAACCTGTACTCAATACAATATTCATGTACATATTCAGATGGAACTCACTTCCATTGAAAGTCTGCAGTTATTAACGACCTTTTCAGTAAAGTTCCCATCAATGAGCACAATAATAAGGGCGTAGTCGACTTTAATTGAAAGGGCGACCAATTTAACCCACCAAGACTTAAGAAACGTGCTCCAAGAGGGTATTAAAGTTATTTGAAAGAAGTCGGCAGTTATTTTGTTCGGTTAATTACACAGCGAGTTTATATAGCAGCTAAACCTAATTTAACCAATATCGTTATGATTTACAAGGCTTTTATAGCTGTTACTTGCTTATTTATAATAAATTTATATCATTAAGTGCTCAGACTACAATACAATATTAACAGGCTTGAAAGTTGAACAAGTCTTAAAAGCAAGCCTGGCTTAATCACTTCTTGCATCAAAACTCATTACGAATGATTTTATAATAGCAATGTAAGCTCACTTAATTTTATTCAAACCGACAAAAGCTGTCGTATAAACATGGTAACAAACAAAGTCCAACAGTATGTGTTTATCGATAAATGATTTGTTCTCATTGGGTACGAATAAAAATACCAAACAATATTATCGATAACATGTACTAAAGTATTGTAGCCCTAGTGTGCCGGCTTATTTTGTTTTCTGTTGTTTTATGGAAACAATTGCCTTCAATAATGGGTCTTCTGTCTGATCCATCGCTGTCAACGCATAACAAGCTGGTAGACAATCTAGCGAAGCATGTTCGCAAAGTCTGCTATGCATTGTATACGGCGGGCGTGGTTTGGTTTTTCTGTCTGGCTCTGCCGGAATTCAATCATGGAACTTACTTATCGGAGAATGCGCTATCCCCAGGTGAGTAATATGACGTTCTTCAGTGAAGAGAGTCATGAAATATGTGATGATGATTGCAGGTCTGGTTTATCCCGAGATACGCATAGACGCCAATCGTCTGGCTGCCCAGCTGCTGGAGGAATTGCAGCGTGAGCGCAAAGATCATCAGTCGACAACGCCACACGCCTGGATTGCGGCCAAGTTTAATGAGTTTGGCTTGGAGACGCACACACACAACTATACGTTGCGCTATCCATTTGGCGGTGGTAAGGAGTTCCATGGCAAAAACATTTACGGCATATTGCGTGCACCACGTATTGGATCCACCGAGGGAATTGTGTTCTCGGCGCCCTATCGTGTTCCCAGCTCAGTCCATGCGGATATTACGCCCAGTGTCCCCCTGCTTTTGGCATTCGCCGATTTTGCTAGACGTAAGTATTTAGCAATTTTAATGGCAATTGTATTTAATTTTTTAACATTGCAGGCAAAAACTATTGGGCCAAGGATTTGATTTTCTTGGTGACTGAGCAAGAGCAACTGGGCATGCAGGCATGGTTGGAAGCATATCATGACGGTGACAAGAAATCTGACAGCTCTGATGCATATCTCCGGGCTGGCAATCTGCCAGCACGCGCTGGCTCCCTACAAGCGGCATTGAACATCGAAGTCCAGGACTTGGAAGTTGGTAAGCAGCAATTAAAGTTATGCATATATACAAACTAATCATCGAACATTTTATGTAGATTATGTTGATGTAAAGATTGAGGGGCTAAACGGCAAACTGCCCAATTTGGATATGTTCAATTTGGTGCAGCGCATTATGGCACGCGAAGGCGTCACCTCGGGCTACAAGCAGTCGCCCCGGAAAAAGCGTCGCTCCAGTCTCTCGAACTTTGAGCTGAACCTACGTCAAATGCTATCCATGCTTTCGACACAATCATCGGGCGTACCAAATGGTAATCATGGACTATTTCATCGCTATCGCATCGATGCCCTGACCATAACTGCTTCGAAACGCATGACCAATGCCAATGTGAAGGTCAATCCTAATTCAGCGGCTGTGCCACTGCTAAAGGCCATCGAAGGCATTGCTCGCAGTCTTAATAATTTGCTGGAGCGGTTTCATCAGAGCTTTTTCTTCTACGTTATTGTTAACAATGATCGCTACATTTCCATCGGAGATTATATGCCAGCTCTGATTGCGCTTGTCGCCTGCACTTTCATTAAGGCATATCTGACGTGGTCAACACTGAATACAACCGTCTCAGCGCCTGGTAGCGACAAATCGAAATCTGTCGCCGAATCAGTGAAGTTGGCCTTGCCATATGGTTCGGTGTTAATCTTCCTTACTGTCGCCCTCCTAATTGGCTACTGCGGCAATGTGTTGCCTCTGCAGCAATACTTTTTGGAACTTCCTTTGACTGCAGCTCCTCTAACTGCCTCCGTACTCACCGGACTCACCCTGATGGGTCTCCTAATGCCGTTTGTTGTGATTCTACCGGCTGGCGGCCTTGAGCTACTCCACATCGGATTGCTGCTCATCTATGGTTGTGCTCTGATCGTCATTGGACTACTTAACTTTTCACTCGGCTTTTTTGTGGCTGTGATATCGGTGCCCCTTATGATTGCCCTGAACACAAACACCAGTAACAACTCGATGCGCAATCTGACGCGTGCTTGGACGCTGCTATTGAATCCATTGGTTGTCATCTATATTATTGTGCTGGTCATGAGTTTTTATCAGTTTCCTGAGCTGACGCTACAACAATTGCTACTCCGAGCTGCAACCGCTTCCATGGATGCAGCCACATTTGCACTTATTGATTCAGTGGTAAGTCAATTTATTCCGCAACAATTATTTGAACTCTGATAACAATTTTTTCCTTGCATTTATAATTTATAGATCTATGGCAATTGGCTATATTTTGTCATTTGTACCATATTCCTGCCCCTGTGGATAATATGCTGGACATTGGCGATCGCCAAGCGCCGGGACAATCAGGTTCCTCAGGCTAAGCTGAAACAAAATTGATCTGTCACTGTAATATATTCATTTATGTCCCATCTGGTAATTTAATAAATGTAAAATGTTTGTATTTCTCTAAATATGTAATCACATAAGATCTGTTTCAAATTTCATTCAATCATCTACTAAAATACCAAATACAATGAACGAAACAAATGTTTTTATTAGAGTTTTCTTCAAACTGTGAACTTAATTTTTTTTTTTTTAAATCGGTAACTTTGGACAGATTTCCGATGGTTGAGTTCGTTTTGTAGAATACAGAACAGATTTTTCAACTGCTACAAATCCTCGAATTGAGGAACATATCTTTTATTTAATGATTCTAAAATCTTTTATTGTGTATCTGTTATAAATCTCCGCAACTTTTCTTTCAACTTAAAATAAGTTGACTTATTTTACTTTTCCGACCATTTGGACCACTTGAATCTACAGACAAACTTGTAATTAACGATTTTGAAAGGGATCGAGTTTTGGTCCTTAAGGTTAACAGTTAGTAAGAAGGAGAATGCTGCAGCACATGTTCCGCTCCATGGAGATCCAATGAATCGAGTTATTTTGACTTCAAACGACTCAGGAGCGAATAACTCCTCCGCCCAAGTTGCAGCGGATAAAAAGTTGAGATTCATTATTCTCCGTCTATATGTGGGGATTTCCAGTATAAGTATACTTACATATATTCGTATGTGTATCCGTACATACATAATTTGACAAAGTTGATTTATTGTGGCAGCTAGCGATAGCACGTTTCCAGTTTGAAGAGGAGCACGAAGCCAGGATAGGTGGATAAACTTTTTGACTATGACACGCAACTCAATTTAAAGTTTTTGAAGCGACGCGACGCAACGAAACGCATTGGAGGCAACCGAGGTGGTAATTAGTTATGAGCCTGAGCCAGAGCTGAGCTCGATCCGGCACCGAGTGTCGGGAGGTGGATGATACACAGAGAGAAAAAGATTGAACTAAACCTAAGTTCAAATCACCCAAAAAAGCATTCAAAAAGGAAAGACTCTTGAACTAAGTAAAACTCGAGTTTTACTAGAAATAAGTATGAAAATTCTTGATTATAAAACGATTTTTACTTTGAATCAGGGACTGCAAATAATGATTATTTGTTTTTTTTGTGTAATCAAAAAATCATTCCCTTATAATAACTTTGAAACAGCGAGAAAGATTCCAATATTCATCTTTATGGCTCATTTATGAATTTTAACTATTATCAAAAATTTTACAAGTTTTATAGATTTGCTCACAAAGTAATATACTTTATACTTATACTTTACTACTCAACCAACAATAATTATTTTTGAGCAGAAAAAAAAACTTAAAGCATAATCACTGCGGACGGCAGTCCGCGCTAGTGACGAAAGCAGCACGAAGGGTGCTAAAGGCAACTAGCAATATATACAGGAAGAATGGAAAATAAGCTATGACTGTCCGATCAGGTCGAGTTATCTACCGATCGAAAAGTGTAATCTTTACTAATAAGTGAGCATACTTAGACTTTTGTAAGCTCACCTGGTTCGTGAGATAAACAGGTGTAAATGGAGGGGGCAAAATTTAAACGATTGGAGCCAATGGGTCCGTTGGAGCCTATTGGTAAATTTTTTTAATTTTTTACTATTCTTATCATATCATCATCATTCTTAAAATACTCGTCGAATGGCACCTTGATCATCAAAATCCGACCACTGGTTCAAAAGGAAATAATTTTTAGTGGCCTTCCCAAAATGAGACGAAAAGTCAGTCTGTGTGTTTGTATCAAATCGCTTATATAGCTTAAAAATTGAATGAGGACTTGTTCCCGATCAAAAATCTAGAAACTTTTGCTCTACGACTTTTTCAAAAAATCGCTAGTTTAGCGGGAAATCGCTAAAACCTGCTAAAATTAGCAGTATCCAAACGATAGAAGCTACAGAAATTATCTATAGTATATGTCGTTGAAAAGGTATTTTGAAGGGCTCTTAGGCATACCTTTCAACTTTTTTTCTAGAGTACATAGGTAAAAAATTACAGGTGAAAATAATTTCTTTGGCGGTTCAAGAAAAATCTTCTTTTTAAATGTCTTTAAATAATGTTTTATATTATAGGCAACTTAATTCCGCATTTTTTGACATATAACACATATCTGTGAAAATTCGTTTGGGCAAGATGTTAACTGAATATACCTTTTACCTTTACACTACTGCATGCACATACATACATATATACATATGTACACTGCTTGCAGCGTCATGCGGGAATATACTGCTTGCAAGTGGTGAATTCTTTTGGCGGCAGATAAAACTGCGATTTCAGCAAGATCGGTATATATTTAGGGTTACTATTAATGTTGTAAAATTTTATTTTAGTATTTTATATGTAAAACTTAACATTATTCGTCGCAAAATTGGATATCAGAAATTTAGGCGCATGATAATGTTTTCGTCACTAGACTTTTACCTCGTAAAGAGGTTTTTGATAAGATATGCATATAATCGAGATCTTTAACTTGAGTAATAAGGCTCTTTCTACGAATTACTTGAGTTTTTCTCTCTGTGAAGCCGCGCTGCACTTGCCAGCAATGGCTTTTCATCGTGGAGCTTAACAAGAAAAGTTAGTCGTTGCCTCATATGAGGGCCAGCCTCAGTCTATAGTAAAAGCATCTGTTGGCATTTCGGGGTTAAGGGCAAAGGGGATAGGGAATAGGAATAGGAATTCGAATTGGAAGAGAAGTATACTCGTCGCAAAATGACAGTAAATCGAGACCTTTATTGATTGTTAGCGACAATTTCAATGTGGAAAAGAACTATTTAGTGATTTTCTTCGGCTATGGCCATAACTTGGGGCATCCCCTCTGGAATCATTCTGTCTGATTTGTTATCTGGGAGCTGGAGCTTGCTCAGGGATATGTTGCCATTGTCCTGTAGGTTAACTTCGGCCAGTGACTCTGGGGGCAGCAGCTCATCGGCGATGGCTTCTTTGATGCTGGCAAAATTGGGCAGCCCTTCAAAAATTGTGTCGGGATGTGTGTCCATGTCCATGTCCATAATGGACTTGAGTGGGTTTGAGTAAACGTGTTCCTTGGAACGCTCCAAAGCGCTGCAGCAGCGATGCATTATATCCTTGAGATCCTGGCGGTCGAATTCAGCGCTGAGCGCCTCAAAAAGTGTGTCCAAGGAACGGTGTGTGGTCTCCAACTCGATCTCTTGGACCAAGGTGAGATCACGCTGATGCTGTGAGCAATAATTCATGTCGTGGTTTAAAATTGTGGCATCTGTGAGTATTTTATCAATTAGCTGATCGGTCTGAAGATACTCATCTCTCAGCTCCGCGATCATGCACAGCTCACGTGGCGATGGCGGCGGTGGCGATGGCTCCAAGTCCACTTTACGTGGCTTCCTGGCCGTGGCATTGGCAGCACCTCGCTGAGTCCCAGGGCCAATAGTATTGGCATTCGAATTGGTCAGCTTTGGATTCTTCTTTGAATTACCAACGGTTATGTTGCAATCGGAGAGAGTCTGAACTGTGAAACGATCGGCACTGGAATCTAGATTGGCCACGCTGTTCAACTGAAGACGTTTGGCGCGCTCCACGAGATTGGCTAGAGCTTGCTCAGCCACCATCTTGACTTGACGCTGGGTATCGCTCATATTGATCTATGAATCTATCTGTATCTATGGAATTGGATGTGATATATGTATATGTATTTACAAATCTTGAACAGTGAATACAATTTTGATTAGTTAGTTATTATTACCTGATGTATTTTGGTTTATATTCCTTTAGATTTTGAACGACTGGATTGTTGAGCTATCTTTAAAGAAATGACAACTTGCTCAACTCACCTGCCTGACGACAGTTAACTCTGTGTGAATTATTTTATTTTAGTGAAAGTCTTTTGTACGCACATATTAATCTGGCTACTTGTATAAACTATACATATATGTACATACATACTATATGTACATACATATGGGATAATCCTGCGTGTCGCACGTAACATTCGAACGTATTTGTAGATGAAAATATAAAATTTTTTGGGCTTTTGAAAGATGAACCGTCAACTTTTGTATAGTGCTAAAAAGGGATTAAAACCCTTACCGAAACTGTAACCTTTAACCGGTAAAAACCGATTGAAATTTGAAACCGTAACTGAAACCGTAACCGGTAAAAATTTTTTCATTTGACCGAAACCTGAATACCGAAACTCTGTAAACCGAAATAACCGTTTAGTAACCGATTCATTTATAAGGGTTAATTTCGGGTTTACATACAAGAAACAAATAAAAGCAAGTTGCAAGTTGAATTTTTAGTTTTTTTAATTTTTAAAAAATTTAAGAAAAGAAAACTTACTAGACGTATTTATGATAAATATGTTGCTCATTTAAAAAAAAAATCAAGACGATATCATAAATACAAGTATTTTTTTTGACGATCAAAGTTTCGCATTGAGCTTGTACGCATAGTTTTTCTGGTATGGCATGGCAAAGCCTATAAAGTACATTTTTTTTTTTCATAAATAGATGGAAAATGCGCATGAAAGAGAAAGTAATGCTCTTTTTTTTGTTGTGAACCGAAACCATACCGGTATTTCAAAACCGAAACATACCAAAACCGGTTCATCGTTACGAAACCTTTATTTAAAGATTTTGCGTAACCGATAACCGAAACCGTAACTGAAACCGGTATTCGTATCGGTTTTAATCCCTGGTGCTAAGAGGGATTCAAGTGTACTTTTGAATGGCATCAAGTATAATTTCGTTACAGTTACTTTTTGCGAAATAATTGTTAATAATGTTGTCTAGCTAACGCTACACAAAATGGAAGTTACTTTTTAATTTTCCATTTCATTTGTAATTTTGAGCGAATTATGCATAATGAGTATCTAAAAGAAAACTGAGAATAATAGAATGCAAAAATAACTTATTTGTAATCAAAAGAGTTTATGGTTTTTAAACAAACGACGTGAACCCAAGTGTCGCACGGAACGGATCGCCCGCAACAATATTTCCATAACATATTCGGGTCTGTTCCGAATTCCGAAAACGAGTCGATTTGCCACAAAACGAGTTGGTTGCTGTTCCGAATTCCGAAAATCGACAATAATTGTCGTTTTAAAAACGTGTGTTGTAGGGTCAACGGACTTAAAAGTAAATGCCGTTTTAAGCTTTAAATTGAATACCTTAAATTATAAACTGAACATTATAATAATGTTGAACATTTTAAGAACCGATTAACATCACTATTTCAACTTTAAACAGCTATATTCAACCTGAAATACTTAAATGAATTTTCAAAACGTTTTCGAAACCGAGCTCGAAAAATAAAAGCATGTTCATTTCGATCGGAGTTGGGAACAGGAAATAGTTAAACGTTCGTTTTCGTTTTCGTTTCGTTTTTACTTTTTAAAAACGTTCGGAATTCGGAACAGGCCTGATTTATGTTGTTTGTATCTCTTTTTTTTTTTTTTAAATTATATATCGAAAGCAGCTTGAAGAACATGATTTAAATTTAACCTTCAATATACATATTTCTAAGAATTAAAATGGTTCATGCTACAATTTTACTGTCCTACTTAGTGTATTCGTTAAAATACAAACGGTCCATTTTGGAAGTCCATTTTTAAGAAAATGGACAAAAAATATAAAAAGTGAATTGTTTCCAATGTAAAATAGATATGCCGAAAATTTGATGTCCATGCAATTCAAATTCAATTAGTTAATATAATATAAATGAGTGATTTTAACCAATTTGTTCGTTATCTTTAAATTTTAAAAATTTATTAAAAGTAAAAATATTTTTAAAAACGAAAAAAATTCGTTGACCTAATCAGGAACTGAACCCACGCCCCTCGCGCACGCTCGCGTGTCTCTAGCATTAGACTGGCAATTCAAATAAACGAAAAATATTAAATAATAAAATACCATTTGCATCGACCGGACCGAGATTCGAGCCCCGGTCTCCCGATTCGCGTGCCTAGCACCTATCACTTGGACCACTCCGCCGCCAGACTAAAGCTGGCAAATTCGATTTACATTCTCGATGTACATTCTGGCAGAGTAAATGTAAAATTAATTATTGACAATTAATTCTATTTATGTACATACATATCACTGCGGACGGCAGTCCGCGCTAGTGACTAGCGTGAATTTTCAATTCAAACTTCGCGGGAGTAAAATTTCGCGCTAGTTATTTTTTTCATGAGTTGGCAGCACTGTTACTAACATCTGGGCCAAATTTCATGTAAATGTCGTTATCAGTAATATATTTACGATTAGTTTAGTACGACTTCGGACTTCGACTTGGCAAATTCCCTAGGGAAAATAATGCAGTCAAATTCCCTAGGGAAAATCCTGCGGTTTTTGAGAAAACGCCGCTAACGATTTTTTTTAATTTTCAATATGTTGGCAAATTCCCTAGGGAAGATCCTGCTGGCAAATTCCCTAGGGAAAATCCTGCAAGTAGTGGCCTTCCGAAATTGAGATGAAAAGTCAGTCTGTTTGTTTGTATCAAAACGTTGAAATATCTTAAATCTGTAAACAGCCACAGGTGAAATAAGGTTTTTTCCCCCACATTTTGGCGGTTTTTGAGAAAATCCCAGTAAAAAAATACAGCGCGCAAGTCATTAGTCGTCCATTACGATTTGAAAAACATCAAGTGGGAGTCTCTCCTCCACCCGCTATGCTTTCCACTCATGGCACCCTCCAACTACCACTTGTTTTCGTTGATGGGCCACACTCCACTCCCAAACAGCACTTCCCTTATTATGAGGATGAATCACTTTCTTCGAAGCAAGAAATTTTTATTTGACGCGAAACACAAAAAATTGCCTGAAATCTCAGAGACTATAAGAGCTAAAGCAACCAAGTTTGGCACCCGGACTTCTATAAGCTCCACGCAGGTCAAGTTTGTTTCAAAATTTTGCCACGCCCCTTTTCGCCTCCGTAAATCGGGAAAAGCCACCACACGCACAGTTTTCAAGAAATTGGGATTTTTTTACTAATTACCGTTAGGTGGTAATTGCTGATTAAAGCTTTTAAGCGATGTAAGTGCCTAAAATCATTGAATACAAATATTTTAAATTTATTAAAGTAAGTAACGGGTATCCTATAGTCGGGAGCTTGACTGTAGCTTTTCCCACTTGTTTTTATATTAAGTTATTTTTTTAGTGAAAGCAATAGTAAAGAAATAACGAAAACTAACCCATTACGCATTATTACTATGCACATACTTAGTTCTAGTTAAGGATCAGCTTAGCCAACTTGATTGCTATCTAGTTCAACACTTCGCCTTCTCTGGGGGGCTCCACGCTAAGCCTAAACTAAGGTCTTTGCATACCTGCAACAAATCTAATGAGAATCTATTGTATCCTCCTAGTTATCGTCCTACATACATTGCGCCGTTGCTTCAAATTTGAGTTTATGACACTACGATAATGGGCTTACGACACGTTTTCTACCCTGTAACCATTAGAAGACTGTGATGCAGCTGTGCTATTCTATGGAATAATAATTCCATTTCCTTGTAGGATATTAATATTGTATATTTTTTTAGAAAACAACCTCTTTACGAGGTAAAAGTCTAGTGACGAAAACATTTTCATGCCCGAAAATTTCTGATATCCAATTTTATGATGAAAAATATACACACTTTTTTTAAAATTATTTTTATATATTAAATATCTTTTTGATACAGTTTTTAACTTGAATAAAAGAAAATGAAACAAAGTTTAAGATGAGCTAAGCGCTAAACACTCAGACGACCGTTTTGTCCCATTTTTTGGGCATTGAAAATACCCCTTTTTTTTTTAAAAGAATTACTGAAATTAAGAGGCAAAAAGAGGAACTAATTGATTAGGCTTGGCCATGAACAAGCAAGCTAGCGTAAAACCTTTATGTGATTGTAATTTGAAGCCTGAAAATGTATTCTATTATAGCAAAAAACAACTATTATTACAAACATCCAGACAACTATTATTACAAAACATCCAGATTTTTGACAACTTTAAGTTTTCGCCCGGTTTAAACATTTTCGGATTAGCCCATATAAATAATTTGAAAAATTTTTTTTACACTTTCATACCTAATAAATAATTACTTTTTTGCAAGTAAAACTTTATGTTATTCGTCACACAATTGGATATCAGAAATTTTGGGGCATAAAATGTTTTCGTCCTAGACTTTTACCTCGTAGAGGTTTTTTTTTTAGAAGATATCAGAAATTTTGGAATATTTTTTGAACGGTATAACTTTGTGACACGGTGTTTATTGTTTGTAGAAATATACCTCAGTACCACGCCCAAGATAATATTGAGATTAATAACACCCTAAATTTAAATAAATTAAAGCCGGCATTCTTACAAGCAAAAACAAGCTGTTTGGCAACACTGGTTCCTTTTACAAACACACATGCCAAGCGCAGAACTCTCAAACTCTGGCTGCTATGAAATTTGTTGCTGCTTTCGTATTCCAATTCTAAGTAAAATGTATATATTCAGTCTGCAGGTAATATCTTCCAAGCCCCCTGGATAAAAGTTATGTTTCACATATGAAAAAACGAGAAATTTTACATACTACAATATATTGAAATTTAAAAAGAAATCGTTAGGGGCATTCTCTCTGAAACCGGCAAAATGTGGGGTAAGAAACCTTATTTCACCTGTAACATTTTACCTATGTACTTCAAAAAAAAAGGTTAAAGGCATGCCTAAGAGCCCATCAGATACCTTTCCGGTATCAATTTTAGTGGGGCTTAGCGATTTCCCGCTAAACTAGCGATTTTTCTAAAAAGTCGTAAAACAAACGATTCTAGTTTTTTGATAGGGAATAGATCCTCATTTACCCTTTTAAGCTATTTTAACGCTTTGATACAAACAAACAAACTGACAAACTGACTTTTCATCTCATTTTCGGAAGGCGACTTCCAAAATTAATTATCTTTTGAACCAGTGATCGGATTTTGATTATCGAGGTGTCATTCGACGCGACGGGATTGCTAGACGCCTTTTACACCCCTAGTGCTGCTTTAGTCACTAGCGCAGACTGCCGTCCGCAGTGATAATAAAAACCACTAATTTTAAATCAAAAGTCAATTATAAAGGACTATCTGACGCAAACGGGCATTGTGTGTGTCTTTAGGCATAATAATAAATATGCTGAGAGCATTTTAGAGTCGTAAGAAGTATTTTACTGATGATATATTGATAAAATTGAAAAACTGTTTATTTGCAATCGGTTGAAAAATACAAAGTAGCTACTAAACTTTTCACTAATTTTGCAAACAAAGTAGTAATATTATACTACTTTTTTTTGAAAACTTTACAATAATGGTTTGAATTTGAAACTACTGCACAAAATATCAAAGTCTTTATATTGATTAACTTAATTTAACTACTTTAAAAATTTGGAACCTTCTTCTTTTAAAATTTGAAATTTGCCTAAAAATAAACTTAAAAATTAAAAAAATTTTAAAAAACCATTGATAAATTTTGTAATATTTTTTGCTTTCAAGAGAAATTTACTAAGGCCCGAACAGCCTTCATTGGTATAACTACAGGGTATCTCGCAATCTGCCAGCGTAATTTCACTGAAGACTTAATGTAAAATATGAATGAAAGGCAAAAAAAAAATACGAGTAACACAGCGAAGAGTGTGTAACTCAAATACAGCTCTAGACACAGAAGTTTGAAATACGCCAGCTCCTCCCTTTTTCTGTTCACTGAAAACAGATTCTAGAATAACCATGTGTAAATATGTTTTTTAGGTTCACTTAACTCGTAAAGGGCCGAAACTGTCACTTGTTTTATATTGCAATCTTACATTTAGACAACTCTATTATACCCAATTTAGGCTTTCTTAATGGGTATGGGGATAATACATTTAAGTAAGGCACAAAGCAAACAAGCTAGATAAATAATTCGTGTAGATAATAAAAAGGAGTTGGCTTATGTAACTAAGGATAGGCTGAAACATAGAAAAAACAAAAACAAAATAGAGGAAAAAACAATAGATTTGCTAGGCAGCAGGTTGATTTCTGCTGACGCTGCTGCTCCTGCTCCAATGGATGGGAGTGCTTAAATTTGCTCTTGTTCAATTCTTTTGTCCCTTAGCTACGCAGTTGTTTAGCACATTAAGCCACTGAAACACACACAAACACATTGGGATGAGGGTTGGGATAGGGATGGGTCTCGCTGGAATGATGGCATCTTTATATCCTTGCGTTGGAGTTGTCAGCTGTTTTATGGCAAAGTTATGACGTGCCTCATTCAGAAGCTTACAGACGCCCAAAAAATATCTACGACAACATTGCCAAGGTAAAGGAGCAGCAAGCGAAGCTCCATTTGAGCGCCAAGAACCAGGAACCAAGACAACAAGAGACCAAGAGACCAAGAGACGAAGATGTGAGACGGGGCAGCTAAAGAAAAGAAAACTTTTATGCGACTCTCTCTCTCCTGGCGACGTACAGGCAACTTTTGCCTTTTATGTCCTTGTCGTTGTCGGCAGCTAACAGTTAGTGTGTGCCACCATGTGTGTGTGTGTGTGTGTATGTCTGTGTATGTGTGCATATGTGTGCATATGTATGCGGGCGCGCTTATGGCGTTTTGTGTGACATTTATTGTTATTTAACTGTGACAAACTTTAAGGATAAGCATGCATAGACTTGTGTAGTCGTGTCTGCCTCGACAGGCGCCAGACTTTACAATTTCCATGTGAGTCGCCTCGCTGGCGACGTTGACTCCTCCCTCTCTCTCTCTCTCCCTCCCTGCTCTAGAGTAGACAACTCCCACTACTCTCTCCTCCCCTCCCTTCCCCTGACCAACCACTCTTTCTTCTCATTCCAACAGCTGAATTCGAAACTCAATATAAACTACATACATATGTATGTAACATTGTGTCGTCTTTATTGTCCCACAAAAAAATGAATGAAACGAAATTGAAATCAAAAGTGAATATAAACTGGTGTAATGGTCATAATGAAATATTTATAGTACCAGGTTGAGACCAGATATGAGCTTACTTTGAGATTGAGATTGAACACTGTGCAGTCAGGATAGATCCTTAGAGGCTCTTACTCTTGCTCTTACTCTTACTCTTACTCTTACTCTTACTCTTACTCTTACTCTTACTCTTACTCTTACTCTTACTCTTACTCTTACTCTTACTCTTACTCTTACTCTTACTCTTACTCTTACTCTTACTCTTACTCTTACTCTTACTCTTACTCTTACTCTTACTCTTACTCTTACTCTTACTCTTACTCTTACTCTTACTCTTACTCTTACTCTTACTCTTACTCTTACTCTTACTCTTACTCTTACTCTTACTCTTACTCTTACTCTTACTCTTACTCTTACTCTAAACTGTTATATATTTATTTTTGTTATAATTTATTCTGTTAAATTTCAATTGTTAAATTTCAGTTGGTAGAACAATGAACAAATTAACAGATAGTTATATATGAGTAGTTGGGCGGAGGGCGTGGCACTAATGATTTCCGCTATTCGCACCTTGTTGTGGCTACGTGGACAACATGGCGGTAAATCAAAGCCATGATGCCAAATGAAAAACAGCAGTCATAACCTACCTCTATCTAACCCCAGATTGGCATTGCTTGTCCCACTTTCCAGGCGAGTGAGTAGGTGGTGGGTGGCAGGGGGGGTGTCTGGGATGAAACGAAGGGGGAGGAGGGGTGTCGTCAGCTCAGTGCACTGAATGCAGCTGAAAGCTGGCGGCAGCGGATGCGCAGCATTTGAGCATTTGCACATTTCCGGCATTGTTCACTCAGGCCATGCATAATCGATTAACCGGTGCCCATAAACATGACCGTAAAATGTGCAAATGCGCGGTTGCACCACACTGACTACGGCTCTGACTTCAGAGTTGGCGGGTTGGTGGGTTGATGGGTCGCCGGGTTGGCTACATGCATAAATGCAAATGCTATGGCAATAGCAATGGCAATACATATGCAAATTTCGATTCACTCACTGCTTAAGCGCCACACGACAACAGAAACAGCAGCAACAACAACAACAGCAACAACAACAAAGTCCCCATAAGGCAACGCAAAGACTATGAGACAATGTCTGGCATATGTGAATGTGTGTGGATAAATGCCACACTGGTGTGACAACTAATCTATGAACTAATTACTAAATGTTGCACTGTAAATTTCGAAAATACATTATAGGTCTACAATTTGTGTCTACAATTTCTCTATTTTTACATGTATGTTTCTATTTTTACCTGTTACTCAAAAGATAGAAAGGCCACTAGCTATACTCACTAGACAAATGGGTAATCACGGTGGACGACAGTCCACGCTAGTGACAAAGCTTCAAGAAACTTGAGAATGGCGTCTAGCAATATATGTTAACAATAAGAAAAGGTATAGTAATTTGATATTAGGGTCCGATCAGGATAAGGCCTTTGAGGCTTTTCGGTTAAAGTTCTAAGTGCACAATTATTGTACTCCAATTTTATGCCGAATGATATTTTATTTAATATGCGAACTTTTACAGAATTAAAAAAATATAGTTTGACATTCGGCGCTCAGTAAATAGTTATTTTTTTTAGGTACAATCTTTATTTCGGAATTTTCGAAAGCCAAATAATTTGTTCTCTTGTTTTAAAATGGTTTATATGTATATTGAATATCCTTCGTTACAAAGGTATTATTATTAACATTCTACTTAATTCAGATATTTTTAGGAACATATTCTATTCTGCTGAATCGTGACACGAGCACGTGAATAAATTAAACTTTTATTATCAACATTCTCTTTAATTCTGAAGCATTAACATATACAGTCTGTTTAGTCGTGCTGAGTCGTGACACGAGCACTCACATCTCTAGTAAGCACGTTGCGGTAACTTGTGTATTAATGTTTCCATCACCGACTGGTGTTCGTGGTGGTGCGTAAATGGCTGGTTGAGTGGTGGCAACCAGCAGCACAGCAGCAAGCCCAAAAACGGGGTCGGGAAGGGACCGTGTCGAAATGGTAAAGTTAGTGCCGAAAATGTTGAGGCGCATAACTTTTGGCCATATTTACGCCAGCGAAAATTGAAAAGCGGCGCAGCTGCAACAGCTGAAAACCCGAAATCTCAAATCAGAAATCTGTGATAAAAGTGTTGTTCGTGAGGTAAATACGAGTACTTGACGATAAGGGGTAGTCGGATGATGTTGAAGCTGTAAAACTTTTGAATAGCTGTAGAGTATAATGGTTTCGGCTCTCCCCGTTAGCCAGCACCTCCTTAAACCGTCTGCTCCTTCGCCAGGCCATTATTTGATTTCCATGAAATGTACCGAAATTATTTCATAAGCACACGGGCGTTGGATGACAACAGCAGCAGGCGATGCCGGGGCCAAAGTTGATCCTGCAAACTTCAGCCTTAACTTATGTCAGCCTTTTAGCTTTTTGTTCCAGCCCCTCATGTGATGGCTAAATGGGTTTCATATCAGTATTTGAGAACTGTGGGTTTCACATCACAATCACTTTTCCGATCATATTCAAGCACTCTGCAGACGACAGTGCTCGACAGCGCGATACCCTATGAACAGAGTTACTCACAAGCATAAAATGTATGTTAGCATATTAAGACACTAGGTAAAATGTTTTTCAAAATGTTACAGTTCACTGAAAACATTAAGATCATTTTTCAAGATTCAAGACTACAGCTTTTAAATTGCTTTAATTTGTAATTCGATTTTTACTTGATTACTCACATAAAATACAAACAAAACATTGAGCATCAAAAACTTCGAGTAAGGGAATCAAACCGAAACAAATATCACTTCTGGTTTCGGTGCTGGAACGTATCAATGTTCCAACAGGAGAAACCCAAACTTGACTAATCGGTTCTGGCATGAATACCTGTACGTACCTAGTTAAGCCATACTTGAGTTTTTATAATTTTTTAGTAAAAAGCAGAAAACAGCCAACATTTTTGAAACATTTTATTTAAATGGTCGGTTTCCGTTTCCTGAAAAATTATTTATTTCGTTTTCGGCTTTGGTCAAGGGCATCGGCAGGGGTGGGAAGGGGGCCCGTTGCAAACCCCCTCCATATAGAGAACTATACATTATCCCTTCCAGCATTTTATGAAATTTCTGATCAAATTTGAGTCTTTCCCTAGTCTCCTTTGTGATCAAAATAAGCATAATTGCGCTCTTTTTCTGATAATAAATGTTACTGTTGTCGGTAGTTTAACCGCGACTCCTCGTTTATGTTCGCCTTTCTGATTAAAATTCGAGTCATATTTTTGATAATTAAAAAAAAGCAAGACTTTCAGGAATCGAACCCGGGATGCTTGCACACTTGCGGCGGCGGCTCATCCCGGTACACCACTGAGCTGACGAGGACAATGCTGTTGAATTACATATTTGAGAGAAACTATGCAATAAATAATGAACCACATTTCGAGCATATGCACGAGTCACTTTCGAGTCTTCTTTTGATCGCCAATGAGATTAATCTATTTGTAATCATCAAGGGGACTCGAAAAAGACAGGTGACAAAAAAGGTGATTTTTGTAAAAACGACCTTTCAAATGCTGGCAGGAATTTAGCTTCCGAAATCCAACCAGAGTAGTTGTGAAAGCGTGAACAAAATATTTTGTAAAAAAGCTGTCGACGCCCTTGGCCTTGATTCTAAATTTTAATCGGTTAATTTTGGTAATCGGTTCCGGCATTATTCCCAGCTTGCTGCTTTTATGCTATTTTATATCATAATTATTCATTACTTTTTTATTCATTAATTTTAAATTGCAAGAATTTAGAAATAAAAAAAAGCAGCAACAAAATGAGAAAATTAACAAGCGGAAAAGTCGAGTGCACTCGACAGTAATATACCCTGAGCCTAGGCCTCGACACGCCGAAAATTTGATGCCCATGCAATCTATATATATAAAACTCTTTGTCCTGACTGACTGACTCACTGACTGACTCACTGACTGACTGAGAATCAACGTGCAGCCCAAACGGTAAAAGATAGAGAGCTGAAATTTGCACACAACATAGATGAGATAATTTCATCGTGCAATAAGACGGCGTTTTGCGAAATTCCACCTGTATGAGGGTCAAAATCAAGGTCAAAGGTCACGGAATTGCTTAGTATGAAAAACTTTTTTGTTTCTTAAGATATCTCAACCAAACTCACAGATTATATGTTTGGTAGTGTCTCTTACATTCTGACCAAATTTTGTCAAAGTGGAATGACTATATCTTATAGCTGCCATAGGAACAATCCGATGAAAAACACCTTTAGTATGAAAAACTTTTTTGTTTCTTAAGATATCTCAACCAAACTCACAGATTACATGTTTGGTACTGTCTCTTACATTCTGACCAAATTTGGTCAAAGTCGGATGACTATATCATATAGCTGCCATAGGAACAATCGGATGCAATCGGAGATATCCTAACAAAACTTTTAGATTAACTCTTCTTGCAAATTTTGACTAATTCGCTTAATTTAGCTTTTTCCCGCCAAATTTAGCTTTTTCCCGCCAAATCACCAAATCCGACTTTTTAGCCAAAGTTCAATTGCAAGGAAAAAAATTAAGGCAGCGGACAGCGGAAGCTAAATATTATCGTTTTTTGTTTAGCATTTTTTCTATGATTATATTATATAAATTTATTAAAACGGGCAACTAAATACAATGTTGCGAGCGAAGCGAGCTGCGGGTTGGCGAGCGAAGCGAGCAGGGGGCGAATATTATGTAAATTTGTTCAACCGGACAACTAAAGACATTGTTGCGAGCGAAGCTAGCTGGGGGTTGGCGAGCGAAGCGAGCAGGGGGCGTAGCCCCCTAGTATGATATAAATGAGTGATTTTTAAATTTTAAAAATTTATTTAAAGTAAAAATATTTTTAAAAACGAAAAAAATTCGTTGACCTAATCAGGAACTGAACCCACGCCCCTCGCGCACGCTCGCGTGTCTCTAGCATTAGACTGACAATTCAAATAAACGAAAAATATTAAATATTTAAATTTGCATTTGCATCGACCGGACCGAGATTCAAACTCCCGTTTCCCGTGCCTAACACCTATCTCTTGGACCACTCCGCCGCTTAGACTAAAGCTGGCAAATTCGCGTTACATTGTCGATGTACATTCTGGCAGAGTAAATGTAAAATTAATTATTGACAATTAATTCTGTTTATATACATATGTAGCTGCCAATCCTTATAGCTTGATATCTTCACTATTTATGGCCCAATCGTGTTGAAAGTTGGTGATTAGTCTCTGGGCATGATCCTACACCCGTTGGTGTAAAAAAATTGAAAATTGTAGCTTAAAAATTACGCCCCCACAGTGGGCGTGGCAAAATTTTAACATAAACTGATATTGCCTGACATAGTAAGGAGTCTTCATTCCAAATTTGGTGATCCTAGCTCTTACCATCTCTGTGATCCCGATAGTTCATGCGGACAGACGGACATGGCTACATCGACTCGGATGTTGATGCTGATCAAGAATATATATACTTTATGGGGCCGGAGATGCTTCCTTCTCCCTGTTTGTTATATACTTTTGAACAAACTTAATATACCCTCAGGGTATAAAAATGTCTTTTAACATTACTCTTTTTGTAGGATATTTTAGGATCTGCCCTCGAAAACAAGTACATCCTTATGGATATCTAGACATACAATTGTTTTATTCCATGTTGCTCGGCATCCTGCACAATCAGCTTGTGGCTTTTACAGCAAAACCGCAACTATGAGGGACATTATAATAAGCAACAGCAAAGACAGTAACAACATCAGCAACAACATCAGTGACAACAACAACAACTCACAATGGCGGCAATGACAATGTGGTAAAACTTTGAATTAGTATTTCACTTACATGTGCTTTTACCCTACATATGTACATAAGTCCAGATGGCTAAGAGTTTGCAAGATTTGTGACTGCTAGAATTCCACTCCTTCCTCCTCGTTGTAAGCCTCCATGGAAACCGTCAAACCATCTGGGTTTACCCAACTGAGAAGTGCCTTTCTATCTGCAGCAGGCAGCAAAATGTTTGTCAAACTGCCAAAATGTCTGCCGCCTGACTGACGGACGATGGAACATCGGACGCTGGTCGGAACGAGGGAGGAGGGACGGGATGTCGGATGTCGTGATGCTGGGACGTCGGTCGCTTTACTGGCCTAGCGTCAAAGGGATTTGCAATTTACGTACATAAACAATGACAACCAACAACAGCAGCAGCAGCAGCAGAATCAGGCATGAAGCATGAAGCATGAGGAAAGGGGCATGGGGCATGGGGCATGAGACATGGGGGGCATCATTCAGTGTGCAGCTAACAGCAGGCGGCAATGCAGATGCCAAAGCCATCGGCCAACTTGCATTGCAAATGAACTTTATTTATGGGTATGCGCAATATTTGTGTGCGTACTCGAATCGATGCGAGTGTGTGCCCCTTTTTTGTGGGAGTGGTGTGCAAGTATTTTCATAGGCTTAGCATAGTCGGAGAATAAAAATATAGTAACTGCACACGCAATGCAGAGGAATTTATATCCTTGCAAATCGGTTAATAAAGTTGATCCAATGAAATAACACTAAAATCTTCACAATTTTCACAATCCACAGTTCAGAATGCAGTCATTGTTGTAAGTGTTTTATAAACACTATATAAATTAAAACAGATTGAAACTAACGACTCTTCAGATACATGTACTGAAATATCGGCAAACTTTTAATATTTTAATAAAGAACAATTTTTTTTGGATTTTGTAAACTAGTGTAATGGACGTAAACTTTATTAAATATTACAAGAATAACAAATTTTTTTTTATTGACTTTGAGTTTATGACTACAAGAGTATACTACATTAGAATACTTAAAAAATAAGTTTGCTATAAAGAAGCATCTGCAGCCCAAAAAACGGAATATAAACTGAATGACATCGAAAAAATCATTCATTAACGATTTCTTCTCAAACATTGGAAAAGTCATTCTTTTTTTTTTTCTTCTAACTTTATAGGCAAGCGATCACTATAAATATTTATTTAATTTTGAATTCATATTAAGATATCTCCTCGTTCGTTTATATTACATTCAAAGTTCCTAGTTTGCTTCTTATTGTCTATTATTCTTTTATTCACATCTTGATAGTTTTAGTATACCCAGTTAAAGCAACACTTATTTTTACAGGGTATACAAAACGAATGCAGTGAATCGCCTGGTGCTTTGTACTCGTAGAAGTGCAAATTAGGAAAAATCTCTCCGAGTTGGAATGTATATGGTACAGAATCGTACAGGACGAAGCAGCGTGATGTAAACTGGTCTCATAACGTCACTTTGCGGGCTACTTACTATAAGCTTCCCTGCATATGGCCTTTGTTATTTAATACTGCAGATTTGCAGACCGGCGAAAAGCTTGTCAAAAAGTACATGACTAAGCTCTCTGTGCATGTGTGTATGTGAGTGTGTGAGTCTAGGTACCCTCTAGTACGGCTGGTGCAGTCGTTGTCTTTTCGTCAACACAGCGTTGTTACTTGTACGGTGATCAGTGCTGCCAATTAAGCTTTTTTCCCGTCAAATCTGGCTGTTTTTGAAGACCAATGGCGGGAAAAATTTGGGAATTGCTGGAATTCTGGCTTTTTTAGAAATGCATTTGGCTTTTTTTCCGCTTTATTTAATGTTGCCACCAATTTCATGAAAATATGCAAGAAAAAAAATTTGGTTCCAAAAAAATACCGTTTTTAATAAGTCTGTGGAAAACAAGTTACCTAACGCGCTAAACATATACCAGTTTTGGTAGAAATATAGCAAATGTGTGTAAGAGTGGAAGCTTACTCATACGTTTTTATCTACTTTTCGGCAAACTATCATCACAATATAAAAAGTGCGCGTAAGTGGTGAGTGATTTACACATATTTTGCTATGCCAAAAGAATTTAAGCAAAAGTACTCTGATGCTTGACTAAAGAGCGAAGAATTTAAGGCATGGCTTCGCAGAGATGACAAGTACGAGAAAAGGGTATATGCAGCTACTGCAAGGCTACATTTACTGCAAAGCTATGTTAAGTGATTTGCGTGCTCATGCAACCACTAAAAAACACACAACAAAAAAATAAAATAGTCCGCGAAGAATTAGACGACTTGCTGAAAATCTTATAAATAAAACACATAAATTAAGTCTATAACAAAACGCTTTTTTTTGCGCTTTTTGTCAGAATATTTTCCGTTTTTTTTTCCTTCTCTCGATAGTAAGTACGGGGTCTCTGACAGTCGAGAATGCTCGACTGTGGCACCGCTTACTAGTTTCCTTTACGTTTGAGATTTCATTGAGTTTGATTTCCACAATAATGTGTAAAATAATTTGTGAGGATAAGTGGATTTTAATTTGTTATAAATAAAAGCCAAGGTAAGTGATTTTATTAAAACTAATGGTTGATCATACAGATGTACTATTGGTTAGAGAATATTTCTCTATATTATTATTTCAGACTGCATTTCGGATTCCGCTGCTGGAGATGTGGAGGAGCTGCGCCTCGCCCTTGTGGCTCAGAAAAACCGTTGAACCGGGTTTGAATGACAAGTCGAGTTTTATTTTTAAGCGAAAAATAACATTAATAAAATAATGATTATTTCATAAGTTACATTTTGTTACTCAAAAATAAATCTCTATTAATGGTTGACTTTTGAAGTATAACGCAAAATGAATCACTAGAATGCAATTAAATCAATTAAACTGATAAAAATTAATTAATATGTCATTTTTTTTTAAATATTGTTAAAGCCATTTAATCTAGTTTTTTTTTTAGCTTGTTCTATGAATCATAAGCAACTACAGTTGAACTTCCGTAACTCAACTTCTATAACTCGAATTTCTCTCTAACTCGAGTTACATGAGTGGCAATAAAATTAATAAACTTAAGAAAAATAACTCTATAAGTCGAATATCTCCATAACTCGAACCTTTTCTTTGGATAATGGTGATTCCAGTTAGTCAAGTTCGACTGTATATAAAACTGAGAAAATAATTAACTAAAATAGGCGTGTTTTTAATTTAATTTGTCAACGACTCATTATTTCGTGCTATTACGAAACTCTCTAGTTTTCAGATCCCTTGATGACATGTCCTGGTTAGTCGCTTGATTACATTCGCGAGTCGCATAACTTGGGATTGTTTCCATTCCGCCTGCAGCTCGCCAGTGGAATTGGAAGTGAAACCACGCATTGTGCTTCAATCATCTGCCCGATGCAAGTGCTTCCCATTTGTAATGTTGTAACGATGCGTCCACGTTCAGTTCACGTCCACGTCCACGTCCACAAGCATGATGTTGGCACCGCTCGGAGCAAAGTCCTGGTGTTTGTAGTATACGGCTACAGGACATTTCCCGATGTGGCGATGTGCATGCAAACACGTTTTTGATTAGAAATCAACCAAAGTGACAGCATACAAAGTCAACTGAGTGAAAGGCATGCTGTACTCGACAACAAAATACCCTGCATGTTGATATATTCTAATTCAATTTATGACATATTTTGTGACAAAGATGCAATTTAGTTTAATTACTTCGATTATAAGTACATACACATGTACATCAGAATATATTTTTTAATTTTTGCTGTTCATCAGATTTTTTAAGAATAAAAATAACGTTTAATCCAATCAAGGAGTCCCCAGCACACAAACTCCTCTAATACACAAACTTATTAAACCCCCGGCACAGGGTATTAAAGTAAAGGTTAAAGTAAATTATTTGGTCATTTCGGTGCCCTGATTGCCTCCTGTTGCCCTTTAGACTGTTGTTGGCTAAGAACACAAGTATTTATATGCCTTGTTACTGTCGAAAGTTGTTTGGACGATGGCTCTGATGATAATCATCGACATAACAGCTTGGTTGGAGTGGGAGCGGGAATTGTAGGAAATGAGGGGAAAATTTATGCAACAGCTTTTGCAGCTGGCATCAAAAAGCTTAATCAACTTGTCCTAAATTGTGCAAAAATTAAATTTTTCCTGGCAAATCGCATAATAAATGCGAAAGAGCAGAAGATATAAAAATTTCAATTTTTGAAATGCAAATGGAATACAAATATTTGCATAAACACGAGCAGCTCGCAAAGAGAATGAAAAGCACTGAGCGACCATCTGCCAGTTCTCTTGGATTCTGAATTTGTAGCAGGGACGGGTGCAAAATATTTCAACAAGGATAATACGACTGTTTCCTACCCTGTACACAATTTTAAACTAAAATTAAAAAGTATAAGTTAACTATCGCAGATTATCACAAAAATGGGTCTTTGGATTCTATCGCAAAAGTGCATACAAAGGTTTTTGGAAATTTTTACAATCCTTTCTTGCAAATTGGCAAAATAAACAAAAAATGTTAAACGAATTCAATAAGGCTTTTATTTCATATTTAGATGTTGAATCCTTTTGTAGGCCCAACTATATCTAATAGGTATTCCATATCTAAGTTGGAATGGCCAAGTGCAATAAAAGATGATCAGATGCCAACGTTATGTTATTAACTTTTGAATACAAATTTCGAGTCTATTATTCTTAACATTTATGGGTTATGCTTAAGGTAAAAAGGAGGGTCCCGGTGATAAATCTATTGTCCTTACTTCATCGCCATACAATGCAAATTGAAACCAAAGCTGAAGTGGATTAGTCAGCGGTATATTGTAATTGAAAAATGTTTGACCCAACTCTGGAAAACCACCTGCCCATTAGAAATCAAAAATCCAAGTCGCAAGCTGCGCTCAATGTCAAAAAGGCGGGAAAAGCGGTTGCAGCTGATGGAAAAATGATGATAGGGTCACCATGGATGATGGCAACTGATGAGAGGTGACTGGTGACTGGTCGCTCAACTTCAATCAATATGAAAAATAAGAACGTAATTCATATTCAGTACGCGCAACGTTGTCACCGAACCATTAAAAGGTAGAAATGAAATGAATTGAAATGAGCAGCAGCTATTCAAAGGTAGTAGGAGATGAGAGGCGTCTGAAGAAGGAAATTAGCTACACGCCTTGTTTATGGGGTGTAGATGGATGGGTTTGGGGATGGTATTCGATTGGGGAAATTATGCCTGAGCAGGAACAGACAAAAGTGCGACCGGGACCATCCCATGCCATCTACTCGTAATTATGTCAAATTCTACAATTCTACGGGTATTCGTGGCGCAATAACGAAATCTCAATGAATCCTATTTTGTTATCTCAATTTATGTCAGCGAATAAATAAACAATAAATTTGAGACTTTTGTGCGCACATAATGCGGAGTTTCAATGATTTGTTGCGACGCTTAAAAGTGGACGCATTTTAAGTATCTGATGATTACTTGAAAGCTGCTGTTCTCCATTTGTCATTGTAGAACAGGTGATTATGTCGAAAATCTTAAGCTTCGTCATGTAGGTTTATTTTATATTTTCTAAATTAAATTTTGAATATGGTAACGGATAACATCATTCTAAAATTCAAGCTTAAAATTATATGTAAGTATGTATTCAAAATAGAATTTTTAAAATATAACTTTACAAAAGAAGAAGCCCAAATTATTTCAAATAAAAAATTTTGTTTCAATTAAAATAATCAAAATATTTGCTAAGTAATGAAGTAATTAGAAATATCCAAGAGGATCAAAACATTGATTCGGATTTGATATTGATTTTAGCCCGGAATCAGAATTTTCTTTTATGTGTTGTTAGTCTTTCTCTAACTTAAGCATTCGTTACATATATTGTATAACCTAATCTATAGTCCCTGTCATATTTATAAAATCACCTTATAAATTACAATAAATCGAAAACTACTGTCTGCAGCGGAATACAATGTATAGAAAAAATGAAGAGGATGAAGAAACGAAGAGAATGCATGTACATCTAGTTCACACCAATCTAACGGTACTTAACGAAGAGCACCTTATTAAACTCTTAGTGTTGCATATTTATAAATTCACAATTTTACAAAAAATATTTTGATGCAAAAAAATTCTTGGAACAATTCTAAGAGTAACTGCAAAAGAAAATTTTCAAAAATATTTTTGCTAGTATTTTTGATAATTTTTTGAAAATCTTAAAAATGACAATTTTAACCTCATTGTTCCTCATTTTCATGCAAAAAGTGTTTTTTTTGCAGTTTTCAAAAAATTATCAAAAATACTAGCAAAAATATTTTTGAAAATTTTCTTTTGCAGTTACTCTTAGAATTGTTCCAAGAATTTTTTTGCATCAAAATATTTTTTGTAAAATTGTGAATTTATAAATATGCAACACTAAGAGTTTAATAAGGTGCTCTTCGTTAAGTACCGTTAGATTGGTGTGAACTAGATGTACATGCATTCGCTTCGTTTCTTCATCCTCTTCATTTTCTCTATACATTGTATTCCGCTGCAGACAGTAGTTTTCGATTTATTGCAATTTATAAGGTGATTTTATAAATATGACAGGGACCTTATAATATAATCTTAAGAAAACCCGCCTACCCTCAATGGTCAATTATTTTGAGTTATTCATGTAATTTGCAATTTTGAATAGACTCTCACACTAATCGCCAAAATGTAAATTGGGAAACGTGCTAACAGAACGGCAGACGAAAAGACCCTTGCTTTTCGGCCCTTAGGTCAGTGTTGCCTATTCCGGCAAATAATAGCTGAAATTGGTTACAGAAGCTCTTTGAATATATTCCTTGCAGCTATGAGAAAATGCTATAGCATGTTATTTAAGTATAATGAGTGAAGAATTTCTGTTGAATTTCGCTGAATAAGTGAATAATTCAATTTCGCTTGGGAATGTACTTATTTAGTTGGAAAACTCGAAATGGGTATTTTGGACTTGAGGGTAGTTTAGAGCCGAGCTCATTGTTAGTTTGGTTAATGCGCCGTGTCAATATCAATTTCAATCTCAATCTGAATCTCAATCTTCATCAGCAACTCAAAGTCAGGCTGAAACTGAAAGAGTATCCGTATCCGTATCCGTGTACAGTATCCTTGGACGTATTCAGTGACAGCCTCGCAGGATTCACCATTTGTATCCAACGCACGTCTCGCTGCTAACAAATCACGCACGTTAACACCTCCAAGGCACATGGCGAAAGTCAGAGACATTGAGATGGAGCGGGATTGGGACTGGGACAGAGCGGAAGCGACAGAGATGCCTCTGGGACTGGCCAATGGGTCGAAGTCGAAAGACAGCAGATAGGTGACGGCATCCGACGGGTGTCTGCCTGTCTGCGATGTCTGGGTGTCTATGTCAGAGCGTGAACATTGCCATTGTGTGTCGTCTGTCCCTCGACGTTGTGTCGTGTCTTTGAAAGTTTTTCGCTGTTGTGTGCTGTTTTCAGCAACCGCACGTAGCATGCAACGCTTAATTAAGCCACCATTAAACTGTGACGCATCCGCCCCACCAATGCAGCCAGCAGCAACAGCAACATTACGTGCGTGTGCACATGCGTGGCAACAACAACAACAACAACAACAACGACAACAGCTCGTAATTGCAACGGCAACTGATTGATAATGTCGGGTTGGCCGCAAATGTGCATATCTGTGGACAGTTTCGTCTCGTCCGCGGCTGGATGTGATTTGTGGCAAGTTGGTTTTCACCCTGCGTCTGCCTTCAGCAACCAACAGCCAGACAAAAATGCTTAGCAGGCAGTTCATCTACATACAGTGACTCACGGCTCATTTTCCCCACTGCAGCTTTAAGTATGTTTGGGTTTCATTGCTTTGTTCACATATAATTCAGACAAAATATAAAACTAATTTATTATAAAAAAAAATTAAAATAGTTCATCAACAAACAGTGGCTCACAGCATATTTGACCCACTTCAATTTGAAGTATCTTTAGAGATTAATTTTAAAGTAGTTATAAATACACTTAGTTGCAAAATTTAGATTTTATCTTTAAATAAAACTAAAATTATTTGCTCAAGTTTATTAATTTAACAATATTGCTTTTAAATTATATTTTTATCGCCATTCAATTACCATAAAACATAAATTTATTTAAAGTTTGCATTATGTTCATAAAAGTAGTGGGTCGATATAACTGAGAGCCACTATACTATATGTACATATGTATATGGTAAATATTTGCATTGAATATACAATGACAGAGTTGCCACCTAGCTAGTCGGAGTGGGTTAGTTGTCATATTAGCGCTTGTTTTACTTAATGTGTACAAGATTACAAATATAATTAGCCAGGCAGACTATGGGAAAAGATCCAGGGCCTGCAAATAATGATTATTTGTTTTTTTTTAATCAAAAAATCAATCACTTATAATGATTATTCGTTAAGTTTTATTATTTTGCTCAAAAATAATGATTATTGGTTGAGAAGTAAAGTTTAACTCAAATTAAAACATTATTTTGTGAGCAAATCAACAAAATTTAAAATTAATCATTATTTTAAAATGTTTTTAATAAAACTTATAATGATTACAAATATTGAGCTGAAGATATTGCAGAAAGGTAGTTAGACTAAATCAGAATTTTGAATTTTTCCCATATCACATTTACAAGATTATTTTAAATTTTGGATTTGAAAATTTCCTTGACGCTTTTGAATTCACAAAGCAACTCTGAACTGCTCTCTGATGTCTTCTTTAACTCAGGGATAGTGCTCAATTTTCACCATACCTTTTTAATATCATCTATCGTCGCATATTATTGCGACAAGAGCAATAACAAGATCAAACGAATATAGTCCCAAAAGTATGCTCTTATCTTAATGCTATAAAAGTTTTCAATTTATAGGCATAATATACATATTTAAATTGTATAGTATCTTACATTTATATATCACAATTGTATAACGAGTATGTTTAATTTTATTTTTTCTTTTATTCCAACTACAACACACACTCAAAGATCCGTTTACTTTGATGGCCGCAGAAATATCCAGATATTAAAGCCGCCTTTAAATTGAACTCAGTCCCAAGTCAAATATATGTGCATATGTACTATATGACGACATTGTTTATATTCTGAAATAAAGGTAAATGAGTGGCTTAAACGTTGGCCAATATGGTTTACAAAAATAAGGATCTACACGAACTGAGCTGTTTAGAACATGATTCCGGAATAAATGTGGCCACAGGCAAAATCCACACCCTCTCGCTGAGTCACACTCCCCCCTCCACTCTCGCTTCCTCCCACAAGAAACGCCTAACAGCTTGTAAATGCTGAGAAGGAGCATTTGAGTGAGGGCTTCCGGTTCGCTTTTGAGCAGCTTTTAACGAGCTTACGTTTTGTGTACGGGAATAATGATGGGTGAGTGACGTTGCATATTTTAGCCATAAGCAAAGCAAAGCAAAGCGAGGCAAAGAGAAGCGAAGAGAAGCGGAGCGAAGCGGGACAAGGCCAAGAGAGGACAAGCAGAGTGGGTCTTGTAATCTACCAGAGGCCACTTCCAGGGGGCGGGTGAGCAGCAAAAGATGCTGCTTCTTTTCATACCCAGTATAAAATACAATGAATAAGACTGGGTATTATAAAGTTGATAAATAAAAACAGTTCACGTAGAAGAGTTGAGGAAAGTGTCACTAACGTGAGTTATGTAAATATTATAGGGTATGTACAGCATCAACACTTCTTGGTACACAGGGAAAAAATTTGGTTTTCCGGGATATAATCAATCCCATACGAAATACTTGATTCAAGTACGATTTTTCAATTCCTTATCCGCAAATATTTTGACTATCAATGAAATCAGATGTTTTGGGCTTCTTTTTTTTTTTGACTTTTTTATCAAGAGTCTTAAACTTAAACTTTAGACTGGTATTTTTTTCTGTGTATGCATTGTGATTGTTGTCAACACGTTGTTTCCCTAATTAAATGTCAGTAATATGAGTTGTATGCAGTACAGGGTATCGGCTAGTCGAGTGGTGGGCATGCACAGCATCGTTACTTGTTGGTACACATTGTGTACGTTGGCAACACATTGTCTGCCAACTTCAAAAGTAAAACATGAAAAGTGTTTTGTTTTCTTTTAGCCCCAACCATTGCCGTTGTCGTTGCCATTGCCTTTGCCGCTGCCGTTACTGTTACCGTTAACGTAACGGTAACCGTTGCCATCGCTGGCGAGTTACCAAAATGGGCAACAACCGCCGCTGGCATTTCATAATTTCTGCACTCGGCACAAAGCATTACTGCAGTCGCTACAGACGTGCTGCGGTTTGTGGTCGCAGTGGAGATAGGGGTAGTTGGTTGGAGAGGGGTGACAAGGGGCAAGGGAGGGTGGGGGTACAAAAGAAGTTCGGTTAAAGCATACTAATAAAATGGCCAATTTAGCCGCTGCAGCTGCGCCGCCCTGTAAGCTAAATTGAAAAGTTCTTTGGCCGCAATTCAGGCCAAAAGCTTAGTCATCCGCTTACTCCAATAACATAACTACTGCCCCCCAAATATGTGCTGGTTTTAAATGCGTTTCATACCCTGTAGCTATATAAATAAAGGCTAAAATGAGGGTTCAACAGAGAGCGAGAGAGAGAGAGAGAGATGGAGAATGATATATACATTGAATTCCCCATTTGATAAATTTCATCATATTTTGTTGCATACTTTTTAGGGCTAAGTCACGACTGAAAAACTTTATGCGACAGAGTATTAAATAATAAATGGGACTAAAAGATTGTTTGCATTTTACAAAATTATACATTTGTACATATTTTAAGCATTAACATAATTTTTATTAATTGTTATATTTTGGAATGTTTATTTATATATATTATATTAATATAGAAAATAAATAGATTTACTCAAAATCATAATTGCTAAAAAATTTAAATTATGTTTGATATTAAAAGTTATATAAAGAATATATATTAATAATGTAATATGCTCGAAAATGTATTTTATTACTTTTCATAGGGTATTTGCACGTAGACTCTAGCTTCTTGGTTGTTTTATTTTTCGGACTTTTTTCCTTATTTTTTGGCTACTGGCATTCAATTAAACTGCGCACTTCTCCGGCTATTAGTACGTAAATACGTAAATACTCCGTGCATAACAAATCCTGGCAGCCATTTGGAGATGGAGCCGGCTGTTGTAGCTAATTAAATGCCGTGCCTCAAGTGCAGCGAACAAACTTTTTAATTGTTTTGCACGCAAGATGGCGCCACGAGCGCGATTCAACGTCTAACAAAAATTGACTACGATGCGATGTTCTAAGTATATAACTCTAGAATACGAGAGTATCGTCCAAGGCAAGAGCATGAGGATTATACAAAGCCAGCGCTGCGTTTATTGTTATTTCTACAATGGCCGTCGTCTTCAAGTCCCAGTCGAAGTATGAGAAGATAACAAAGAAAGTCCAACTTCGGGTTGTCGTCGATGTAATACCCTGTCGAAAGTATTCCACAAGCAGCATATGGTCGAGGTCGAATTTGGTCAGGATAAAGGAATCTAAACTATACGACGGTGGTCTGATTATGATATAATTTGATGAAGATATGTCGACCTGATAAACTTATATTTAGACCTTGGACTAACGGTCGAAAATTTTCTATAAACCTATAAGCATGTACAGTGGATCATAGCATATTTCGTGCAAAGGTAGAGTTTACCTTTAATATGGGATCGGTGATTTTTCAGGCTTTTTCTCAGCAACGATCGTTGGGGTTTTACTTAAAAGAATTTTTTTACTTGAAATACTTTTGTCAGATTTGTAAAATTTTTAAAAATGTATCCGTAAATTAAGAGCCTTAAACTTTAATTTTTCTGATCTAACAACTAATATGTATTTGTTTTTATCAGGGATTGCAAATAAGAGTTATGAGGCGGAAAAAAATCAAGCCCTAAAAAAATGCCAGGGACATCGAAAAAATTCCTCATATGCTATTTTTGGAAGGTCAATCCAGCTACCGGATAAACTTTTATTTCCAATTTTTATTTTAAAAATTATTTTTAACTCTTATTTTCAATTTTTATGAAAAAAATTATAAATAAGAGTTATTTTTCAATTTTTATTTAAAAGTTGAAAAATAAGAGTTATTTTCAATTTTTAAAATAAAAATCAAAAATAAAAGTTATTTTCAACTTTTATCATAAAAATCAAAAATAAAAGTTGAATTGAAATATCTTTTGATCTGGAGGGCCCATTTCATTAAACTACACTGAATAAAGGTATGATCATTTTATGGGCCATGATAAAGTGTAGATAAAATATATAGGCAGTTTAATTAAATGGGCCCTCCCGATCAAAAGATATTTCAATTCAACTTTTATTTTTGATTTTTATGATAAAAGTTGAAAATAACTTTTATTTTTGATTTTTATTTTAAAAATTGAAAATAACTCTTATTTTTCAACTTTTAAATAAAAATTGAATAATAACTCTTATTATTGATTTTTATTTTAAAAATTGAAAATAACTCTTATTTTTCAACTTTTAAATAAAAATTGAAAAATAATTCTTATTTCATAACTTTTATCAAAAACCTTATAAGAGTTACGATCCCTGGTTTTTATAATAGCTTAAGATACAATTTTAGTTTAACCATTTTAATGCATTTAGAGTTTATGACAACCCTAAGATCGTCACCCACGTTACTCCAGCGATCTGGCAGCTCTGTTTTATTTCAATAGAGCATTAAGTTGTCTTCGCATGGGAATTTGCTGAATTTAAGAGAAACTCACGAAATAATTCCACAAAAATGTACACAGCATAAAAGTAGTAAATGGAATCGACAACGATTTGGGGCAAGTTGATTGCAACTATAAATTTTAGGGTGTGTAAGTGTGGAATACACATACACACATACAGGCAGATGCTCAGAGAGCACTACTTAGATACATAAGACACATAATACATTGGGCAGGGACAGTAATGGGAGCAAGAATTCGAACACGAATACGAATAGAAATGGGAATAGAAATAGAAAATAGAAAATGGGAAATGGGAAAAGCGTTGCGATTGCTGTCTCTGGCTGGCCACAATAAATGCTAAAACCGTAACATGTGGCATTTACTGGCGTTACAGCGCGATATCTTTAAGCGCCTTGGCTCAGTTGAGTTCAGTTTAGCTCTGAACATTCGTTGCGGCTTTCGAGTTGGTTTATTGTCATGTCCTTTGTGGGGGTGGGGGTGGGGGAGAAGGGGTGGGCAGAAAAGGACAACAGCAGTGGCAGCATTTGTTAATATCGCTGGCTTAACTAAGTGCCAATGCCTTTTATGTGATTTTCGGCGGCGTATATCCTACACACACACACACTCACACCCTTGAATTTAGGTCCCTCTAACCCAGCAAACATTTTGGCGATTGTACAATCGCCCATCGCCGAAAAGAGTCTTCTGCAGGAGCTTAATAGAAGATGAATCTTCCAGGCGATTGTTTAGTGATCGAAAGCTGTCAATAAAAAAAAAGGAAAGTGGGAGAGAGAGTCTTCTGCGAGTCGCGCACGATTCTTTTGGAAGACTCGCAAAAGAGTCTTCCCGAAGTGTCGCGGAAGTGGCTCTCTCTCTAACAAAAGGAGATCAAAAAGCGATGAGAAGGCGAGTCGCCTGAGACTCTCTTTCGATTAAAAATGTTTGCTGGGAAGTTTTCATTTCACGTGTGTGTGTGCTCTCAAAAGGCGCTCAAATGACATATGTATTGTAATAGTACTAAAGCGTATTTACTGTCCTTTTTGGTATGTAGCTTACACAGGTGTCCGTGCTTAACCCTGGACAGTCATTAGTCGTCGTTTCGACGACTCCTGATCACATTTCCCTGTTTTTCTCTTTTCCCTTAAATTTTTTTTTGCTGATTTTCGCACTGCTATTGTCGTGATGTTGTGAGCAGTAGTTCGATTTCATACGATGCGTATAAGTATTTTATTTAGATTTTTTACGTCTACTTTTTCATACAAACCTCTTCAAACGATTGGAATTTTGGTATGGGCAGTAGTCAAACCGTTACGCAAATATAAAGAGACGTGTGATTTTCAATTATTCCCCCTTTTAAGCGACGAATGACAAAAACTTCTAGCAAAAAATGCCAAAAATACCTCTGTGCCGAAACTGAAAACTTTCGTTCTCAAAAACTTGTTCCTCATTAAGATAAGAATACATTTAATGGCTAATTGTTTCTTTAATTTTATAATGTAATTTTTGAATTTTTGAACCTTTGTTTTGTAAACCAAGCAAATAATTAAAAGAATATAAGAAATGGTCTTAAAATTATTTTTGTTTAAATATATATAAATGAAATAATAGGAAAATACTTTTTTTGTGGACTTTTATGCATAGGATTATTTTGATTGCTTTTTAAATTATGACGTCGTCGATTCGACAAACTATGAAGTCTACGCTCGTAAAATAATGATGACTGTCCAGGGTTAAGCATGACCGTGTGCTTGAGAGGTCAGAGACCGTTCCACTTAATAGATCTGCGCATTTCTATCCGTATCTTTAGCGTTTTATAGCTGGTTTTAGCTTGTTTCAACATTGTATCTTATTTCAAATTCAATAAAAGCACTGCTCTCACGCACACACGCACCCTCATAGCCACTCACACGTATGCAAGCATATCCGAATTGGCGTCCACGTGCTGCCACGCCCATTTCATCGCCCCTCAACAGCATACATAGTAAATTGCTTGTCTGGCATTTAATTTGATCTGTTGTTTGATTGTGTGCGCTTCGCTTTAATTGAATTTTATGATGATAAACAGACACATACATATACCCACAAGCAGGTCAGGGAACGAGAGAAAGGCAGAGAGAGAGGGAGGCAGAGAGCGAGAGAGAAATCTGTATGGAATGGTTCATAATGGTTGCCCCCAGCAACTAGAAAAGGCATTTCGGACACATGTAAGCAGAAAGTTAAATATGTATGTGTACACATATGTCTATGCACATATAAATATGTAAAATAAAATGAAGAACCTTGTTTATAACTTTAATATACTCCAAGACACACTCACACACACTCTTCACGCATATTCCTACATGTTGTATGTCCTGTGATGTTATCCTTTGTCCAATTATTTTTATATTTTTTTAAATTGATTTCGATAAATCGTATCAAGCATGAATTTTAAACAAAAGAGGCTTTTCTCTTTTGCTTTTGCTAATATAAACTTCTAAAGTATTGTCAGATCACCACAAAGATTATAATCTAACTATTATTTTAAATATTTTTTCGATTCGCTCAACAAATGTCGTAGTTTACAAATATGTATGTATTTTAAACATTTCAGATGAATTCAAACTGGATATGCACTAATTTTGTGGGGGGCAACAAACTAAGTGCAGCCACAAATGCACAACCGCAACTAAATGTCCATATGTGAAACATTTACCACAACGTACTACCAACTACATGGGACAACAAAATTGAGGAAGCCGCGTTCTAGCCAAACAAAACCGACAACCGACAACAGACAACAGACAACCGACGACAGTGTCAATGACATTGTTCAACATTATGAAATTTCAACAGGACTGCATTATTAATATAACAATGTAATAAATAATAAATACGAAAAACCCAGCGGGAAAACTAAAATCGCCAAAATACTAAAAACAACAAATTTTGTTAATAATGCGCGACTAGAAGATACCCTTTACACAATGCTAAAGTACTTAATATATGATAATATGAATAAGAGTCATACCACGATCTCTAAAATGAATTCATTTATCTCTTAGATTCTTATTTCACATTTAAATTATACTTTTTTTTAAGTCGTTCCCGGTTAAAAATTTGATTTGCCACTCGCTGTTTAGCAATATATTGAAATGGGCAAATTCAATTCGAGTCCATTTTTACTATTTTCATTGAATTTGACACTATATGTATCTTATTAGTTTATTCAGGAGAAATAAGTTAATTTATGTTTATTTTATTTAATTTGAAAAGTAGCTTGCATGAAGTTATTCTGTAAGTAAGCTAATATATTACATTTTTGTATTTTAGCATTGTTTGGTCTTGTTATTTAGTTGTTTTTCTATGGTAAGGATAATTCCTTGCCATCCATGAAGAGAAACTGAACAATAATACGATTTACTCGTTTTATAGACTTCTCTATCTATGTAACAGGATTTGTCACTTCAACAGCTTGTTAAATCATGATTTTGACCAGCAACAAATGAATAGTATATTAGGCTGGATCTAAGTGCTACTAAGTTATTCAATTAATTTGTAATGTTAGGACATGATGGGACAAGCATGGCACTTTAATAATTTATTTCAAGCGATTCCGAAGTTTATGTAGTGATGCAAAATTACATCGAAAAAGTCGACAAGTCAGGTACTTCAATTCGAATGTTTTTTGACAATGTATCGAGTTAACTATATTTATTTTCATAGGTGATTTTCATTAATCTCAATTAAATGTATGAATTTACACCACTAATTTTCATACTTCACTAAACTTAACCGATTTCCTTGCTGTATAATTTATTTACCTCCAATTCCCAAACAACTTGAGAAACTCGATGTTTCGGTATTATTTCCAGAATTTTTTAAGGAAACTGTCAATTGCATCCCAATTTTTCTACAGATAAAAATACAAAACAAAGCTTTGAGGATCATTTCAAATATAGCAACACACGGGCAATTTTGGAAGGCACAGTACTTTAAAGCAGAAAAGGCTCCAGGAAGTCTCGGAATCGCCTGTGGGAGCTGTGAGTTTAGATGGTTATCGCCTAATGGCTTGGACACTTTGACTTACCAACAAATGAAGTACTCAAGTTTGTTTTTGTAGAATATGTATATTTAATATCACTACAAAAAGTTGAAAGTGTCTTATTCGTATCTTAAAAGATGGTCTACGAGTACTTATTTTAGCTTTCGCGTTGAGCCAATTTAACTAAAAGGGCAAATGGAACTGAATTGGCCGCATTTTTTGTCCTTGTAAATATATTTATCCTTCAGTACTTGACTGTAAGTAAATAGACGCTCTCGTATGCGTCTCTCTTTTTCTGACTCTGTGTCTGTCTCTATCATTGTGTGCGTGTGTGAGAGTCATTGTGTGCTGTGTGTGTGACAATAACAATGCCATTATTCTTCGAGGCTTTTGCCGCAATTTGAAATGGCTTTGCCAGCGGTTTGCTTGTGGTTCTGTGGATCTGTCTCTGTCTCTGAGAGTCTGTGACTCTGCGTTACTTACACTTAAGCGATTGCGGCAACTATTCAACTGCCAGCGTAAGCTAATCAGCTAACTAAAAGCAAAATACATCCTTTTTATAAAAAATATTATCCACATATGTGATTGAGGACTGTCAGGAAAATCTTAAGTCCGAATTATATCAACTAATTATTTTATTTAAGAAACCGATATATGCACAATATAACAATAATTATAATAATAAGAAATGAAAATAATATTTGTTACATCCAATTTATTTTTTTAAACGGTATTACTGAAGGAGAAATTTGTTAAACGCTTTAAAGCTATTAACGAAAGCATTTATGTATTTCAAATGTGGTAAGATACACAAGGCACAGAATTGAAAATGAGTTTCCTTCGAAATTACAATGTAATAAGATATGGGAAATGGTAGAATACTTTTGTCTCAAAATTTGGATTTTGAAAGAATATAACACATCCACAAAATAAATATAATATAATTAAATTTGTGTTTTTATAAATGTTACCTCTTTGAAGAACAAATAATTACTTTATGTATGACGTATACGTAATATTAATGAATTATTAAATGAAATTATGTTGTTAAACGTAATTTAAATACTATCCAAATATGGAAATAATTTAGTTACCCAGATATTCACCGCGTTGTTCAAAGAAAGAAAAGTTATTTGCTGAATGTATTTGAAATTGATTGAATAAGCTTTTTATGATCGATTTAGATATTGTACATACATATGTTAAGCTGGCTTCTTTGAGAAAAAAAAAAAATTAATTACTGTATTTATTACGTATACGCATCGTGATTTAATGTAATGTCAATGTAATTAAAGACATAATACCTACTTTCTAATTGAAATACAAAATTAATAAATTTGGTAATCTGCAAATTTATAAATTCTCTGCGTAGTGCTTGTCTAAACATAAACAAAAGAATTCAATATGTTACCTTGGTCTTCACCATTTTCCAATCTGAATTGTCTCAGCTGAAGATGGCGCATACATATTTTCCACTCAGGTAACTCTTACATTTGAAGTAGAATTGCTTACACCCCCAAGTTGCATGTCTTAATAAAACATTTTATTTCATGCCAAATGATTCTCATTTGTTGGACTCCTGTGTCTTTCTCGCATTATATCTCTCTCTGTCTCACTCTCTCTTTTTCTTTACCTGTCCGTCCATTCGAATGTGCGTCTTCTGGCCGTGCGTCCGTCTTTCAGTTTGTTTGTCAGTTGCATTTAATTTGCTGCCCAAGTTGACTGTAAAAACGCGTCGTTGACGAGGCAAATAAAAGTGGAATAAAAACAAGTCAAACTGAATTGTTGGCAAATGTTTGACTTGAAGATACCCTTCAGCGGCAACTAACGGATTTTTATGTTTTCTCCAATTTGAGTTAGAAAATATTCGAAACATTTAATGTCAACGTAAGCTTGACTCAACTGATTTAAATATTTCTTTTAGGATTGACATATGCTGATTTCACATAGTTGTTTATTTTATTATACCCTTTTAGGTATTTTATAGGCACAGGGTATACTATAAAAACATACAAATAAAAATGCTCACAGCGTTCGCACTTGGAATAAATTTGCTGCGTGCTCGTCTGTCAAATGTAACTTAACACCCACACACACACACACTCCCTTGCACACACACACACACACACACACATACATACTGTCAGCTTGAGGTTGTGCAAGCAAAGGATTAATGGTAAGCAGAGAAATTACAATTTTAAGCGTAAGAATTATTGCATACAACATGTGTGGATAAATAAACACACACAGATACAAATTCAAAAATAGGCACACAGACAGACACACTTTTCAATTGCATACACTGCACTATGGTCCAGAATCCGTTTTTTTTTTGGCATAAAGTCAAAGCTTTGGTGTGAATATATCGTATTTTTGCTTTTTAATTCTTTAAGTAAATTCATCACACATATAAAAAATAAACGAAAAAAAGGTTTTAAAGCTTCACCAAAGTTTTTAACGAGCTTTCAATAGCAAGCTTTTGATCAGCTGAATATGAGAAGGAAATTTGTCGTTAAATTACTCGATTAAAGTTTTGTGTTGCACTAGCATAATTCGTTCAAAAAATCATAAGCCAAAAAATGAAAAATTAAAATAAAGATATGTAGTATCTAATGTCCTATATCCAATTTATGTGCATTTTTGTAGAGAATTTAACTGTGTTTCGTGAAACATAATTAACGTTCTGCGGCTTTCTGAAAAAAATTAATTACGTCAGTTTGTACTTATAAATGTTTTTTTGATCGCAAAGTAATAACTTTGGTTCGTTTTGGCGAATTTTCTTGAAAAAAAAAACATGTTGCAGGTGTGTCAGAAGGGGAAGGTGGTGAAGATATGATCAAATTACAAAACGAAAAAATTTGTAGCTTCTAGTTTTTTATTTAGATTTTATATAAATATATTACACTAAAATCAAAATTCGGAATTAGTCTAACTAAGGTTCATGCCAAATTTCCGGTCCCTAGATCAATATTTCGACTTTATGCCAAAAAAAAGGGATTCTGGCCCATAGTGCACTGTCGGAAAAATGAAGTAAGTTCGGACTTTAGTCAAGAATTTCCGATGTCAAGAGTTCAATGATCCTGAAAATCCTTGATCCAAATACGAAATTCTAAGTTTAAGAGCGGTCTGGAAATTTGGCTAAGCTAAGTGCCGTTTCAGAGTTGTATTAATAACAAAACAGTCCTAATATAATTAATAAAACAAAAATGATTGAGGTATTTTGCTCCTATTTAAAATGTTAAATAGTCGTTAATTCTTAATAACGATTTGCTCTTGCAGTAAAAGAATTAAGGACCGAGTCGTTCTTGGAAAAAATCTAAATCGAAACGGGATTCATTTTAGACGACATCGCTCTGCGTTATTCAGAGTGGACATTCACAAAATTCATCATATTTTTATTAAAGTCAGAGCTCTTTAAAAATCAATGCGGTTTGCAGTTGATGGTTGAGCGTGTGAGTGTGAGTGTTAGTGTGGGTGTGCTATTGATGGTGGTGTTTTTTTTGCTCTGATGTTAGACCCACTGTGCAGTGCTTCCGCTTCCGCTGGCTATTCACAGAGAACAGTTCGCCGATGACAGCAATTGCCCCGGCCAGAAGCAAGCGTCAACGCTTCATTGGATTTTAGGCAATCATAAGTAGTACGTCGCGTTCCCTGACCCCCTCTCGCCCCTCTGCTTCGCTGTATCTTTGTATCTGTGGACAGTGACTGCCAATGCCTCTGCCACAGCCACAGTCAGTGCCACAGCCGCAGCATTTGCTGCTGCGTCTGCGACTAAGACTGAGACTGAGACCGAGACCGGGACTGGCCTCAGTTGCTGTCTATCAGCGATGCTCTTTTTGCTAAAAAGGAAATGCTTCACAAAAAAAGTGGGCGAGAGTGTGGGGGAAGGCAGGCCAACGGCCAACGGCCACCGGCTACCACAAACGAAACCGGAAAGCAGTGTCGGCATTGTTGGCAGAGCTTTCAGTTCCAGAATTTGCCCCCATCCTTCTCTCTCTCTCTCTGTGTGTGTGTGTGTCCAGGGGGTGAATTGGGAGGGCGGCTGCGAAACCAAACAGACGGCGCTCACTTTGTTGCATACTAAGCACTTTAAGAGAAATTTCAGATATGTACCGGCGAAGCATCCATAGAATATTCATGAGTACTCGCAATTTACATGTACGACTACTCGTATTTCAAGAACAAGAATGGTCGATACTCCCTAGGATACAGCCATATCCACTCCCATGGACAGTACTCCTATCTATACTTACCTAGTCAGTGAAATTGTAAATTTCACCAATCATGTGTTAATTTTAGTTAAGAATTTTCAGTTTTAAATCAAATATCGCATGTAGTTTTCTTGGTTTTTTTTCGATGGTTTGATATACTCCCTCGGATACAGAAATGCCTACTTCTACAGCACTGGAAAGCACTCCAATTTATACTTACCTGGTAAGTGAAATGTTGAATTTCACAATTTTTTTTGTTAATTCCAGTTGAGAATTTTAGTCGAAACTTTGCCCAAAAGCTGTAAGATAATATGTGTCCTTCAATTCCGTTCCAAATAAAATTTCGCATTAAGTTTTAATGTTTTCTTTGTTGGATGGGGTTTTATTCATATTTAATTATTTATTCGGTTTATATTTATTCTAAGTATTTGCGCATAGACTATTTCGCTTCGTCCTTTCGCCAGACTCGGCGTATTTTGTTGCCCGATTTCCTGACATTTCTTTACTGAATTTTCGAAACACTTTTAAACAGATTATTTGCTCTGTCTTGTTTTGCATTTTTCATTTTTCATTTGTGAGTACGTTATTCTCTAGGTCAAGTGTCGTTTTAATTACTTTGGAATTTCATGCGAGATTTTTTGCTTGGTATTTTTGTTTATCTTCTTAATCTTAAGTAAGTACGCTACAATCGCTTGGCCAAAATCCCACTGTTCTGCTGGTTTTAATAACGATGCCAACCTTCAAACCTGTCTGTCTGTGTCGAGTAACTTACATGCGAGTCCATACATATACATACATACATATATGGATTTATATTTACTATTTGGACAAAAAAAAGACATCTATTTCATAATTGCATACATCAATTTATCAATAATTTTACCGTGGCCTGTTTCGAATTCCGTTGAAGTTCAAGTCGAGGTGGAAGTTGAAGTAGAAGTTTCAAGTCGAATAATACTTATGTTTAATACTGAATAGTATTCATTATATTATATGTATACATGCTAGAACGAGTACTTATAATCATGAATATGCAAATTAAATATTGACTACTTGAGTGCAGAGTTTGAATTGTGGCCAACCAAGTGCTTAGTGCCAAATCGGGCAACTGCCAACTGCCAATTGTTGTGGTAAAGGTGAACGCAATTTGATACAGACTCTCTATGAATGTAGCTTACTTGCTACCTGTGTAAACACATATTTGTATTTATCATACTTGAGATTTGGCCTCTGCAATTTTCTACTCTCTCTTTCCCTCCATTCCACCAACATTCTCGTTTTCTCCTCTTTTTTATGCTTCTTTTGATAGAATATTTCCTCTCTGTCTCTGCGTGTGTGTGTGTGTGTGTGTCTTTGTGGTGCGATACTTTGAAGGCTGTGCTGGAAAATTGACATATTTGGTGCTTCCAACTGGATGATGCTGCTGCCACTTGGAGAGCTCGAGTTTTCTTTGGCTGCTTTGCGTTTCCGCTTGGCGTTGACTAACAGCTTGAGTTTCCGGTCGAGGGGGCTGTATTGCCAAGTTTTACAAACTTTGGCCAGAATGTGGATACGAGAATATAGAAAGATGATGATGATGATGATTATGATGATGCTGCTGCTGTTGTTGGGAATGTGAATCTGATTGTAAATTGAAGTCGAATCAGGCAGCGATATCAACTGGCAATGATTTACTGGCAATGCAGCTTTGATTTTTTGCAGACCAATTACAGAGGTGGAAAGAAAGAGAGAGATAGAGTGAGAGAATGAGTGAAAGAGTGAAAGAGAAAGTGAGGATGGATGGGTAAGGGGGATCGTTTAGTTGTTGGTGCACTACTATCGGAAATGTGTGTGTGTTAACTGCAAAAGTCGCTTCACAGTTGCATTTTAGCCCAAGATCTTCTTGAAATAGCTAACAGTTTCCGGTTTTGTTAGCGAACGTCGTCGATTTGGCTTAAATGGCGCCTCAGTTTCCTCCTGTAGGAAGTTGCGTCGTGTTGAGGCGCTCGTTGCATCAATTTCATCATCCTGAGCATTCGCATCCTCATCCTCAGCATGCACGCTCTCACTTATCAGTCGCAACTTGGTATCGACTTTCATTCGAGCTGCAGCTGCTTCTGTTGTTGCTGTTGCTGCTGCTGTTGTTGTTGTTGTTGTTGCATTTAAACTGTTTTCATTAGATGTTGTTGCTGGCTGTTTTGTTGTGGTCGTTGCCAGCAGATGAGGCGACTCAGTGGACAGCATTTTTGTTGCCGTTGCAGTTGCTGTTGTTGCTGTTGCTGCTGCTGGTGTTGCTGCTGTAGTTGCTATTGCTGCTGCTGCTGCTGTTGTTGAGGTTGCCATATTCTGTGCTGCTGCATCGGTTGCTATTGTTGTTGTTTCTGTTGCCTTTGCTGCTGTTACGCCTGTGCCTGGCACTGTTGCTGTTGTCACAGCAACGGCAGCAGCTGCTGCAGCAACAACATTGCGGCGATTCGACATGTTCGCTTCCTCATTCAATTGCGCACTTGTTGTGGGAGCTGCTGTTGTTGTTGTTGTGGATGTTGCTGCTGTTGTTGTTATCTTTGCTGAGGTACTGTGCTCCCCGTGCTCAACATGGTCGCCGTGTTTGGCCGGCGGCACATAGTGCGATTTGACTAGCAGCATTGGGGGTATAAAATGCGAGTTGTCCGCCGTTTCCTTAATGTGTGGATGGGGCAACTCGTCGCGCGATTGCTGTCCCGGATGTATAGGATGTGCGATACTGACCGTCGGAGTTGCTGTCGGTTTGTTGTTGTTGCTGCTGCTGCTGCTGGTGTGGGAGATGGCGGGGTTACCGGTTACGGCAACAACTGTTGTATCTGCCACCGTTTCCACTTCCGCTTCCGTTACTGTTGCTCCGCGTGCTACTGTTGTTGTTGTTGTTGCTGCTGCTGTTGCTGTTGTTCTCATAACGTTGATTTCAGTTGTCGCGCGTGTTGTTGCTGTCGTTAATGGCGCCGTTGCTTTTGTTGTTGTTGTTGGGGGCGCATGCGTGCTGCTGCTGCCGACGGATGTTGGTGCTGATGTTGTTGGCGTTGCTTCGGTTTTGGTTGTTGTTGTCGTTGGTGCTGCTGTAGTTGTAGTCAATAGTGGTGTTGCAGGTGCGGCTGTTGTTGTTGCGGCTGCAACTGTTGTTGTTGTTGATGGCGATGCAGTAGATGTTGTTGTTGTTGCTGCCGAAGTTGTTATTAGAGGTGTTGTAGTTGTTGTCGTGGCTGCAACTGTTGTTGTCGCTGCTACCTCCTCAGGTATTGGCGACATGGTCCTCAGATCCTGGGGCAATATCTTCTTTTTGTGCGGCAATGGCTCGAAGATTTCATTGGACACATCGCCATCGCTGACATCCTCCGGCAACTGTTCATCACTCAGCGCCGGCTGATCGCCCATCATCATGTCCAGATGCGACAGCGGCTTGGCAGTCACCTTACTCTCCTTTTGCTCCAGTTGCTCCTGCTGCTGATGTTGCTGATCTTGCTGGCTCTTGTGCTGGGCCAATAGCTTCTTGGCGTACTCGTCATGGATATTCACTTTCTTGGCTGATTTCTTGACTGGCATTGGCACCTCGTCGGGTATATGGTAACGGGAGAGCGAAACTGGCGCATCCGCCATCATAAGTTTGTCTATGCTGAAGCGTTCGCCGGGCGCTGGAACAGATGTGGCCACTTCGATCTTGGGGGCACTCGCTCCATAGTTCGGCACCAGCGGCAACAGTTCGATGTCGTTGTTCTCATTGTTGTCGGTGCGAATGTTGTTGATGATCTGAAGCGACTTGAAATGCGAATTGGTGATGTCGTTGATGCGTTGTGCCTCCAAACGCTCCTTGGGACAGATGAGTTCACGGATGGCACGTTCACGGTCCTGTTTAAGAAAATGGAGAAAGAGAGAGAGAGAAAGATAAAGGGAGAGAAAAGTAGAATATATAACATTATATTAAAATAGTCTTATAGAAATCTGATTGTTATTATTATATTTAAGAGAATAAACATTAAAATCAAATGTTTTCAATGTTTTTGGTTTTTATAATTTATTTTTTGATCAAAATACAAATCATTTTCATTTAATGGTGTTACGGGAAGGATTTCTTTCTGCAATATTGTAGCATGTCCTTATAAAAGGAACCCAGAGGAACCTTAATTAATCATAATCATTGATAAAAATCCATAAAAATCAATAATTTTAAAATCATGCCGAAAATGTAAAGATTTCTATGAAAGGATCATTTTGGTGTCAATCTTTTTCTTAGCTCTGTATTTTTTGTAATTGATTTTTTAATTTAGAAAAAAAAACTATTTACGATCCCTGATTACTTTAAAAGAAAGACAGCAAATGACACTGAAAATCTCAACCCAAAACTGAGCCCCTTACTCACCTCCTTGCCCCGGCAAGTGTGTCGCAGAAGACCCTCCTCCTGGCAGTTCCTGATCAGCTCGATGCTCGCCGTGTCGGCCATGTACTGCATGGTCAGATTGGGCATCTCCTTCAGTATGCAGGCGTCTGCCCAACTGGGAACTGTCCAATGTGGAGTATTAATCCTGAGCTCCGCTCCCTTCCTACTTAAATACTTACCAGGCATTTCGCAAAGAAACGAGGCCGTCTCCGGGCCGCCGCAGCGCAATGCGTGCCATCGATAATCGCGAATGGGATCGATAACAGCGCAGAGGGGAGCATCCATCAGGGGGAGGGACTCGGCCCAGTAACCGGTGTCCACCACCAAGGGACGTGAGTTGCTGCGTGATTATAGTTATTTATTGTATAATCTCGGACTTGAAACAGTTTCATCGAATAGTCTATCGTTTGAAGAATAATCGATTCAATTCCAAAAGGAAAACAAGTCAACTAAAATCTTCCTTGAATATTTAATGACAACTTTTCTGTTATAGAAAGGAAATCAGAATTTTATATATTTTCATAACAATTATCGAATATTAAAATTTTTATTACCATTTATAAGTAAAGATTTTAATGGCAATTGAGTTAGTTTCTTGAAACACAATTCAAGTTTATTAAATAACAATAAGAAAGAATTCTTATAGTCACACTGTACTTAACGTGTTCCATATTATTTTAATTTATTATTAACTGTATCGGATTTGAGTCGAATTATATGATGGGTTAATCGACTCAATTAAATAGTCTGTTAACGACTCTCAGCCATAAATAGAAGTCGTTAATATTCACGTACTCAACAACTCCTAGCCATAAATACACATATTAACACAAACAAAACAATTACAGCACAATGTACATTTGTTGTTTATTGGTGCTTTTGTTTTTGTTTTCGTTTTGTGGGTAGTTGGGAGTTTCCACTGTACTTACGACCACATGAAACGATCCGAGTTCTGCGGTCGCATGAGTCCAATCCAAACGATGTCGTTCACATCCAATTCCCTCAGCAGGTCGCGCGTTGCATCAAATTGAAAACTGTTGTCGACTGGCAAAAGCAACACAACAATGGGAGAAACAACATGAATAAAAGGGGTACAAAAAACAACAAATGAATACAACGAAAATGTGAATGTGAATGGGAATGGGAATGAGGAATGGGGATTGAGAATGGGAATGGGAATGAGAATGAGAACGAGACAAATGGTTTATATTTGTACGATACGAATATTTCTATTAAATTTGCGAGGCACATTGTTTTTTCGTGTTGAGTATTCGGGACAGTGCACTATGGTAAATAAACCCTATGTCTTCTTCCCTTCTCCCTCCCCGACTAAGAAAAAAAGTAAAAATTTTTTTTTTAGCTTAAATTTACAGCATTTTATTTTAAACTTTGCATGTTTGCTAATTAGACTAAAGTAGAATTTACAATTTGTTTGTTTTTTAATCTGCCCTCATTTTCACCTTGTTCCCCATCTGAATCTGAAAATAATCCAATTTTTCAGCCAAAATTCACACCTACAACATGTAATTTTTCACGAAAAGGAACAAAATTGAACAAAAAGGATTATTAACATCTGATTCTAGATGGTTTAGTTAATAACCTTTACGCAAAACTCTCGTAATGTTTTGTAATGTACTAATGTAATGCTTAACGGAACAGGAACACATTTGTTAGTTTTTAGCTAAAAATACACAAGAACAACACATTGGACAGTTGCACAATAAACCACAAATACTAAAAATCTTTGCTACTAGCATTTTTTAAATACCTTTATCAACTTTGTCCATATTTATAATTTTTTAAATTGCTTACATAACTCACACAATTTGTTCTGAAAGTTGCAATTAATTTTCCTTCGCTTTTTCAGTTTATATTGCAACGCTCAATCAGCTGACTTTGAGTGCGTTTAAATCATAAAGGGTAGTCCCGAAAAATCTAAAAAAATTTGTTTTGCTTGCCTTGGAGTTTTGCGATTTAGGAAATAAACAAATTTTTAAGATACTGAACAAAAAAGACTTTGAATTAATGCCAAAATATCGGACTTTTTTAACCATAGTGCAGTGGCCAGAAAAAAAAGAAACAAAAACACCCAAAGCATTTGAACCACCCATAACATCCAGTGCACCCTAAAAGCATCCCTTGAATCGCACCCAACACGCCAGCTGTCAGTCCAACCCGATCGTTCGGTTTCAGTTTCCATCTTGTGTCAACACAAATTGTTAAAACACGTAAAAAAGTCGAGGGAAAACTAAACTGCCTGAGTGACTCGACAACAAGATTCCCTGTACGTATTGATTTTGCCTTTCCGACTTTTATGAGTATTGTTCGAATATAATGATAACTCTAAAGTCTATTCTTTATTTCCATATGATTCAGTTTTAATGGTTTTGGTATAGAAAATGTTCAGTGCTAATACTTTAGATTTAAATCAGGGATGCCCAGCGCCTATGCACACAGCGCACATTTGTTTTTGCTTTGCACATGGGATATGGGAAGTAGGTGAGAATACACATGGGTAAGCTTCTGGCGCACATTGCAAATTACACTAACAATTTTGCACATTTCTCTTTCCATCAAATTTCGTTGCTCGGAGAACAACAACAATTGTATTGCGTCGTTTTGCCGTGGCTAATCGAATGTATTTTGTTGTTGTCTTATCGTTTGGTGTACACTGAAAAACGAAAGACTTCACTTCGTTGTGAAACGTTTAACACATGTGTTCTATTCGAATTTTTTCATTTGAAGAAACTTCTTCTTTTTGTACAGTGTACACATTGAAATAAAATAAATTTTCGTTGCATGTGTGCGTGCGCATTTCTTTATTTGTATTGGTGCGTGCACATCCATAAGGCAGCTTTGGGCACCCCTGATTTAAATAATCAATTTAACTTACAGAAACTTTTTCAATATTAATGAAGCTCTGTACAAATTGATTAAAACAGATTTCCTTCAGTATTTTATTATAATCAAGTTGAGTGTAATTATATATTCTTGACTCTTTATCATTTCATATACTATTTCTCTATTTAATATTCCTATGAAATCTTTAGTACATTTGGGTATCCGTGTTTATATGACTAGCTCAAGTTGTCGCTGTCAGTGAATATAGCTCGCTTCCAACTATTTTCTGTTTGATATTTCTATTTATTTATTTGGTCATTCTCCGTGCTATTTGTTGTTGTTGCTCATCTGTTTCACACATTTACATGGATCCGTGAGCTGCAACTTATTTATGCGCACTGGCCCAACCTTCTTCGCCTGCTCGCCCACAGATAAATATTGCAGTTTAGTGTTGTGCACAAGTTAATACAATATACGAGCCGACGATACTTGGTACAAGGGATGGCAGGGGATGTCAATTGGCCACGGCATACAATCAGGCATCTCATCTGTGCGACTTTCTGAGATTAAATTCGTACTTCGAGGCGGAAACTGGGCGTATAGACAAGTCTACGAAGATTCCCTAAATGGCAGATGCTTTGTCTCATTGTTGACAGAGAGTTGGCCCAATGACATACATGCATATTTTTCGATATTGAGAATTTCAGCTCGAATTTCCATTGTCACTGAGTGGCATGAGCAATTTATCAAGTGAGCATACATAACATATCTCAGTATTTATCTATTTACGAGTACAGTGTGCACATGAAATGCTTGACCGCTGTTTGTTTTACATGGACATTGAACTATTTGAATATCCTGCACTCCGATCTCTGATCTCTGCCCTACACTGCACTGCACTGCAGTGGTCAGTATTTGCCACATGGATTTATTGTGTGCTCATATGAGCTATGGACATGATAGGCGCTGTCTGACTGACACAGGGATTGCCGTCGAGCTCGACCCCAAAAGAAACCTCTGGCCCCACACATTCTCTGAAAACCCTTGTCCCTTTTGAAAGGACTTTCAATTCATTTGTGAGTCCTCAGAGCCCAGAGGATGTCTCCCAGACAAGGTGCAACTTGTGCCCATCTGCCGGACATTTGCAATAATGTGCAACCAGCTACGCTGAGTCCCATTTCCCAGCCCATCGAGCCAAGTTTGTCGAGCTCAGAACTCCGTGCACTCGATGCTGGGACTTTGTTTTCCGTTTTCTGTTGCTCTTGTCGTTGGGCTTATTTGCATTTCACATTTTGTTGGCGTTTAGTAGTCCTTAACATCCTCTTTGTCATCGTGCTTTCCTTTCGCATTTCCACCTGACCTTTTCTTCATTGTACATTGAATAAACATATTTCTAACTAAAGCTTAAGCTTGGTTGCCTTGAATTGGCTTTGTGGCCATCTATCCGTCACTCTGTCCGCCCTTTCATTCGCTTTGTCCTGTCTATCGCTCACCTGTCACCAGATTGGCATGATGGAACTGGCACACGGCGTCAGCCTCGAACCAGGAGATGCGATCACGAAAGAATCGATAGAACACATTCAGACCCTCCTGTGGCATTGTCCAGGTGTTGCTCACGTTCACCTGTAAGGTACCAAGAAAAAAAGAGAAAGAGAGAACGATAAACTCAGCTGCATGGAAGATTTTTCTGCTTTTCTTGTCAGCGCAAAACCTTTTGAGGATTGACTTTGGCACACGCTCTAAACGTGGCGTATACTTAATGTATTAAGCATACGCTACGTAAAACGCCTTCATTTTTAATGTTGTTGCACACACACATGTGTAATGAGCCAGCGACATGTAAAATACACACACAACACACACACTCACGTATTATGTATGCAAATGAGTGTGTGTGTGTCTGGGTTTGCGGGTGTGTGGTGCGTGCCTATGTGTAAATGCGGCTACAAAAAAAAAATTGCTTTGAAGGCTGCCATGTGTACGAGTAGATGTACTTCATTAGCTTAGGCAGCAGCTGGTTGGGGGAGGATGAGAGGAATATGGACGACGGGTAGAGGGTAACATGTGTGTGAGAGGGAGGAGGAGGGGAGGAATGGGGGCGAGGGTGCAGAGGTACTGAATAACGAATGGGACAGCTGGTATAAAGCCCTGCACAGCATAAGGCCGTAACACATAACACAACCCGAAGCAGCGAGGTTTTCCTTTGTAACAACCACCAAGGGAAGGAACGGACGAGGTCGCAGCCGGGATTGGGGGATTGGGGCATTGCGCTTTGCTTTGGTCTAGTCGGATGATGCCTCCCTTTGCTGGGACTGTCGCGGTGCTTAGGCACTGACTACGCCGACACATTAACTAATTACGAATAAAAGTAGAGACTAACGGAAAGTGAGATAAATAGCAGAATACAGAAAAGGCGAGCGGGGCAGGGGCAGCTGGGGAGGGGGGAAGGGGGGAGGGGGCATGAGTGCGAAAATAAATATGCATATAAACATAAGCCAGAGTCAGCTTAAGAGCACATCAAATCATTTTACGCACACAGAGGTTTATCAAAGGCGTTCCAAAGAAGGCAATGAAAACAAAGTAACTGTCTGTCGAAGTAAAAGCAGAAAAGTGTAGCGAGTCATTATACATACATACATTTGTATGAGATTCACATATCAGGATTAGCCAAGGACCAAGTCGCGATTAAAAAACTACTTGTTTATACGCCGTACAGAGAAAAACATTCATAATATCGTTTTGGTTATCGGGGCATTTTTGAGACGTAATTCTTAGTTTGGAAACAAAAATTCTACTCTTAGACTTTTCGTTAAAATATTAAGGATTAAAATAATAAAAATAATAACAATTGTAAACTGTAATTTAAATTAATCTTAAAACTTAAATTCAACGTAATAATTGTGAATTGATTAATGTTAATTACATTTTAAAACCGATGTTTGTAATAGTGACTAATGCCTTAAAAAATAAGCATTAGCTTGTAGCACTGGAAATCAAAATTAAATTAAATTAAATTAACCAACAATTTCTTAAAGTAAAGATTAAATGTTAATTATGAGACGTCGAATATAATTTTTGATTATAATTTTTTTATTTAGTATTTTTTCATCTTTCTCTAAAGGTTGTTTTATTTTAAAATTGAAACACTGAGTACCGCTTTTATTAATCATTTTATCTTTGAGCATTAAAAAAATTCCAAAATGTTGTTCCGTATTTTCATAGTCTAGTTAAAATTTAATTGAAATACACTTTTTAAATTTGACATAATTTTCGAAGCATATCACTTTAAAATATCTTTCAGTTAGTTATCTACGACATTAATCAGATATTGAACAAATGAGCTTTAAGCATGTTTGCCTTTTATGCTTAGAGAAATTCTTAAAAATTGTCCTATATATTTGAATTATTTCATTATTTTTAATTAAAATACTTAGTTATTTAATGATCATTGATGAAATGTTTGAGAAGCAGTTGAAATTGAAATGGATACAAGTGGTGCAATTTTATATACACAAGTTGGTATTGAGAGTTCACCCACAAGGTGGCATTAAGAATGTGCATTGCGCATACGCCGCGTGGGCCAAAGCAAAATTTTGTGTGAGGCAACAAAGTGCAAAAACGAGCCAAACGTTTCATTAAGTTAATTAACTTTTAATTGAAATTGTTTGACAGACGCGAAAAGCACGCGGCGATGTACTTTCATCTTTTAATTGCAATTTGAAAGCGGAAAAAACTCAACGCAAAAAAATGAAGAATATAACAATAAAATTGTTGACTTAAAAGCGCTGAGCCTCAAGACCAAAGCATGGAATACAAACAAAAAACGAAATGTTTGAAGAAAACCAGGTCAAGAATTTCAATTAATGAGCACAGAAAATATGCAGACAGCGTCGGCACTCGTAACAGGATGTTTTCTTCCAATAGGACCCTGATTAGCTCAGACAATTTAGAAAATAATAATTATATTTTGAAAAAAAAGAAATCAAATGTCTCTATATATACATTATATGTACTTAATTGTATACTATTTAAGACTTGATTGTATACTTTATTGGATATATAAAATCAATCTTGATTCTTAATTAATTAATGGATCTCTTCTCTGTAGGAGTTTGTACAAAACTTCGAAAGTGTGCAATTGAAACAAGACTTGAAATAATACACATATAAAAGTATTTTGTATTTTCTTAAGATCTTTTTAATTCTTAAGTTTTGCAATTGATTTTGAGGCTGATTATTCGTCCAAAAAGTTGAACATTTTGAAAGAAGTAACTAGCGTGTCAAATACTTTTTTTAAATAATATTCTGCCATTCAGAGTCCAGTGAATTCCGAAATCGCTGATTAACGGTCATAATGGAAACTAATGGAAAGAGGGCAGCTGTCAAGCTCTGATTTGGACTGTGTGCTGATTGCCAATCAATCAGCACCGACAGTTTTACATATTGGGATTTAAGCATGATTTTTCAGGATTCATTAATCAGGTACTTTTATATTCACGCACTCTCCCTTTTTTGCAGCCACAGCGAAATTGATCAACATTGTTGACAGCCACAAATTGAATGCAACAATTTTATAATCTAAATAATTGCAAACAAACAATTTTTTCATACAGTTGCGTGTGTGTGCGCTCAAATATGAAAATGTGAAATTATTCAGTGCGTACTTTTGCAGAAGGTATTCATAATTATTCAATTACTTATTTACACACGAAACTACCATGAATAATTCGCGTGATTCATGAAATGGCTAAAAAATTAACTGAAATTACGCATACGCAGCGTGCAGCCGAATTAATTTAACTGCATTGACTACAATCTCGACATGTATTTAAAAAGTAAAGCAATTTATCTACGAAAAATATGTATATTTAAATGTATATATAAATGTGCAAGTAAATTTGTTATCATCTTTTTATCGAAAGGAATTTTTACGGTCTGATATTAAGCAAAACCTTTAAAAAGAGATTGCTAAAATTTTTGAATCTTTCCCATTTTTTTATTTTATTGGGCATGGAAAAATAATAATAAAATCAATACTATTAGTAAGATTCTTTAAAAACCAAATAAAATTGAAAACAATAGAGAAAATAAAATATTTATTTTTGCATAAAAGCCAATCCGTAATCTTGTTCGAGCTATTATATTGAACCTTCCCCAAAGTTTGGGATTTATCTTTTTTTTGTTTTGTTTTTTTTTTTGCAAGCTTGTACAAAAATGTATAGCAATGAAAGCTTGCAGACTCCTGTGCCTATGTAGCTAGCTATGTACATATATCTTCTGGGAGTTTGTTGACTCGTTTGGCTTTTATTATTATTATGCTATTTTGCTGTTGTTTGTGTTAGGGGAGGAAAGGAACAGCGAGGGGACCACTTAGCAAGTTGCAGTGCAAATAGTTCAGGTTCTTCAGTTGTTTGACTGTTTGCCTCGTTATTCTTTGTTTGTAGTTATGATGAAGACGCGCGAAGGGCGCTCTGAAGTATAAGAGCCTGTTACAATTTAAACAAAAGAATAAGTGAAAGCACTAAACAATTCTGTATACCCCTTAAAATATGTTTCTGCAATAAATGGGTCGGATAAGGAAGACAGGAAACTTTCATGTAGCTTATATTCAGAGCGGTATAATTAAATACAGGGTATTTAGAATTTGCATACAACCATCTACTGACACATATATATTTTTTGGCATTTGCAATTCCGTCCTTTACCCCATGCTTTGACCCATTCCGTATCGCTATTTGGCCTGCACTTAAGGACAAGTTCTGTGTCCGCTTTGTGTTTGCGCTCCCGTCTAAAACGCTTTGCCCAGCACAGGGACATGGACAGGAACAGGGACAGGAACAGAGACAGAGGGAGGACAATGCAATGCTAACTGCAGTCAAAGCCTTTGTTCCATCCTATGCAGCTGTTGGGAATCAAGCCAAGAGCCGCGCCAACGTCAGGTCGAAAGAGGGCCAAAACTAAGCGATGAAACTTAGCTTAGAAACAGAATTTTTTAAGTCATCGCTGCATGTTGAATGGACATAAAAATTAAGACATGATTATCTTATTCTCATTGTACTTGTGCTACAATAAATATAGCATTTATTTGTGATAAACATATGGCGCCCAATGTGGGGCAGAATCCAAATGCCATAATAATCATTGAGTTTTATGCGTGAATAGCAAATAAAAAGCTTCCTACACGATTGTCGATTAATAATGGCTGAATTAAGCCAACATAATTGTGGGTATACAGTAGGGTCACGATAAGCGTGCTTAGCATTCACGAGTAGCAATAATTTTGATTGTGTAATCTTCCTCGCGGCTCCAACCCCGAACCTCGATTCACCACTGCCATAAGCTCGATTTGCTTTTAAAGGTACTTTGTATACTTATATTCAAATTCAACGTTAGCTGTAAACTTAATGCATAGGCGTTCACATCACACACACACACACACACACACACACACACACACACACACACACACACACACACACACACACACACACACACACACACATGCATGCACATGTACACACTTATACACTTGAACAAGTACCGTGACAGTGGCGCTTTAAAATCAAAAGTGCGCAGCATCCTTGTCACTAGATGGCACGGAGATACATAGGTTAGGTAACGATAGACAGTCATGGCTTCCTTTAAACTCTCATTTATAATGTAGGGGAGGGGAGGGGGCGAGAGCCCTGGCTTGTGGAATATTGGCTTTCTGGCATTGGGGTTGAATTTAAAGTTTGACTGTCAAGTGGCGCACACACCTGTATTAGCAATCCTTTTGATGTATTGTAATATTTTATGCATGCCAACGCTTTCAGCTTATTTTGGGACACACACACACACACTTTTCAGCGTCCTCCTTCTGCCCCCTACTAAGTACTTTTAACCGTGTCAAATGTCATGTCATTCGCAAACTCAGAGCAAAATATGGACCGAAAAAATATCTACACGCATGCAACACCTGTCGGTACATTGTCGCATTGTGTTGGCTTCCGACAGCTCCGATTGCTGAGTGCTTCTTATGGCCATTAAGGCAAATATGGCCCACAACATTGTGAGATGTCAGGTGCGTGAATGTTCCGTTCTTAATCAAATACGAGCATCTTTTCATATAGCAATGGTTAAAGCACTCATTTTAAGTGTTGTTTAATTTTAGAATCCTTCAAACATATCTAATAAATTTTCATTGGCTAAAACATTTATAAATTGCACAATAATAGAATGTCAATGCTTTCATCGATCGGTTCTTAGCTCCCTTTTAGATCTTCTTAATGTCTAATTGGAAACTCGTTGAAATCAAAAACTTCTTTCCTCATTTTTTGGTGGTAGATTGACGAGAAACTTCTCATGGGGAAAACTTTGTCATTGATTGCTATTATGCCATGGCAAACAGTAACCTTTTGTAACTATCGCAAGACTGTACTTTTATCAACTAAATACTTGTACTAGAATTCATGCAAAATTCGATATCAAAACTAACGTCAAAGGAGGAACTGAAGTCTGTCTCCAAGGCCAACGTTGCGTATGCGTAATTTGTGGTCATATTTGTGCTATTATGATTCGCCCACCTTTACAAGGGGAGGGAGGAGGAAGCTATCAAAACTGTTCCATTTACATTTATTTTGGCCAAAAAATCAGGAATCAGACGCTGACAAAGTTGCTGCAGCATTGGACGCTCAATTTGCTGGAGCATCGTTGATAAACGGGACAGCGACTCCGTCCATACGACAATACGACAGTCGGTCAGCCTGATAGTCTGGCTGACAGTCAGCCAGGTAAAGTGTGGGAAATTTGGGAAAGCGGGGAAAGTTGGATGTGACCCCAAATGATAAATAGCACTGACGCTGCGAGAGAAAAATTTACAAAAATATACATTGTATGAAATGTGCACATGGGTGGAATGGAGGCAAGTGGGCTGCTCATTGGCCGATGGATTGGGCGTGGCAAGACTTATAAATAAAGCGACGCCCGCAAGCATCAGCCACAGACACACACACACACACACACACACACAACTGCATTGTCCTTGGCGTGACCCCCTCGCCCACTTTTGTCCTTCGTGGCAGCTACCAAATATAGAAGCCGACTAGAAGCCCGAACTGTAACAGTCTGTGCCACAATAGGAGCAATATCAACGTGGCAACAATGTTGCCAGCGTCAAGCTAAATTGTGGACAAAGTGACGCCACGTCGATGTCGATGTCCCACTTCCTCCTACTTTCCTCACTTCCTCGTACTCTTCCTCTGCTCCTCCGTCTTCACATGAACCTGTCAACTGTCGCGCTCGCTTGCATACGACGACAACATGCACCCAAAATTTATTAAAATTGAAGACAACTTGAATGCATTCAGTCATCCAGTCAGTCAGTCAGTCAGTCATTCAGTCAGCCAGTATAGTAAAAATGTCTCATCACGAGCGTTGCGCGTGCATGTTGCAGTTGCATGTATTGTTTCCTTGGGGTACCCTTTTCAAATCTTCTTTAAACTTGTATGTAAGTTTTAGATACAAATTCTAATTATTCTTACCTTAACTATTTTTATTTATAAGAACAATATTTAAACATGTTAAGTAAATTAAAATGTTTCTTTGTCAAGTTTTAGTAAAAGCTTTTGTGCTTTTGCCAGTTTATATAAAGTTCAGGTTATTGCTTGGTTAAGAGTGAATGTGTACCCAATTAATTTTACAATTTTCCAAATATTTGTGGTTTTAATGAAGTTTCACTTACATGCGATGTCAAAAAAAAGGTAGAGCAAAATTTTATGTCAAAAAGGCATATTTAAAAATTTTGCTCACAATATACAACTAAAAATATTTAATTGAATAATATTGTATAAGCATATTTAAACTTATGATGGACGTTTAATAGATAAATTCAATTAGATTCTTGTATATAACATTTAAAACTGTCACACGTTATACAATTAAAAAATTACATTTTCAACAATGGAATTAAAACGGAGTTAATGTAGGATTTTTTTTTTTTTTGTAAAACAAAATTTAATTACTCGCATATATTATTTTAATTCAGGGCAAAATACTCGTGGTACAAAATAAATCGCTTCATAAAGCAGTTAACGTTTAACAAGCAGTTTACTTAGTAGATGTCTTGTGCTCTATGGTTTTATGCTGCTAATTCTCTCTTAGTCTCTCTCAATCTCTTCTCGGTGGCTCTTACTCGTATTCGGCGGTCGCTTTTGCAGTTGACATGCGTTTTAAGCCCAAGGATACTAACGTAATTTTCTGTGCGTCGTTGAATCCTTGCGCTACTTTCGAGCCAATGCTGAATAATACACTCAAAGATGCAAAATATTAACAGTCGCACTTAAGTATGTTTAAAAGTATGTATATATATGTATTTATTTCGCTAGACTTATACATAAGTCATTTCAAAGACAAAATTCGAAGCAGTTAGATGGAGCTGCGTATTTAAGTGTGTGTGTGTGTGTGTGTGTGTGAGTGTGTGTGTTGTCTGTGTCTTTGCATAGTTGAGGCCACAGTTGCCAGTGTGTGAATTTCTACGCTCTTATTTTTGCAACCGGCTTAAGTGATTTACTTTAATAGTGAGCTCCCAACACACACACACAAATATAGTATAGATGTATATATGTACATATGTATGTACATACATATCCTACATATATATGCTGGTGAATTGCCAAGTCGTTGCAGCTTCATCACAAGACGTTACGAATGGCAGCTGAAAAGAAATTAAATTGCTCTCTCCCAACACTGCACTGGAAAAGAAAACGCACAGCATCTGCTGCACCAGAGACAGAGATAGAGGCAGCAGCAGAGGCAGAGGCAGAGGCGGAGGCAGAGGCAGAAGCAGCGACAGCAGCAGAAGCCATTCGCTTGCTCAGTCGCTGCAGCTGCTGACGACAATTTGAAAGGCAGCACAACACAACTGAGACGCTTTGGTGTGTGAGGCAGTTAAAGTTTCTAATTGAAATTGAAAAAGAGCGCCGGGCGCTGATGGCTGCAGTTAAACTTGCACTCACATACAGAGAGAGGGAGAGAGAGAGAGAGAGAGTGTGTGTGAGAGAGAAAGAGAGAGATGACTAAATAAGATGGCTGACCAAATACAACGATTCTACTAGTTGCTGACACTGAGAGTAAACGAAAGAACAAAAATATGTTGGCGACCATTGTTGCATTTGTTGTTTTTTGTTCGCTAAGAGTGTTCGTGAATGTAACTCGTATTGAGGTGCGATGTACACTCACTATACACGTATACTGTTTTTTTAAGGTAGTAAACAGAAAAAAATAATGCGGGATTCCGAAAGTTCTTAAATCAAGTTCAAATTACTTGAATCAATTCTCGAATTTCTCTCTAACTCGAGCTAAATGAGTGGCAGTAAAATCAATAAACTCTATAAGTCGAATATCTCCATAGCTCGAACTTTTTCTTTGGATAATGGTGATTCGAGTTAGGGATGTTCGACTGTATTATAAATCCAGCTTTGCACAGGATGTTTTTTATTTTGAATCAAGTATTTTAAAACATTTTTTGCATATTTTTATGCTGCCTCATTGCTATTTGATTCGCATATAGTCTTTATTTAACATTCATATACTGAATACATACTTAAAAATAGAATGCTGAAGCTAAGAACCTGAAACTTGAATTTTACAATGAGTTTTCTGTGCATATACCGTGTCTTTGGGTCACTTGAATTTGACTTAAAAAAGGATAGCTTCTAGTACGTCTAACTACTAGACTAACTTTGTGGATATATGAACTTCAGCTCAATTAAATTGGCGACTGAAAAGTTTGAACAGCCACAAACACGACGATGTGCATGCGCTTAATACTGAAGTATCATCATCATGTCATTTATTGTACAGTCTGCACACAGCACACGACTTTCCCTTTATACTACATAGCTGGGCCCCCGGCACGTTGACAAACTTTGATTGCGTCCCACTCCCTTGACTCCCTAGCCTAACCTCTCCTCCCCTCTAATCCCCTCTCCTCCCATCCCCTCTTAACCCCAGACACCGCACAGTCATGAGATAAAACTTGCACAGGGATAGCCTTAGGATTCGATTTCTAATTAAAAGCGCAAAGTTTTGGTCCACGAATTTTTGGCCATTGATCGATATCAATATCGAAATTGACGCATATGATGTGGTGCGTTGAACGGTTCGAGTTTGGGGACGGCAAATCACCAAGCGAACTCGAATGTCGCAACAATGTCAAGCAAAAGGTAAACAAGTTCCACCTGTGCAAGAGATATTTACGATTAAATACAATGCCTGGTTGATTTTATTAACAGCAAATCACCCAAATGCGGTAAATACTTTTAAAAAATGATTCAAAAATGTTTAACTGGCAAACCTGAATATGCGTATCTTGCAGATACGTGTCTCAGAATGCATGTAAAGTCAACCTATTGCAATGAGGTAATTCCTAATTTCACTTAGAAAGTTATATGCTTATAGATCTATCTGAAATGGACTTGAAATGTATCTTTACCCCTGTTAACAATACAGCAATGAAGGTGTTTTGGCTGCAGATTTACCAGAAACTGACTCGATATGGCTAAAATATTTCAAAAGTTCCAAGAGTGTAAAGAAGAGAGTTTCCAAGGAAATGTATCTTTAAAATACATCTGAAAAATGGTGAATTCTGTGAGCTTATGCTTAAAATTCAGTTGTATCTCAGTTACCATTATTATGTGCTACAAGCTTATCATACCCCATTTAAGCTTAATAACAGGGCAAAAAAAAGGATAAGCTCAAGGCAAAGTTGTCTCTCATTTAATTAACATGAATCAGTGGCTAAGTTCGTGGTAGGGCCTTTTGATTGTATGATAGGCATGTAAAGGGCCTGCGGGTGTGCGTATGTGTGTGTATGTGCGTGTGTGTGTGAGTGTGTGTATTGTAGGGATAAGTCTTTCATTTGCTGCAAATACCGCACATCTGTAATTTGTTGGCGCTGAGTTGGGCAATAAACTTTTAAATTTCATGCCCACGAATCATTAAACTTAAACGAGCACTAAATTAACAATTAATGCACATGTGTGCGTGGATGTGTGTGTGTGTGCGTTTGCGTGTGTAAGGGTGTATGTTTTATGGCTTAGCATACACAAATTACTTAATGACATTCTTTATTGTTCAATTATTAAGCAGGACATGGGCAACATAAAAAGTTTAACACGCATTGGAGCCCAATTGCTGCCCAGTTTCCCGTTGCCAGTTACCATTTGCCATTTGCCAGTTGCCCATTTTCATTTGGTCAGTTTGTGTTTGTTTGTTTATTACTGAGTGTTTGAGTTTGGCTTAATCAGGCAGGCAACAGCAGCCCAACAGAAACGACAACAGCGACAACAACAACAACTCCTGCTGACTGCCTCGATTAATGGGCCAACATTAGTTATCAATGATGCCCAAGTGAACGATAATGTTTCAACGCCCAGCATCCCCAACAGCCTCTCATCAACATCAAAATCATCATCATCATCATCAGCATTCCCATCGATATGGACAAGAGATACTGTGACTCATTATTCCTGCGCCTATGCTCATTATCATGGGCCGGATTCATTCTGCGGCCGAACTTTGACCGTCTCATATGTCCGCAAATTAATTTGCCTTCATTGCTGTGCCAGCTGCTGTTTTCATATTTTTCTATCTGCTGTTGCCGCCGCCATCATTCTCCAGTTTCCATCGTGCTGCGGCTGCCCCAAGTAATTAGAAGGTCCCAGTGGGTCAGCTTTACAGAAAAGTCTGAACAAATCCAAGGTGCAACATTATAATCATCTAATGGAAACAAAATTAGTCGAAGCATTGCTCCGCTGTAAATACACGAGTGCTTAAGCAAGATATTTATTTCTTCGATTCTTTACCACATATTTAAAATAAATCTTCCTAAACGTTTTTGAATTTTTTTTGTATAGATTAAACTTATAGCTATACAGGGTCTTTTAGATTCCTATTGCTCTGAAAATACAATTTTTTTGCAGGTTTCCAAAAATCAAAATCATTTCCATAGCATCTTTTTATATTATAAAAATTACTAAGCTTTTTTTTCATTTTTTAAGCGCAGATCCTAATTAAATAAATCAAGTGATAAATCATAACTATTACATTTTAATTTCAAGCAATTATTTAACGTTTTCTTGTGTTTTCCAGTACAAAAGTGTTATTCTACAATGTTACTGCTCAGGCACTTTTCGCTCAAAACATAACTTATAACACAAACATCTGGCCTAATTTGTTTTACATTAAAAGACTAAAAGCCGATGCTTGCTTTAAGTTCGCTGAGGACATTCCATAATACAACTATCGAATATATAGTTTTTTAGCGGCACGTGCAGCTCGTGCAGCCATAAGCTCCCACTGTCGCTTCTGACTCTTATAATTTGCTGCCAAATTGAAGTGAGACGCTTTGTTTGTGCATAACGAGGCGTGCAGCGCGTTAAACAAAGAGCCCGGACCGAAAGGCGCCAGCAATGCCAAACCCAGCCGAGAGAATGGCTAAAGGTTGTGGGGACAGGGACAGGGACAGGGGTAAGTGCTGCCACGTTAGCTTTGTGTTAGTTCGTCGTTCGTCGCAAAAGAGTGAGCAGGGTTGAGGAGGGAATGCGGATGGTATGCGATGGGATGGTAAGTGAAATAAACCGACTGTGTGCGCACCCGCATACGCATCGTACACATAGCATCGCAACGCAACGCAACACAACTTTGGGGGGCTCCCGAATCGGGTCAAAGGAGACAAGGACGAGCGCAATTGAGTTGATTACCGCCTGTCAGGACAAAGACAAAGCTTGTCTTGCACGCCCAGCCAATGGAGGAGCAAGTGGCAAATGCATCACTCAACTCGCTCTCTTCAAGTCGATTACATTCCCAATAAATACGAGTAAATCGACTGCAATTAACTCGCAATAAATGCGAAATTGTAATCCAAATGCTCAATAGCAACCTTAAAAAAATATTATACGAAAGATAAAAAGTCTGGATAAAACAAATATATAAAACTCTTTGTCCTGACTGACTCACTGACACACCAACGTGTAGCCCAAACGGTAAAGGGTAGAAAGCTGATATTTTCACACAACATAGCTGAGACAATTTTATCGTGCAAAAGGACGGCTATTATAAAATTCGACCTGTAAGTGGGTCAAATTAGTCAGAGTTTATGGAATTACTTAGTAAGAAAACTTGTTGTATAGTTGGGATTGTCTACTACATCCTGACCAAATTTGGTCCAATTTGGATTACTATATAACATAGCTGTCACAGAAACAATCGGATGCAAATTAACCCTTAGTATGAGAAACTTTTTTGTTTCTCAACCAAACTCAAAGATTGTATGTTTGCGACTGTTTCTTACATCCTGACCAAATTTGGTAAAAATCGGATTACTTTATCATATAGCTGTCATAGGAGCAATCGGATGCGAATTAACCTTTAGAATCAAAAACTCTGTTGTTGTATGAGATATCCTAGCAAAACTCACAGATTAACTCTTCTTGCTTAATTTGGACTCTTTCGTCAAATTTAGCTTTTCCCGCCAAATTTCGTTTTTTTCCCAAATCTGACTAGTCCCGTCAAATTTGACGTCTGTTTGGGCGACTGTTTAGCAACAACACTACGTGTATTTTGCTTGTGCGTCTTTCTGGCGCCACTTATGCAAGCATAAAGGAAGGAGCACTGGGAGCAGAAAGAGAAAGATCGAAATCCATGGCATCGAATTCTTGATATGAAAAGATAAATCTGAAGGTTGAATAGGTCTTGCAATCTGATTCTCCGATTCTCCGATTACACTGTAATTGAGGGAACCTATTTAGGTGATGGGTTTTGCGCGAAGGTGATTTGCATTGCACGCAATCTGTTGATGGCCCCAGGCAGTTTTTGGTGAGTGTGTCTGTGAATGTTGCTTTTCAGCTGGAAACTCGAAATCCGATCTGACTTCGGGTGGAGTTCGTTAGAGAGGCCTGCCACATGCAGCACATTCCATGTGATTTCCGTTTCCGCTTGCCATTTTCTTGTTCGTTTTTCCATTTTTTGCATTCTTTTTGCCAGGCTGTGTGCGAAGTAATTGGCTGCGAAAAGCTGCCATAAATCAAAGCGATAATTATGTGGGCGACTGCGTACCGCCAGTTGCCAGTTGCCACTTGCCACTCGGCTGTTGCCAGGCGAGAGGAGGCACGTTGCAAGCTCACTTTGATAGCCATTTGCTCAATTTGGGAGGCACAGGGCCATAAATTATGATTTGATGTGCGAAATAGTTGCAGCTGGCTCAAGGTCGAATATTTTTTGCCATCTTTTTTCATTGTTCTATATTTTTTTTTCTTTTTCGTTCGTCTTGTCTGTGCACTGCAAGTATGTATGTCCTGTGCTGGCGGCCTTCGCCTGTGCGACGCGTCCTTGGTGTGTTTGAGTGAGTAAAAACTGAAAGTGGAGCAGCCAGTGGCTGTTTTGGGCAATGTTGGGCACTACCTTGACAACGATGGGGGGTGAAGGGAGACTACAACGAGTAACTATGATTAATTGCTGTTGCGGCGACCACATCGTAAATTGCTTTCAGTCGTGTCACCCGCACGTGGATGCCATGAATAAAATGGAAAGAATTTGCTACGTTACGTTGCGTTACATTACGTTACGTTACGCTGCGTTGCGTTGCGTTGCCATTGTTGTCTTTGCTAATGTTGCATTATTAATGCATCTGCAACAAGAATGCCGCATGTTGCCCCAAAAACTAGGCAACATTTTTGTCTTAAGCCAAGACCAAACCAAGCAAGGCAACCAGCCAACCAAAAAGCAAAATGACCAACAAGCAAAGCAGCAAAGACAGCAGGAACCACAGCACCACAGCAATGTATATGTATGTAGTGATACCGAGGGCAGTCACTGTATTTATTGTATAAAGCTAAAGTCGTTTAATAACATTGACATTATTTGTAGCATAATGTTGCAAAATTAAACTAGATTTGATTTTTTTTTAAACATTAGACTATTAGCTTCACATTTTCGCGAATTTATCGTATTTGCAAACACCAAATTTTACAAATTTTTATTTATTGCACTGATTTATCATTATAATGGCAATTTAAAAAAACAAACACTTACAATATGTACATTTGCGGAAATGCGTTGCAAAAAGTGAAGCTCTATTCTCTGCCAAAGTTAATATGAGAATAGACTGATTGAAAAGAATGCTTAGTTCTAAACACCAGCAGAAATGTAAAATCATTTAAACGTTATACCTATCGTTAAATCAAATCTGACACGCGCCCAATGTGATGCTTAGCAGAGCTGGCAACTACTGCAACTGCCCTCGCTGGGGCGTATGTGTGTAAGTGCGTAATGTTGTAGAGGCAGCTCCTGCGGCGACTATGGCTATGGCTCTCGCTACGGGTAAAAGCAATCACGATAATAAGCATAAATAAAAAGCCCAACAAAAAATTACACGACCATAAAAAAAGGGCAAATGGCAAAGGCTATGAGACGGGAAGTAGGGGCTAAGGTTGGAACCGGGGGCAGGGTGGTGGCGGCACATACAAAATGGCACCGCACGGCAACCATCCAAGTTCTTTAGACCCCCAAAAACAACAACAACAACAAGTACGAAAACAACAAGAAAAACCACAACAGCAAACAACACGGAGAATGAGAACACAAATAAGTTTTGTAGTGGCTTGCAACCGCTGAACAACGTCGTAAAAACTTATTTAATTTGTGATTTATATGAATAAAATTTTCTAGTAAATTCCCAGAAATTATTCATTTCGCAGCGTGCTTACGGGCGGGTGGACAACAACAACAACAAGCACAACAGCAAAACAAACGAAAGAAAAATGGCACTGGTAAATGGAAGGTTAGAGGAGAGACGGGAAGAGGATGCCAGTCGACCAGTCGAAAGGATAAACTCCACAGCCCAAACAAGTCAGCCAGCAAGGAGCTTGGCAGTTAGACTGGTTGAATTTCTGGCAGACGACAGCAATGGCGACGATGACGTCGCTATCGACGCCGCTCCCGCCCTCCCCGATCCCTTTGTCCCTTTTAACTAACAAAGCAGAAGAAGAAACTTTTTGGCTTGGCTAGCCAAGAGTTCACGTTTTTGATTTACTCCCGAAAACACACACACACAGAAATACACACACAGTCACAACTTTGCGCATATGAATTGGGCAATTCAAAGAGCTGCTAGAATCGTGCCAACACCACCGCCACCATCAGCAGCACCACCAGCACCAGCCGACAGTCTACGCCCACCGGACACCACGGAACATTGGCGCCTGCCATGAAAAACAATTTCCAATTTTCGCTGGTGAGTAACACTTAAATCGCTCTATTTACTGACCATAGAAGAACCGACGTCCAATTGCCGAAAAAGAACTTTAGCAAATTAGAACTCAAACTGAAACTGAAAAAAAAAAACCGTTACAACTTTTACTCTCACTGTTCGACTAAGGATTCTGCGGGAAGGACAGCTGTGACTTAACCATATCAGTTCGCATGAAGTCTACTAAAATCTAGTCGAATATTGAATTTATTTTAACCAAGTGAATGTTTATTTGTATAAAATGTTCATGTTTAGTTTCAGACTCGTTCTGTGTTGTGTGCTTCAATTTAAGTTGCTTTTCCCTTTTCGCCAATATTCCCATTTAACAAGAAAGGACCTTTCATTGAATTTTAGGAATGAAAATAACACTACAAGTTTGTCGGTTCTTATCGATGGGTAGCCAATTATGTGAACAGATGTTTAATTTTTAAATGTGGATGTTATTAAAGTATACCATATCATTTCATGATCTGTGTTACATGATGCTGACACTTCATGGTCTGAGTTACACACTTAAATTTGATCAATATTCTATTTCTTAAGTGTTTTCAATCATTATCAATAATTATCAATAATATTAATATGAGGTATAGGTTAAAGCTCATTTTAATTTCTAGAAATACCCGAAAATGAGTAAATATCGATGCAACTGATGGCAGTTGCCGTGACTTCGACGCTTACACAAGCTCGTTGCACTTATGCTCGCACCCAAGCGCATTTACTCTCCTGAGAGTACTTAATTTAACAATTCCTCTTTGTGCGACATCCTTAAACGTTTTACTGACAGCGCCGCGCATCGCATCGGAAAGCAACGTATTTCAGCTTTCGATGTCTTTGCTCGAAATGAAGTAAACGCGATTGTGCTTGTGCTTAGAATTTCGGTTAATGGATAGCGTTGAATGTGGCCAACTGCCAATTGGAGACAGATGATTGTGTGTATATACATATGTATGTGTGAAATTTAGAATGTGTAGCATGTTGTGTGTTATGTGAATCAGGCATGTTAGAGGAAAAGAAATGTGCACTGGCTACGCTGATAAATAATTGTTTTACTCTTAACTCACATTTTAGACGAAAATTCTTAGTTTCTTAGAAAAAAATCTTGATTCTTAAAATTAGGATAAACATCTTCATTAAAAGAATGCTTTTTATTGTATATTTTTTTTATCTTATTTGAAAAATTTTATTTAAGAAAAAATTCTTACACTTACCGCACGTGCATCGCATCGCAGGCTGAAGCTGGCGACGCATAGACCCAGGAGCGGGAACATCCACAGCCGGCTGGAGTTGACAGCGGTGCGTCCTTGTTGCACCTCTCGTGGCATATTCAGTTTATTTTTATTTTTATTTGGCTTTGAAATCTTTATTTAGGTTTAGTTCTTTTTTGTTTTGTAACTTCTCAATGCGAGTTTGTGGTTGGCGTTTATTGTGAATTGCCAGCGATTTGCACTACAAAAAACAACAAAAACAGTTCTGATAAACGAGGGCGAGTTTCAATGAAATGAATGAATGGATTTCAATATCGAGTTTTTCTGGGTTTTCACTTGCTGCTCAGTGAAGTTGGTGGTTCACATTTTTATGTGGCTGGTTTTTGTGCTTTGTCGAGTTGCCGGCGCCCGTGCGGCTTGTTTACTTTCACTAGAGAGCACACACACACAGACAGACAGACAGACAGACGGACAGACAGACAGAGGGACAACAAAACTGGCGCCACGTATTCGCGACAACAACAGAACAGCACACATAAAACCAACAACAACACTGAAAGCAGCAGCAGCAGCTCAATTCACTGGCTAACGAAACGAACCGAACGCGCACGCGGCACGAATTGTTCTGGCGTCTCGGCAGCGTTGGCAGCTGATTTTGACTAGCGCCAGCAGCGGCGAACAGGATAGGCGGCGAAGGCGAAAGCTTTGCGGCGAATTCGCCACTACGGCCACTTGTCTGACGAGCGAGCGCAAGCGAGATAGTATCAACTGTGCATGTGTGTGACAGTGCGCAAGCAAGCAGACAAACCGACAAGCGAGCGAGCAAGAGCGAGATAGAGATGGACAAAAAGGGCCTGGCGTGCCATGAAGTTTATAAAATGTACGTGACTGTGGCTCGCTTAGCGCTTGAAGTGTGTGTTAAGCTTTGCCGCTGCCGCTGCTGCTTCTCTTCTCTCTTTACTCATCTTTACCCCCTACTGCCACCAGGCAGTGCCTATGCATTTGGCACAAAATGCTCAAGGACAAGCTCACACATACACAAAGCTAATGCTTTTATTGTGCAGCATTTCTATATTTTTAGTTGATTCGTTTGGACATTTTCGGTTAGCTCGGTTTGGACAGTGCCTGACCTTGGACACCCCTTCCTTCCCATGCCCCATGCCCTATGTGCACTTCCCTTTGCCGACTTCATCAAACTTTGCCCCAATTACAGCCATTTTCGATGGACAATGGTCGCCACTTAAACTTCACGCGCTCGATTTCACTTCTACAAGCTTCAGTGGCATAATCCCTAATTCCCATTCCACTCCAACTTCCTACCGTTGCCACTTTCCACTTCCGCTTCCTGTCTCGCTCACATTGCGGATTACATTTGTTGCTGCCCCATGACACAAGGAATACATTATCCTAATCAGTGCACACAGTACAGCTGCGCATAAATGGTCAAATATGAGACAGAGAGACAGAAAGAGAGAGAGGGAGAGAGAGACAGTGCAAAACCTGAGACAAAGATTTTTGGGTATGAATTGATCATTTCAATGACAGCTTTTGAAAATCTTATTGTCTTGCAATTTGCCGTTCCAATTAATGGTGTCGGTTAGCTCTGAGATTTTCGATAGACTAATAAATCATTTAGATTTAAAACTTTTGATCAAACTGAATGAAAAGGACGACAGCTAGCTTGTGTTATCAATGAAATCTGCCAAATCTGTTATCTACTCCGAATGAATGCAAAGGAGTTTACAATGATAGATAAATAGAAAAAAATGTATTTCTGCATTAACTTTCGAAACTCCATAATTCGTATTAAATTAAAATATAAAGCTCTTCATGTTTGAATATTATAAGACGTGATTTCATGTAAAATTACTATAAAGCTAAAATTGGAGTTAAAAGTGAATAGACAATTTCAAAATGTTTCTTCAGTTGAAAAAAAGTTTCTTTAATTTTAATAAAAAATTTCAAATTGTAAACAGCAGAATATCTTGTTTGTTTTTCTAAAATATTAAATATTAGAGTCTACCCATCTGAGTTAGATATTTTTGCTCTGGTACAGTGTATACTTAAAAAAAGTGTATTGAGTTTAATTTCAACTTAAATGTTAACATGCTTTCGTACATCATTGAAAACAAATAATTCTTTGAAATCAGAGTTCTATTTCGGTTTTACCTTTTCGGTACCGGTTCAAAAATACAATTTAAGGATTTTCTAATGTTAAAAAAACAAATATATTTTAACAGAAATGGGTATACGTATGTATGAATTTTATCGAGATAGGCCTAACTTTAATTTTAAGTATTTTTCTTAATTTAAAGCCAAATTATATATAAACATCCTTATGTAACAGAATACAAGATAAGTTTTTAAGGAAAATGTACCGAGACCGTACCGATACAAACATTTCGGTTTTCGGTACTTTATACAAAATTTATTTCGGTTCCGGTATCGGTTCTGGCACTACATTTGAAAGTGTTCATTTCGGTTAACGGTTCCGGTTACTGTTTTAATCCCTGGTTGAAATCGATTGAGTTTTAGTAATATGCATAGCATACTTATTGGAGCGGAATGGAAAAGCTTTTGCTTCGATATATGTATTTATTTACATTTATTTATTTTATTTCAATTTGCAAATGCTACTCATATTTTAGAGTTTTAATACCATAAAAGATATATTGATTTTGTTCGAAATGTACTCTTATTTATTGCATATCGTTGTTTACTCTGGTACAAATTGAGGGAAGTAAAATAGGGTTATAGCATCGATATTAGGGACAAGAACAAGGGGTATACATTCATCAAAATCTGGGAAATACAACTATACTCGTATTATCTGGTAAATACTTTTATCTTCTTATTATTATAACCCATTAAATTAACTGTCAATGTTTTATCTTGATCATATGTCAAAATATATACATACAAATATTAGATTGATAAATATTTACATAATAAATGCCAAAGAACACACAATCAGAAAGTGTGTATATAAATACATGGTATCAGTATTACTAGACGTTATCAGCGTATGTGTAACGTGTGTCTAATAAATTTCAATTTTTCGGAACAACGTGTAAATGTGGTTGATAAAACATATCTCTGATAACAGCTACCCACAAAACAACATGTGAATGTGTGTCCGAATCTGTTACAATCGCAGCGCGTAGGTCTCCAGGAACTCGTGCGGTGCTGGGGGTTTGATGAGCTGCTCTCCGGCGGCACCCACGTAGTCGGTGTACGGCAGTCGGTTGAGCAGCTCGAAGCCCAGACGCTTCATCATGCGCGCCGAGTAGACGCTGGTGCAGTCCGCGGTGAACGCAGGATAGCCCAATTCGCGTCCCCGGGCAGTCAGGGCTGTCACCAGGCGTTCACCGATACGGCGACCACGGAGCGTCGAGTCCACGCCAATGGCATGAACATGCAATGCTTTGTTCACGTCGTAACGCTGAAAAACGTTGGCGCCGCGCTCTGCAATCGCCAGAAAGCCCAGAATGCGTCCCCACTTGGTGCCTGCGAGGTGTGCAGCCTCTTCGAGCAGATGATCTGCCTCGTCGGGCATCTTGGGACCAGCCACAGCCGCGCCCACAATGCGCCCCTCGTGCATCGCCATCAGACAGGTGCCATGCGGCACATTGGAAAGCAGGAAGTTCTCATCCGCAGCGTCGGGTTCCGGCGGCTCGCATCCGACGGTCAGCGGCTCCTCTCGGTAGTAGTGGACATGCAGAAACTTCAGGAGTCGCTCGCTGTCGTTAGGCGCCGCAACGGTGATCTCAATGTCGTTAATATCCACTGAAGCACTCATTGCAACCGATTCTAGTTGTTGGCACAGCTGATCGCGAATATCACCCAAAACACACAGAATGCGGATCAGTGTGACCAAGGTGCGAGGCAGCAAAAGTCTCAAACTCATTTTATATAAGAAATACTAAAAATACTTATGTCAATTTTAGGTTATCGATAACATTATCGATACTTGTCGTTACATTTCAATTAAATTATGAAAAATACTAAACAGAAGTAATAGAAATTAAAATAAAATAGAAAACACATTCAAGTTACTTAAACAATTTTCAAATGGAAAGTTACATTTAAGTAACTTCGATTTTTCAATATTTTTCAGAAATATACACTTCCAAAATCGAGGCTTTTTTATTGTAACAAATAATTTAATAATTCAAATCAAAATGTAAATAAAAGCCTTTAATTATTGATAAATTTATTTATTAAATACTAAAAAAAATTAAGATTATCTTTTCATTTAGGTTCTTTCCAATTTATACTTTCTTTCAATTTATTTATTTTTATGGTATTGTGCATAGCTTACAATCGTTGAGAATTTGAAAATGTTTTGTGTGCGTAATAAGCACGAAATATGGCTAGCAACAAAGGACGAAGGATGCGAAGGGCAACGAGAGGGGCGGTGCGGATGTGCAATTTCAATCGTTGCCAGGATACGACACAAGCAATTGAATACATTTCAGTTCGCCTCATCTTTCGCAATCTGGCACTAATAACTGAATAATTAGTGAACCGTGTCTAATGTCCCACTCAATTAGGCGCACATGTGCATGCTTCAAATGGAATGTGGTTGTGGTTGTGGCTGTAACTGTGGCAACATTCTCCCGGAGTCGCCTCTAAATCAATGTACAACGAAGCACAGCTCTGTGTCACTTGAGATACTACCATCTTACACGATTTAATGCAATTATGCAAATTTGAATTACGTTCTAAATTCGGCATTTCACACTGCATATGATTCCCAATTATGTCTAATTCGTACACAGAAATATCTGAAATTCAATAATAAATGGAATAAATCATTTTATTTACATCTTTTAATTTAGATCAAATAATAAGGTGAAATAACAATTGAATTTATAATTAAAGTTAAAAAGTAAATGTAATAAAAGTGTGCAGTACAGTTTGAAAAACTTTGTTCTGTTTGCAGTATATTTCATCCTGATATCATTTACCAAGTTACCAAGATAATTTATTCAGGATTTATTTTCAAAAACTTATAACTCTTATTTGCGATTCCAGTCCTGAACACAACTGTCCATCATAAAAAATCGCTAATATCAAGAATTAAGGACATGACTTAACGTTTTAATTGTCTTATTTACAAGATATTTTAGTACCAAAAATTAAATGTCAGCATTTCTTCTCTTATCTGAAACTTGATTATTTTCGCAAGTCTATAAATAGAACTATCCAATTGAATGGTATTTTATAAATTAATTGAATATAATTATTAATTATTGTGAAACTTGTCAGAGTATTGAGCAAAATCAGATTTATTGATTACTTTGCGGCTCAATTATTAGGCTCAGCAAATCAGTGAGAAACCAAATGTGGCCTGCCTTGAGTGAAAAGCCACCTGTTGTACTCAGTACTGTACAACTGTACGACAGTACTACTCTCTGTGAGTCGGTCCAGGAGAGGCAATGCTGCACCACCTGCCGCCTAGGCATGTGGGTGCTTTGATAAAGTGGACGCCGCAGTGGAAATGAGCCGCAACGGAACCGCAGACGATTTGGCAACATGCAGATGCGTATTGCTTTGTGGTTGCCTGGTTGACTAGCTGTGTGGTGTGGTTGGGTGCGGTGTGGTGTGGTTGGGTGTGGTTGCATGGTTGCGTGCTTGCACCACTGCGTCGCTGCCTTACCGCTTTGACTGTGGCCAAAGGTAGTCGGCAAATTATTCATTGCGCATACGCCGCGTCTGCCCCGCTAATTAGGCGCAAGTGTTGTCGATAATGAAGTGGCGCTCTGTTCCCTTTTAAAGCACATTATGTGCGAGAAAAAGAGACAGACTGAGACAGTGTGAGAGAGGAGTCTCTATTGTACGCCCTACGGGGCGACATATGCCCGGACACTGTTTAAGCTGTGAAGCACGTCGCCAGACGTGGCATGCATTCCACGACGGACACTTGGTCCATGGACCGTAGGCGATATCAGCTCTTGGCTCTTGGCTGTGCGCGTGCTCCATTGTCCTCCTGATGTGGCTGATGCCACTGGCACTGGCAGCGCCTGCTAAATGGCAGCCAGATAAGTTTTTTGCTAGCCGAAAAGACAAACAAGCAGCTCGAGCCAAAGTTGCAACCATGGACACTGGCCAGAACTTGCAACAGCTCTCAGATTTGGAAAACTAGTTGGCAGAACACAACTCCCTCAACTCCCCTAACTGCTCACTTCCCTTCACTTTAGAAACGTGCCACTCTTTTATAGCTTGTCACGATAAATAGCTACCCAATCACACGGCTCTGTTTTATATGCGACTACACGTGGATCATGCGCGAACATTTTTTGATATCTCACAGATACACGAACGGATTACAATTGCGGGATGTGCCCGATCATCTCCCAGGTGTAGGTTTCACTAGCCCAAAGAGTCAATCAACGTTGCCATTTAATGTTTAAGAATATGACAGAATGAGTATAATGAATATAATTATTAACTACATATGGGCTGATCCTGAGTTGCGGACGTTACACTTGCACGCAAATTTTCTTGTTTAAACTGATACAGCTCGCGTTCAGATTGGTGAATTTTAATGAAATTTACTACAAAAGAATTGTTTTTGAAAAAAGATTAGGCTTGCTGAAAGTTCCCTTGCGACCGTTACAAAGAATGGAAATCGATTTGAGGTTAACGTGCATTTGCACATATATTAGCGAATTTTGCATATAAAACAAAAAATATCCAAATAAAAAAAATTAAGTGGAATATATGACCATATCAATCCAGCATAAAAAATAAAGATAAGTAGTCTTGTTAATTAAAAATCTTCGTTTTTGTCTGTTGCGGACGTAACACTTTTTACACACACACTTTTTTCATATTATAAATATGTATTAAATATCTTTTCAATACAGTTTTTATCTTAAATAAAAGAAAATGAAACAAAGTTTAAGATGAGCTAAGCGGTAAACACTCAGGCGACCGTTTTGCTCACTTTTTTGACCATTGAAAATACCCTTTTTCTTACAAGAATTACTGAAATAAAGAGGCAAAAAGAGGAACTAATTGATTAGGCTCGGCCATGAACAACCAAACCACCGTAAAATCTTTAGGATATAATAATTTGAAGCCTGGAAATGTATTCTATTATAACAAAAAACAACTATTATTAAAAAACATGCAGTTTTTTTGACAAATTTAAGTTTTCATGTGCCTGTTTTCGTTTTGCAGGACAATTTCAAATTGGATTACACTTTTATAAAAGTCAGCAAATCATTGAAGGACATAACAACAAACTTATTAGGAAAAAAAAAAGAGGGAAAGGCTATAGTCGAGCTCCCGACTCTAGGTTACCCGTTACTTATTTAAATAAATTTAAAATATTTTTTAATGCATGCTTTTAGACACTTACATTGCTTAAAAGCTTTAATCAGCCATTACCACCGTTCTGTATGTCCGATCTTGTTGCGATTTAGAAGGATGATAGCCAATAATAGTAGATAACGTAAATTAGTAAAAAAAATAGTAATATCTTGAAAACTGTGCGTGCGGTGGCTTTTCGCGATTTATGGAGGCGGGGGGTTTATAGAAGTCTGTTTGCCAAATTTTGTTGCTCTAGCTCTTATAGTCTCTGAGATCTAGGCCCTCAGGCTGTTGATGCTGATCAAGAATATATATACTTTATAGGGTAGGAGATGCTTCCTTATCCCTGTTACATACATTGCAACGAATACAATATCCCCTTTGACTTATTTTTTAAGTAACGTGTATAAAAAAAAACAATATTTGACATAAATTAATTTGGAATTTAATTTATGACATTGGCGTATAACTGTTTTTCATTATTGTTCCTTCTTAAGGAGCCCAGAATATCCAACCAAGCAAAAAAAAGAAATAAATAATATACAATTAAAATGAATAGCAAATTATTTATCATCATCGATTTATCTTACTTCATTCATCGGCAAGTGAATTAAAGTGAAACTTGAGCTCAACTATACTCTAGGCTCCAATATACATACATACATACTTATTTATTTTATTACAAGGTTTAATTATTTCTCCTTTTGTATGCACTTTAAAAATGTAGTCAAGAGCTCAACCAATGGTTTTTACATAGCTCGTCGAAATAATTGAACTGATACTGCCAATAAACCAACTAAACTGCCCTCGTGTGTGGTGTGTCCGAGTCATTGCACGTTCATCTCTCTTAGCCCGGCTAACTGTCCGACTGTCCAAATGTACACTTGTCCGTTTGCCAGATCACGTGCTATGTCTCTGTCCGAAGTCCACGACAAACTTGAGCCTCCTCATCCACATCGGACATACGGACGGAGACATCTGCCTGCCGTGCACAGAATTTTTCTGCGTGTCACAGTGTCACAGGACAATGCGTTGTCCTTTTAATATTACGTTTATAATTAATATACATGTACTTTTGTCCAAGCGTTATTGAAATATGAGCTTTAACTTGACTTAACCTTTTCATTTTTCCGAAAATAAATAAACTGTAAATATTATAAATTATATTTATAAAGTAACTTAAAATTTCTTATATGAGCTTTAACTTGACTTGACCTTTATATTTCGTAACTTATAAATGAATTGTAACTCTAAGAAATAAATCTAATGAATTAAGTTTTGTGTATTTTTATAATTAGTTGGCTAAACAAATACATTAATTAAATAAATGAACTTTTGCTAAACAAAGTCTTTGCTTTGTCTTTAGAAAAGCATTTGGTACACATACAATATTCAACTTTTTGCCCCACTGTGCCTGCACAGTGAAGTTAAATGGATAATGCTTGTGCTACAACCGATCCGAATCTTATCGAACCAATCTGAGCATCTCGACGACAAGCTGCATGCGTTGCAATCTTCCATTTCTTGAGGCGCAACCTGATCTCAATTGAAACCCATCAGGGTCGTCAAGTGGCAAGTGACAAAGTGAGCCAGATTTTCATACATACATACATACATATTTGTAAATTTGTATAAATAAGCAATGTGTTGGCTGTTGGTGTCGCTGTTGTCGCCTTTTGTTGTCCTTTTTATTGCCCGCCTGTCAATATCCATATCCGGCGGCACATTGCTCGGCTTGAGCGACCAATTCGTAGGACTCACTGTTTGTATGGTTTCGGTTTGCCTCTATTTCTTTCCTTCACAATTCGCTCTCTGATTCCATTTCCCGTGCGGCACATAAGTAATGCAGTTCGGGACGGAGACGGATTTGGAGACGGACACGGACACGGAGTTAAAAATATAGCTGGACCGGGTTTTGGGGCAGTCGGTAAAGCCGTTGTTTGCATGTTTCAACTTTAAGGATATGTGCCCATAAACAACAGGATGTAAAATGGCAGCTCCAAGTGCCTGAGGGACGCATGTCCCATGTCCCATTTCCCCTCACTCCCAATCCGATATTCCTCTTCTTTTTCGACCCATTTTATTCCCCCGACTGGTTGTTACTCAAATGTGTGCCCACTTCCGCTGGTGTCACCCGGAACGTAGTAAGCACTAAGCAAGTGTGAGGCTGAGAATGCGAATGCGAATAAGAGGAAGAGGAATAGGAGAAGAAGGAGGAGGAGTTGTCGCCAACGTAACCGTAACCGTTGCCCTTGGCTACGCACGATTTGAATTAAATTGCACTCGACGCATTTGCCTGCACTGGATAAGGGCAAAAGACATTCACAGCAGTGCCCCTTTGTCCCTTTGCCCACTTGCCCCTGCTTCACGTCGACGATTCAATTAATTTGAGGGGCAACTGTGAACCACCTGCTGCCATTTGTACACAAATAATAAGGTTAAGTTCAGATTTAGTTGGCAAAATCAAGAGCAGAAATTTATCATGTTGCCAAATTGGCTTTTCCAGGCATATTTAAATTATAATATAAAAACAAGTGGCTATAGTCGAGCTCTCGACTATAGGATACCCGTTACTTACTTTAAAAAATTTAAAATATTTTTATTGCATACTTTTAGGCACTTACATTGCTTAAAAGCGTTAATCAGCCATTAATAACTTTTTATTTGTCCGATCTTGTTACGATTTAGTAGGATGATAGGTAAAAATAGTAGCTAACGGTAGTTAGTAAAAAAATCAAAATATCTTGAAAACTGTGCGTGTAGTGGCTTTTTGCGATTTACGAAGGAGGAATGGGGCGTGGCAAAATTTTGAAACAAACTTGACCTGCGTGGGGTTCATAGAAATCTGTGTGCCAAATTTGGTTGCTCTAGCTCTTATATCCTCTGAGATCTAGGCCCTCACACAGACGGACGGACATGGCTAAATCGACTCGGCTGTTGATGCTGATCAAGAATATATGTACTTTATAGGGTCGGAGATGATTCCTTCTCCCTGTTACATACATTGCAACGAATACAATATTCCCTTTTACTTAATTTTGAAGTAACGGGTATAAAAAGGAAATGAAATGAAAGGAAAAAGATAACTAGCAAATTGATATTGTGGCTTGGCCAACTGACATGAGATTTTGGCAATTGTTAAGAAAATTCCATGAAACTTCGGATTTGGCCGACAGTTACAGGGACTTTTTCTTTTTCCGGCACTGTCATTTTCCAGTTACCAGCATATCTACCTAAGCAAAAGAAATCAAACGAGTGCAGCAGAGAGAGAGAGACAAAGTGTAAGAAAGAGAGAGAGAGAGAGAGAGGGAAGGTATGAGAGGGAACCTAGAGAGATAGAACTGTCAGACCCAGCTCGACTGGAAACAAACAGCACACACAGAGAAATTTAATTTAAAATGTGCAATGCACACAACCATGCTTATAGGTAACAGGAACAGGAATAGGAACAGGAACAGGAACACAACGAGAAGAAAACGCAGCACCTGAGCTACACTCAAAGCATTGCCCAAGGCTGTTGCAGGGGGGGGCAGAAGCTGGGAGGAAGAGGGGCAACTGCAGCAGAAGGCAGGCACCACAATAAAGGTGAGAGGAGCAAATCAAGTGCAGCATACAGTGGTCGCCAGCAGTATGATGCTACATGGTCAACTATTTTTACTCACTTTACCAGCATTCAATCCTCAGACACACACGCAACGCATACAATTTGCAATAGCTTCATCAGTCCATACCTAATTACTAAAGTAATCTTCAGATCTGAACTGGAATTTCAAAGTTGCAGCCATAATAGTACGATTGAAATTCTGTAAAATGAAATGCAAGAATTCCAGTATACAAGGAAAACAGTTCTATATATTGACTGACTGACTCACTGACTGGACCAAGTGACTATTTGATTGGCAATCAACGCACATACCAAACAGTAAGAGCCAGAAAGCCAAAAATTCACAATCTGTTTGAATGAATCTTTCATTTCGATTCATTTTGAGAAAATTAAAATTTCCTTTTGAGAGTTGAAAGTTCTTCACATCGACCGCATTTACTCGAGGGACTTTTACTCGCATTTATGCCCTGTGAATTATTTAAAAACGGGTCACACGGTAATTGCCTCCGCAGAAGTAGTTTTAAAGATAAATTAAAACACACACACTCTGATTGGGAGCCGATTAACTAAATGTATTGTAATTTTATTATTTTTAAGTCCCTGAATCACGGGTATAATATATATATTATTGATCAATATTAACAGCCTAATCGATTCCAGTCCGTTCGTCTGTCTATCCCCTCGAAGATCCGTCTGTCTGTATGCGTCGAGAGCTAGACACACCGAATTAGACATGCATGTTTCTGTGTACTAAACGCAGATTAAGTTTGTTTATTTATTGTCAGGCTAAAAGCAGCCGACACAACAATTAATTTAAAATTAACTATTAAAGTAAAAAATATAAATATTTAAAACTAAAAATTAAATTAAAACAAGTGGGAAAGGCTATAGTCGAGCTCCCGACTATAGGATACCCGTTACTTACCTAAATAAATTAAACTTTTTTTTTTTTATTGCATGCTTTTAGGCACTTTTATTGCTTAAAAGCTTTAATCAGCCAGTACCACCTTTCTGTTTGTCCGATCTTGTTGGATGAGTAGGATGATAGGTAATAACAATAGCTAACGTTCACCGTTAAAAAAAACCTAATATTTTGAAAACTGTGCGTGTGGTGGATTTTCGCGATTTACGGAGGCGGAAAGGGGCGTGGCAAAATTTTGAAACAAACTTGACCTGCGTGGGGTCTATAGAAATCCTTGTGCCAAATTTGGTTGCTCTAGCTCTTATAGTCTCTGAGATCTAGGCGCTCACACAGACGGACAGACGGACAGACGGACGGACGGACAGACGGACATGGCTATATCGACTCGGCTGTTGATGCTGATCAAGAATATATATACTTTATAGGGTCGGAGATGCTTCCTTCTCCCTGTTACATACATTGCAACGAATACAATATCCCCTTTTACTTATTTTTATAAGTAACGGGTATAATAAGTGGCCCAACATTTGTTGCTAGGATTGGGGAAATCCCAGAACAACCCAATCAGACCAAAGTAATATTATTGAGTAGTTAGTAGGTTAGACTAGTGAAACATGATAATATAGAGGCTTTAATTGTGGGCGGAGAACACTCGAAATGAAAAGTACGGTAAAGACTTTTATAATCTGCACACAGAGTGCGAAGCGGTTCGTGCAATTCCCGGTTAGTGGAGCAATGTTGAAGATATAAAGGATTAAGGTTACGAGTTATCCTAGAAGGGACGCTTAAGGTAATTTCATCCGACAATTAAGCCGAGTCAATATGAACATTACTCCAAGCATAATTATACGGTTAGTAAGGGAAGGAAGATTGAGTAAGAGAAGTCTAATGTCATGCAAATCTCGTAAGTCACCAACAAAACAGCAGTTTTGTGAGCAGTTTTAGTAGGAAATGAAATGGAAAGTGGGAACACCCAGGGAACTTGGCTTTATGGACCCTGTAGCTCTTAAACAAACTATCAAGTTATACCGTTAAAAAAAGAGCAAGTGAGAATTTTTAAGAATTTTGCTATGATTAACAACATTAAGATATTGCACTGTTAATTTCGTTTATATTTCATAATCGGGTTGTGCGGATAAAATGGATCTATTCTGAAGTATTGTTATTCCGGCAGTGGCCGTTGTGCGGCAATCGAGGACTCCGGCTGAGAGTCCGACTGCGATGCAGATTCCAGGAGAGAGGGCGACTGGGAGGGGCGATAGGTGCGCTCCTCGGTGATCTCGATGTCCTGCACGGACACGCTCTTCACCAGCGTCGTGTTGGGCAGGAAGGAGTACTTGCCCATCCGCTCGCCCCGCTCGCTGGCGATGGTCTCGGTGCGCAGGGGCGTGGCACCGGCCGCTGTGATCACGCAGAGATCGATGTTGGAGCCGGAGCCCAGGTCGTTGAACACACCTGCGCTGATGGCCTCTCGCACCAGTTGCTTGCCCTGCTCCAGTTCGATATCCGGATGCCAGCCGTTCTCGAGAACAGCCATGGCGGCCAGCGTACCCGATCCCATGGCAGCATAGGGGATCTTGTCGATGGACCCATGCGGATGGATGCAGTTGATGTGTGGCCCGTACTTGTCCACTCCGCCCATGACCAGGGCGGCACTGATGTGGCCCTGGTAGCGGAAGAGCGTGTGCCGCAGCAGCATGCAGGCACAGATCACGGGCACCTGTCGCCCCGTATTCAGCTCGTGCAGATCCATCTCGGCGGAGGTCATCAGCGTTATCTGCTCCGTATCCGCAGCGGTGCCGGCGCCGCAGCAGCTGTCGGAAGATACAAGAATATCACAAGTCCCTGGGAGAGAGAGAGAGAGGGAGAAAGTTACAATTTCAACTTACTAAATATGATCCTTCAGGCGATGTATCTTCGAGCAGTTCTTGTCCGAGACAATGGGTCCTTCGGTGGCACGCGTGTCCGCTCCCAGGATGACGCCGTCCTTGAAGATAATGCCCACAATGGAGGTGCCGGTGCGAACGGCTAAAGGAGGCTTATAGCCCTTGACCAGCAGTTCACCATTGCTGCAGATTAACACTTAGTTAACTATAGTCACTAAGGATATTCGTAGATATTCCCACCGTTTGCTGTTGACAAAGTTGAAGCCGTTGCCAAAGTCCAAGGGAACAAAGCTATCACTACGAGACTCGGACAGCATCTTCTCAAAGGATTGGGATTAGAATGTGTGTTGCACTCAGGGTTTCACTCGTAGTTCTGAACAACAAATTTTAAGTTTTCTAAACAATTTTATTTTCTCTGTGTTGTATTGTTGTACTGTATTTGATCTTTGAATCGAGAGTCAAGCATTTTTCATTTGTATTGTATGAACCAAAGGACGCAACGCCTACTAAAACTAATTGGAGCTGTATCCAGACAATTGTATTCATTTTCAATTGTTGACAAGCCATGACAAACAGGCAGTGACACAGAGAGAGAGAGACGGGGAGAGTGGGAGAGGGAGCCAGCAATATGCAAGACTTTGCATTGGCCTCTTAATTCCACTTGGGATGCCTAACAATTTGACTGGGCCTAATTGGTAAGTGTGTGCAATGCTCTTTCCACCTTCCGTCTGTCCGTTTGTCTATGCTGTGTTTACATATGTGTGTGTGTGTGTGTGTGTGTGTGCGTATGCGCAATGTACAAAGTTTGCCCATTTGTCAGATTCTTCGTTTATCCTGACAGATGACACAACATTCGTACAGGCATCTCTGGCTAAAAACTACTCACAATTAGGTATTTTTAAATTAAAGCTTACAAAGCTGATCACTGATCCAAGTATGAAAACTACTTAAAATATGACTAATTTAAATCAGTTGTGAGTTGAAAAGCAATAAATAATTATTTATTAATTATAATTGATTTCACAACAGCTTATGGCGCTAAATCAAAATGTTCAAATTTCATCAATTTCATAAATCTACTGTTTATATTATCAAATCACAAAACGACACAGGTTTTTCATAATGTGTTTCCTCTGCAGTCGCACTTCGAATAGCTTGCATTTAAGTTTTCGTTATTTAATAAATAAGCAAACATGACATTTAATGCCCTGCGTCCATTCAAACTGGACACAGAGCGTATAACAATTCTGTAATACAAATCTTTACCAATCTAGCGGAAGGAGGTAAGTAAGCAAGTCCTTGATCGTTAATATAGTATGAGTTTATAAGCCATTCTTACGGTGTAAGTACCAGGTTCTTTATCAGCAAATAAATGGTCATCATGGTCGAATCATAAACACCGAAGTTATTCAAGAAATAAAATTAAATATTCCATATGTAGTATAAATCGATGACTTTGATGTGCCGATTTGTACCGATTTGCCCAGAAATTATTGAAGAAGACGCTACAACACAGCTTTCAGCGAGTTTGTTTGCTGGTGTATAAGTTTAACAAAATGATTACAGGGTCTCTTATAGTCGACAATACTTATTTGTAATTACTTCTGGCTTTCGAAATGAAACTTATAGTTACAAATAGGACAAATGTGCCGCGTTTACATATTTAACATATGTACGAGTATATTTGCAATTAAGCTAAATATGACGGGGAAAACGCTGAATTGTCATCACTGCCGTCAATCAGAAATGCGGAATGAGGTGGATGCTCTCTAAGTAAATCAATATTGAAACACTTGAGCCTAAGAAGCAGCAGCAGAAACAGAGCAACAACAACCAGAACAACAACAACAACAACAACAACAATAATAACTGGGCACATGTCGAACGCGGCAGTTAGGATTAATTAGAGCCCAGTTACGAGCTTATTTTAATCAACACTTGGATGGGAGGATTGGAGGATGGACAAGTGCCACCCACTCGAAGCCAACTATGCAAATAGCACGCACTTTGATTTGCAGTGGGAAAGGGAAATGGGATTAAGTTGGGGTTGGGGTTGGGGAATGGGAAAGAACTGGACATGCAGCAGAAGTGACTGGTACTCGAAGTTGCGACTTGCAAATCATGGAGCCAACTTTTGTACAACTTAATTGCGTGGGGAGTGAGCGGGAGAAGGGGAGGAAGGATAGAGGATAGCTGAGCGCTGAGCGCTGAGACTTCAGATACCGGACTGCAACTTGCAGCAAAGCAAGTCGCCAATCGCCAGTTGCAAGTTGCCAGTTGCCAGTTGCCATCTGCAGGCGAACTTCAAGTTGCAAGTTTACTTAAACAATTTTGCGCTGCATTTGGCCAAAACTTTTAGCCAGCAACATCAGCGACAACAACAATGACAACAACAATGACAGAAACAACAACAACAGCAACAACAATAACAACAAAGCCAAATCCAAATCCAAATGCAAATGCAACTTTCTTTGAGCAATTTAGATTTTTGCTTTCGGCATTCGAACAGCTTCTTAGCCAGTTGTGGCACTCGCGCCTAAAAGGGATTGTCCAAGCAGATGGAGACCGGAGGCGGGACGAAGACGGGGACGGAGATGGGAACGTGGAAGTGACATTTCAATTAAATCGCCGACAATTTACTTAGCACCGCTACAACTTTTATCTCAATATCGAAAAGTCTTTAGATAACACTGTCCAACAACATTGAAGTTTTGCAGTCCCGTTGCGTCTCCTTTGCTTATTTCAATTTTAAAGTCGAACCATTCTCGATTTTCTAACACATGGGTTAGTTAGAAATATTTTCATGTAGACTTTTGGACACCTCTGCTCCAGACAACTTTACTCTTCCCAATTACCTCATTGCATTTCGATTGTGTTAATTTCAGCCAAATTTATATCCAATATGGTATTAAAAAAAACTTTGTATTTAAAATTATAAATTGTTCATAGAATAAAATAAAATAAAATCTTATTGCGTGGGGCTTTAGCTCACATTAACTCTGAGATCATCGACTCGTCATTTGATGCTAATCAAGAAGATATGTGTATTCTTAATGGGGTATATCACGCCTCCTTCTCCGTTGTGCTCCATGTTAACAAATATAATACAGTTTGAGAGTAGTTGGCATAAATTGTGTTGGACAGTGTTACTAATCAAGACGCAATGAAAACAAATTTTACAAGTTTATTCATTATTCCCAGCTAATATTTTGGCATTGAAACTTTTGACTTTTCGCATAATAATGAAGCTATTCATTCCAATTTTCAATTTCCCGCTGTCGTATTCCAGGAATTATTATTATTTGGGTGCTAAAATCGCTTTGGACTTGAGTTGCGATGCAATCTAAATGGCATTTGACAAGATTGCCCATGTACCACAACAAGCAGCAGGAGTGGAAGCAGAAGCAACGATACGAGCTCCATATCCTCATTCTCATCCTCATCCGCAGTAGGAAAGGATCTATTCTATCTGTTAATAAATCATTTGAACGCCAACGCGTCATTAATGCCGCTTAAGCTGCTGTCGGAAATTTGGAAGTTTATTAGCTTGGCTGCCAGTCTAGACGCGGCTGGTCCTTCCATTCCATTCTGACTACATCCCATCACCCGCGCCGCTCCCTTTTCCCGTCGTGCTTTTTGGTTTAATGTCCGCAACGGGCCCAGTTTACTCGTAGTCATTTGTGTGCGTTCTCGGAGGAACAGGAGAAGTGAAAGTGGAGGTGGAAGTGGAAGTGGGAGGTCCTGGGTCGAATAAAGAAGCCAGTCGACAAATTTGAGTCAATGGCTTGGAATCGCGATATCCCCCGTCGTCAAAGGAATCTCATGACACCCCCCCTTAGGTCCAATGATTTATGCATTCAAAGCAACAACAACAACAACAACAACTGACACTGCAATTTGGCCACATAATTAAATTAGTTATTGCTGAGCTTTTCTTTTGTATACCCTACGCGGCTTGATGTATGACAGAGGCTAACTTTGTTCTACCCTGTAATGAAGCATCGAATTACTTCTGAATTGGCTTTATCCTCACTAACTCTGGCAGGACCCTTCCTCGACAATCCATTTAAGCCAAATTGAGAAGCAAAGCACCCAGAAAATCAACACTTAGTACAAAACAATACAGTCAATTTTGATTTAATCACATTACATTTAAATAAAAAAAATAATTAAATTTAATATAAGTAAAACATATAATTAATTAAACCAAATTTCAAATAACTAACTCGATAGTCACAAAACTCAAATCGTTTGTTTTACGACTTTTTCGAAAAATCACTAGTATAGCGGGAAATCTCAAAAATCCGCTAAAGTTCAAACCCCCATATTTTTTTTTATTAATTTATATGTAAAACTTAATATTATTCATCACAAAATTGGATATGGGCCTTTCCACAGAAATGTTAACCGAGGCCAAAAACGTAAAATTGATCAAAAGCTCACATCTTGTGAAATTTTCTTTCAAAAATGTATTGAAGTTATTTATTTAAGCCAGGGATTAAAACCCTAACCGAAACCGTAACCTTTAACCGGTAAAAACCGATTGAAATTTAAAACCGTAACTGAAACCGTAACCGAAAAAAAATTTTTATTTGACCGAAACCTTTATACCGAAATTCTGTAAACCGAAATAACCGTTGAGTAACCGTTTCATTTATAAGGGTTAATTTCGGTTTTTTATACATTAAAAAAAAATTATTCCTTATTTTTTATTTTGTTTTTAATTTTCTTATGTTTAATTTTCAATTTTTATTTTTGATATTCATGATCGAATTTTCATAGCACTGAATAAGCGAAAATAAAATAAATTTAAAATAAACTTAAGAATATGTGAAAGAAATGTGTGAATGAAAATTTAAGAAAGTAATACCTTTTTAATTATTATTATAATAATATAAATATATCTATATTTTTAGCAAAAAAAATCTTTTTTGGTAAACCGAAACCATACCGGTATTTCAAAACCGAAACATACAAAAACCGGTTCACCGTTACGAAACCTTTATTCAAAGATTTTGCGTAACCGATAACCGAAAACCGAAATGCGAACATAACCGAAACCGTAACTGAAACCTATATTCGTTTCGGTTTTAATCCCTGATTTAAGCAATATATAGTACGCTAGAAAATATTCAATAGGATGAACAAATAGATTCTACATTGGAATAAATTCACTTTTTCCATATTTTTGGCAATTTTCTTAAAAATTTATTTCCAAAATGGACCGTTAGTGTTCTATCGATTACACTAAGAAAGATAGTAAAATAAATCATTTTAATACATAGAAATATATTAAAAGTTTAATTTAAAACAAGTTTTTCGAGCTGTTTCGATCTATAATTTAAAAAAAAAATAGATAGAAACAATATAAATATATTGTGGAACAAAATGTCGCGAGCGACAGTGATTCAAATCAAATTAAAAAAAAAACACTTAATATTTTTAAATCAAACAAAAAGCATTTTTAAGATAAATCAATGCACTACATTTTAAACTTAATTGTATCAAAATATTTGCTTACATTTTGCCGAAATCAGTGTTAGAACTGATCGCCGAAAAAACGACTTCTATTTGAGTAGCGTGCGAACGCCTTGGTTTTTTTCAATTATCTTGAAAACGAACAATTGCCCAAAATCAACCTTAGCACCAATAATAGTGCTAATCAGGACCTATGAGTTTCCCCTTTTGTCACAACAAAATAACATTTTGGTATATGTTTTATTTTACTTTAAATGCGCACGAATGTCGCATTTGACATGGGAGAATTACACATATCAGAAATTTTGGGGCATGAAAGGTTTTCGTCACTTTACCTCGTAAAGCATGGTATCCACCACCGCGGAAAATAAAAATTTCTGTCAAACTTCATATAAAAAAAACTGAGGCAGAAACTTTTCGTTTTCGATTTCGTTGCTTGAGTATCCAGCAACTTGAACGAAATCCACAAATAAATATCGATAAATGGCCTATCGACAGCGTGTGTGGACTGAGAGAACAGCTGATACACAGCTCAGGAATATATTGCCGACAATTATTTCGCTAGTGTCGATTGAAAAAATGAAAAAATAAACTGTGCACAAAACAAAAAAGTGAGATAAAACTATTTTCGCATCAATATACACCGCCACCAACACAATCACTTCATCGTCAGAGCTCATTATATTAATTTTTTTAAATAAGTTGAACTTTCAAAATTGGCGCTCTTTACAAAACACAGAGTGACCATGCACGTTTTAGGTACATCGTCACACGTTTTACGTATATGGGCACACTGTTTTATTTATATTCCACACACACGAAATAAATAGCAAATTCCTAGCATAAAAATTTCGCAGTGCTGGAGACAGGCCTTAAGGGGGTTTTTTTTACAAGATATACATTCATAGATACCCTTTGGATTGTACATTTTTAATAAATGTAGTTAAATCAAAGAGGCTAAATGGCTTTTAGATTGAAAGTTAATTTTTAAGATTTACCTTTTGCTATCAACGAAAGGACTTTATATTTTAGATCTGGCCACATACGAGTATTATCCTGTTTTACGTGCTATCCACCATTCTATAAATAAGTGTGTGTGTGTGTGAGTGTGTGTGTGTGTGCAACATGTGTAAAATAATTAAAGCAAAATTCAGTTTTGGTTAGAGCACGCTCATCAAATGGATCCAGAGTCACGGATGCTGGCAAAGGCGGTTTTCGGAACTGCGGTTGGGGAGTCATGTCACTATCAAACAGTCGCTGCCAACGCAAACGTCAACGCCAACGTCATGGCCATGGCCATAACCACAGTCGTAGTCGTGGCATACTATAAAAATACTCAGTAAATGCATAACGAGAAAGAACAATAAGCAAATCGTTAAGATTCGCAAACTTTGTACTCCACACAACTGCTTTAGATTCACACACACATACCTACATATGTATAAACACAAACATACAAGACACACACAAAGACATACACAGTCAAAAGGATGCGGAGTAGCTTGGCCATAAGTTCAGTGTTCATTGTTGATGCTTAGAGCCTCCATTGCCATTTCGCATGCCCTTCCATGCTCGTAGTCAGGTTTATTCAGGCATGCATGCACACACACACACACACACACACACAGTCCGAGGCACCCACACTTTCTCGCTCTGGTCTGCGTGTGCTTTCTTTGCCAGAGTTGCTTTCGATGTGGCTGTTGCCCTTTGGCTGCAGCAGGTGTGAAATGCACCTCGCGCACAGTGGTCCAATGTAGCACATTTTCACATTCAAAACGGAAGCCAATAGTCTACTCGTTTACAGAAACTCAAATTCTCTGAAAGCAAATTTTTACCAAATTTGAAAAGTCTATACTTTTTAAGCTACATATACTAGATTGTTTTCAAATTAAAAAAGTCTTAGTAGAAAATGGACATAATTAATATAAATCAAACAACTCAAAAATTAATAATATTAGTTTCAAATAATTTAGTTTCAAATAAGAGTATTTGACGCTCTAACCGAGAAATTTTGAGATAACTCAAGTATGTTCACATTCCTTAAATGAAGTGCTTCCTTTTAAGTAAAAATATTTCAAGCAAATGATTGCTTGACATATATGTAGTTGTGAAGTATATGCACGGTTAAAGGCAAATTGACAAATAAATCGTATTGTCGGCCCACTGTGCGGAAATATCTTAAGAGTGAGCTTGTGTGTAACGCAAGTATGTACATATGTATGTATGTCTGTGTGGCGTGTACGTATGCATGTATGTATGTGTTGGAGTGAGTTGTAGTGAGTAGGAGTATGTGCAACAGCCGTGTTGCATGGTGTATAACCGTGCTCGCAGCTAGCTGAAGCTTATGACTTAATAAATACTTCGCAGTGTGCGCAATGTGGCTGGCAATTTAATAACGAAAGCAAACGGCACGGAGAAACAGAAGAAGAAGAAGGAGAGCTATGGAACAGCAAAAACAGTGAAGAGGAAGACAACACTTTTGATTTACTCTTACACTAGTGTGGATGCCACTTGCCGCATGCCGCATGCCACACACTGGCACCAGGATAAATAACCGGTATTTGAATACATACTCGTATTTGGTATTTATTTTAGCACTCAACTTGTGATTGAAGTTCATTTCACACACGAGTCTTGAAATAAAGTGATATAAAACCCATTAGAGCCACATGTTTTCTATCAAAGTCTCTTCGTATAACCTCCAAATGACCTTCAGTTCCCTCCTCCAACTTTTTATTCAAACATGATATAATAAAGTAGGAATTTTATAAATTAAAATACTGAAGGGTTTTTTTCTCTAAGCACAAGGCGATGGTTTACAAAATCTTAATAGAGAAGGACATTATTTAAAATACTCAGTATTTCAAGTCTTGACTGTGGTTTGTTTTATATAAGAGTTCTCTTCAATGATGGACGAAAATAAGAAAAATATGTGAAAGCAAAGGAAAGGAGATCCAAGGTCACATGTGTGCTCTAAAGCTGATATTAATGAAAGGAAAATAAAGTAAAGAAGGAAACAAAGATTTAAAAAAGGAGTGGAGGGACGAAGAAAAGAGACTTTAAAAAGTGAACTCCCTGCAAAGCCGAGAATATAAATAAACATATTCGCCTTTATAATGACACAACAAAGCATCGATAATAAGGAAGCCAACCCAACTGCTGTTGTTGTAATTATTGTTGTTGTCTTTATTATATTTATTTTTATTTTTTGGTTTTTTCTTTTAAATTTTTTCCTTGTTATTTTTGTGTTGTTCCTTGAGTAAGGAGGAGGAGTACAAGAAGGAAAAGAACAGAAGGAGGCTGTATCTTAAGTGTGCTGTGGTGTAAATGGTGCGCGATGCTGCTAAATATTTGTTCTATCAAATTCAATTAAAGTTGACATGGGTTCACAGCTGGCAAGAAACAGAACCAGACCCAGACACAGACCAAGAACCCCAAGCCAGACCCCGAACCAAACTCAATCCCAGTCCCAGACCCAGTCCAAATATTATTGGCATTGGCACAGGCTGAGCCGCTGGCTAAGCTGACATCCCGTTGTGGGGTGAGGCGGATGTGAGTGTTCTCTAGTCGGAAGTCATCGGCTAGGCCAGGAAGAGGACTAGAGTTGCAGTGCCAATGACCGCCCCGACCTGACTGAATTCAATTTGTATACCCGTTACTCGTAGGGTATATTCTATTTGTGCAATGTGTGTTACAGGCGGAAGAAAGCGAGGCGGACTCTATAAAGCGTATAATTCCTTAAGAGCTAGATCAACCAAATTTAACACACCGAAATCTATGAGCAGCATTTAGCTGTCTTTAAAATTCAACCACGTCCTGGAAGAGAAAAACTCATTCACAGAGTCATATGATATCGGTATGTTCTTAGGGGTAACAACTTAAATCATTGTATTATTTTATTATCAATTATCGTTCGAAATCGCATCAAGATCTAATAAAAATGTAGTGAATTTTGGGTACTCCTAAAGCTTGAAATTCATAGATAAAATTAATATACTCGTACATATGTGTGTACATATATGTGATATATACCCGTGATGTATACCCGTAGTCGGAAATGCGACTATTCTTGTTTACTTGTTTGATTTGCAACGAGAAACACACACGACTCTGGCCAGGACGTGGAGTCAGAGCACGGCCAAAAAGCAAAGCAACCTCAAAGAAGGACTCGTAAAAGATGCTGCAGACGACCATAAAGGCATGTGGGCGTGGCACGGGAGGCAGGTCGATGGTTCAGTTCGCACTGATACGCACAGCGGGCCTTGTTGTACAAGTTGGTAACGCCCTTGACTCTAGGCCTTTCGACCCTGCACACTGCCGCAGCAGCTGGAGTTGGAGCTGGAGTAGGAACAGGAGCAGGAACAGAAGCAGCAGCAGGAGCATCATCAGACACAGCATAATAAGACAGCCGACAAAGAAGAGAAAGGTTCCAACGGCCACAGGTTTTTTGGGGCAATTGCTGTGCTGTGCTCCCCAAATTAAAACAGGCACACACACACATATATTCAGAGTGAGACATAGAGAGAGCGAGAGAGAGAAAGACAGAGAGAGAGAGAAAGAGAAAGAGAGTACGGAAGGGTGAGTAACTGCCTCGGGGTCCGGAAGCGCAAACACAAAATTTACAACTGACTGGCGATGCTCCGCTTTTTACCAAGCTGCTGCTGCTGAAGTCCCATTTAGATCTGGCAAGAGTTTGTCGGTGAAAGGGGGAGACAGGAAAAGGGGGGAGATGGAGAGGGAGGGAGATATGAACACAGGGAGGCTAGTCGGCTGGTTGGCTAACAGAACAGAGACGGACAGGACACCCGTTGCCCCGGCGCCCTCTTCAAGTCGCTTTTCAACTGAATTCCGTTCCGTGGCCGCTGCTCGAGTGTAAATTTGCTCGTTAAATTTGTTGGCACTCTCGACTAATTTGCACTTGCAACGCAACGGACATGGCTAAAAGACTGGCTGGGAGTGGGCGAGGAGGACCGGGAAGTACATAGTCTGAAGCTGTGAATTGCTGGTTAAGTTTCTGCATTCTCGTGGTAATTGAAAAGACAACTGGCCAAGAAGAATATGACCAAGAGCCGAATATGAAACTACTCGCAGAGAGAAAATAAACAAAATAAATCCACTTGTCAACATCATTTCCTTGGAAAAGCACTACACGGTCAAAATATAACTACCAACTTTAAGCCGGCATTGCCCGGGCTATAAAACATCGATTAAGGTAACTTTTGAAATTTTAATATGATTTATGAATGCTTCACTCTAATTTTGCAACGAGTTGCATACTTCTAAATTCCTGAAATATGTGTCGATTTTTTCAATACATATGTACATCCTATCGCTAAAGTATTATCAATTGTACGTTTGTCGAATTAAAATCTCAAGAGTCAACAGAGATTTTCATGAAAAGTTTATTTACAACCAATTCGGCTCCAGTCTCGACATGCAGAGTCAAGTTTCATCAAGATAATTTAAAGCTAAGAATACTATTTAATAATTTCAAACATTTCAAATTTAAGTCATGAAATGATGCATTTATTATGTAATTGGGTTATAGAAAATGGTTGTAAACAAATTTAGTTTTAATTCAATATATATTATGTCAAATATTAATTATATTTTAAAGGTCGGATTACGTAATCAAGGAGAAAAATAAACAACAGTACGATTTTAAAGGTATTCTTATTAATTTTTCGTGTTCTTATAGTACATATGTTGGACTTCTAAAGCGGAATTTAGATTAACGTATTGAATGTTTCAGATTTTGATTGCCATAGAGTTGCAATCAAAACTGAGCCTACCTTGCAATAGAAGATGAAGATTGCCGCCTAGTGAAACTCATCAGAATTCTCCACCTCCAGCTCAAACTCATTCGAATTCACCGCAGCCATCAACTGGATTTGGCCAGGAGCTAGAAGTGTGCCGATGAAATGAATAATTGTGTCACATTATGTTGCATTGTTATTCGTCATCGGCAAATCAGTTGCTAAATTAATCGTATTGAATTCATTGGCGGGCCACGAAGCCATCCATCCGGTGGCTCGGCTCCATTTGCGCAGCTGCCTGATTGATGGCTCTGGATATTTTGCGATAAATGGCAAATGAAGCAACAACAACTTTCGGCTAAATTTCGAGCCAGGGATTAAGTTTCGGGTTGGGGTTTGAGTGAGTAGGAATGCCAATGGCAATGAGAGTACACAGGAAAAAATTCGTGATTTAGGAATGTACATATTAAAATAGTAAAAAAAAATCATTTGAATTCACTGAATTAATTCTTATAGAGCCGCGACAATCAACATATTTGTGGCTAAGGAAAAAAAGTGTGTTTCGTACTTAGTTTAACAAATTTCGGGTTTATTTTTTTCTCGGAATCCCGAATTTTTTCTGTGTAGGAATGTGAATGGAAAAAGGGAGGTTGTCGGTCGCTTGGGGATTTCAGTGATTACGGCGCCCGGTGGCGCCTATTTGCGGACTAAGTCAACGATCTGGCGGCTAACGCCGCTGTGAAATGCTGGCTTATTATTATGCAGCTCATGAGTCTCGTTAGTGGCAAAGTTATATGAGCATACATCAGCAAGCCGCACACAACTTTGCAACATGCGGCGGGCGCTGCGAGTTGCGGATGCGACTTGCAAGCGGAAAGTGTTAAGCACAACCAAGTAAATGCTACCAACTTTCGAGATGGCCGAAAGGCGGCACCCAGCAACAACAACACAATGCTGTCATAGCCGCAACGTCAACTGAACTGAGCTGGACTGAGCTGAGCTGAAAGCGTCTCTGCAAGTGGCGGAAGTGGCTCCGACTTGACTTAGACCAATTCCCCTCCACCCTCCGGTTTCCTTGCACCTCAGCTCTGGCAAGTAACCAAACTTCCCCCATTGCCGATTGCCGCAAAGCCGTGTCCTCGCAAAGCTTTCTCAATTCGCCGCAAATTGTTGGGGCGAAATTGTTGCTCACGCACCGCCAACACACTCACGTTCGGGTTTGGTTTCGGTTACGGGTTACGGGTTCGGGATCGGGTTCGGTGCCTTGGTTTGAATGGGGTTTTGTTTTCAACAAATCGACTATGTTTGGAACGTTGCCCCCGTCCCCCGATTCCTGCCGCTTCCCCGCCAAAGACGGTTTGTTAGCCCAAGCTTTGAGAATGTTAGGAGAAAGCGCAACTACACTGAGAGAAATAGGAGCAAGTTAAATAATACAAATAGATAAATGTTCTTTATTGTACAATTCAATCTTTATCACTGCGGACGGCAGTCCGCGCTAGTGACGAAAGCAGCACGAAGGGTGCGAAAGGCGACTAGCATATATACACAGGAAGAATGGACTGTCCGATCAGGTCGAGTTATATACCGATCGAAAGGTATCAATTTAACTTACAGATGTGCATACTAAGACTTTTGAATACTCAATTGGTTCGTGAGATAAACAGGTGTAAGTGGGAGGGGCAAAATTTAAATGATTGGAGCAAATGGGGCCGTTGGAGCCTTTTAGATTTTTTTTTTATAATTTTTTACTATTTTAATGAAAAATACGCGTCGAATGACACCTCGATCCTCAAAATCCGACCACTAGTTCAAAAGATAATTAATTTTGAAATTTTTAGCGGCCTTCCGAAAATGAGATGAAAAGTCAGTTTGTCTGTTTGTTTGTTTGTTTGGATCAAATCGCTAATTTAGCTTAATAGTTTGAATGAGGACTTGTTCCCGCTCAAAAATCTAGAAACGTTTCTACGACTTTTTCGAAAAATAGCTATAGCTATAGCATCCAAACGATAGAAGCTACAGATGTGATATATACATCGTTGAAAAGGGCTTTTAGGCATACCTTCAAAGTTTTTTTTTTAAGTGAAAAGGTAAACAGCTACAGGTGAAATAAGGTATTTTTTCCCACATTTTAGCGATTTAAGAAAAATCTACACATGAAAAAATATGTTATATGTTATAGGCTATTTTATTCCGCGTTTTTTGACTATAACACATATCTGTCAAAATTCGTTTGGGCAAGATATTACCTATTAACTGAATATACCTTTTACCTTTACGCTACTGCATGTACATACGTACATACACAGTATGTACACTGCTTGCAGCGTAATGCGGAAATAAACTGCTTGCAAGTGGTGAATTCTTTTAGCGGCAGATAAATCATTTTATAATCAAAATATAGAAACGTTTGTTCTACGACTTTTCGAAAAATCGCTAGTTTAGCGGGAAATCGCTAAAAACCGCTAAAATTGAAACCCCCATAGCATCCAAACGATAAAAGCTACAGATGTGATCTATATATCGCTGAAAAGGTATTTCAAAGGGCTCTTAGGCATACTTTGAACTTTTTTTAAGTAAAAAGGTAAACAGCTACAGGTGAAATAAGGTATTTTTCCCACATTATGGCGATTTTGAGAAAACGCCAGTAATGATTTTTTCGAATTTCACTCGGCACATTGCGCTAATTTCTTCATACCTAATAAATATTTATTTTTTGCGCAGTGCCGAGTGACAACATTTTTTTTTAGTAATTTATAAGTAAACCTTAATATTATTCGTCACAAAATAGGATATCAGAAATTTTGGTGCATGAAAATGATTTCGTCACTAGACTTTTACCTCGTAAAGAGGTTTTTTTTATAAGATACTTATATTACTCTTAGTTGACAAAGTGTGACATTACGAACTTTCAGTTTGAAAAAAAACTGGGTTCGATTCCCACCCTGCCATGTTATAAGAACAGTCATACATACTAATGTTCCATCCCATCATTTGTATTCAGTCATGTGTTTTAAAGTTCCTTGGAATAAAAAGCAAAAATTCTTTCCCGTCATGTTAAAAAGAAAATAAAAAAAAAAAAATACAAAAATCCTTTATAACTTGATTATAATAAGACTTTTAGTTATTTCTATAGTACATATACTAAGCATTTAGTATTAAGTTAGAGTTTATGTACTGTCACGTCCTTATTATATTATCCTGTTAATAAAGATGTACATAGGATTCATAACTTACGATTCAAGTTTTGAGCTTCAATTAATTCAAATCTGTAAAAGTTAAGTACCAAAGATCTATCGTATCTTGACGTATCTATATACTTGAAGTATTGAACTTAATAAAAAATTGTCAGTTCTAAGCAATATATGTTGAGTGTAATTTCTTTCAGTGTAGAGCGCTTTCAGTTCAGCAGCAAAAGAGGCAACAGCAGCGTAGACTCGACTCGACAACACGATTAGCTTTAATTAGCTCCAAGTGGACAGCCAGGCAGCTCGAACTGGACAAGGAAAATGGACACATTGGCCCCAGGAATTCAAGTGAATGCCTCAAAGGCAGGGCAGGGTAGACACAGGACCAAGGACTCCCCTCTCCCCCCTCTCAATGCAAACAGCCTGCAATGATTTCGCCGAAATTCAATTATCCAAGTTTCTATTTGGAACGAAGTGGAGCAGTGAAGATTTAGCGGAGCCATTTCACGTGCTTATGAATTATGTGGCAGCTAATGGGCACAAATGAAGTCCAAACTGCGAATGGGTATCCAAATGACTGATTTGTGGCAAGGGCGCGAACAATTTGAAGCACGATGTTGGAGGCCACAGAAAATGAGGCTTGAATTATGGGCATGACACGAGTATCGTATGGTATGGTATGGTTTGGTATTGTATGGTATGGTATGGTAAGGTATGGCATGGGATGGAATGGTATGGTATGATAATGTATGGTAAGGTATGATTTGGGATGGTATGGTATGGCATGGTATTGCATGGTATGGCATGGAATGGTATGATAATGTAAGGTGTGGTACGGCCATGGTATGGTATGGTATGATAATGTATGGTAAGGCATGGTTAGGCATCGGTTGGGATGATATGGTATGGTATGGCATGGTATGATATAGCATAATATAGTAAGGTCGAGTATTGTATGGCATGGTGTATAAAAATCGTGAAGTGTAGCGATGCTGACAGCTGTTTAGTCATCCACACCCCATACAACACACACCGCACACAACGGACCCGTCCAACTAACTGTTTAACAACAGCAACATTGGCATTAACGGTGGCAGCAACATCGGCTGTGGCAGCCAGTAAAATGCATCCCTCGGGTGCAGTTGTTGCCGTTCCGTTGCATCTGTTAAATTGTGCTGCAATCCTTGCTGGCGAGTATGGGAGACTGGGAGACCGGGAGACCGGTAGACTGGGAGTCCATGAACCGGGTCTACAGTGTGCACTCAGCTGACCGAAAGCGCCGCGAAGCAATAATTAGCAACAACTGTGGACTGCCGTAGTCGGTGGCAAGGTCCGTGACGGGGCATTTTGTGCGCCGAACTTAATTGAAACGAGCGCCAGCTGCAATTATTTTTCATTCTAATTCAAGTCGCTCCTCTGAGGCCAGGCCCCAGACCCAAACCAGTTGCAACCTGCGCCCGCCCACGTTAGGTTTCCATTTCAACTCACGCTTCAGCTGCGGCATTCGCAGGAGCGCAGCTAGAGGGGCACAAAAGGGGCCACTTGCCCCAAGCACAAATGCAGTTCGAATGGGTCCCGAATAAACTGTTTCGATTGCCGTAAAAGATGCCAACGATATGATTAGCGAGCGACTATTTTCCTTATCATTTCTTAACTGCTGTTTCTTATAGACTCTAACGAATCTCTAATCGTTAGTTTATGTCTGAATAACAGAAAAAACAAGTGGGAAAGGCTATAGTCGAGCTCCCGACCATAGGACACCCGTTACTTTTTTAAATATTTGTATTGCATACTTTTAGGCAATTATATTGCTTAAAAACTTAAATCAGCCATTACCACCTTTCTATTTGTCCGATCTTGTTACGACTTAGTAGGATAATAGGTAATGGAAGAAGTTAACGTTAATTAGCAAAAAAATCCTGATAACTTAAAAACTGTGCATGTGGTGCTTTTTCGCGGTTTGCGGAGGCTGAATGAAAAATTTAAACAAAAATTTGAAACAAACTTGACCTGCGTGGGGTTTATAGAAGTCTGTGTGCCAAATTTGGTTGCTCTAGCTCTTATAGTCTCTGAGATCTAGGCCCTCACACAGACGGACGGACATGGCTAAATCGACTCGGCTGTTGATGCTGATCAAGAATATACATACTTTATAGGGTAGGGTGTCCCTTATTTTTTCAAAGTCATTATTTTTAAACGCATACGGGCTAGATCTGTTCATTTGGTCCTAAAGCACTTGGCAAAAAAGTTTTACCTCAATCGGAGTATGATAACCCGTGCCGACTTGGATCGGAAAATTTAAAAATTATATGGGGCAAAAATAAATTAAAATTTTTTTTTTTTACTTTTTTTTTTTTATTTTGTGCATTTGGTTCTAAAGTACTCGAAACATGAAAAAACATCGAAGAATGTAAAATCAGTGTTAAAACACTGTTTTTTCATGTTTCGAATAAATTTTGAATGTGTTATCGTACTCCAATTAAGGTGAAAATTTATTTACGAGTACTTTAGAGCCAAATGCACAAAATAAAAAAAAAAAATTTAAAAAAAAAAAATTTTAATTAATTTTTGCCCCATATAATTTTTAAATTTTCCGATCCAAGTCGGCACGGGTTATCATACTCCGATTGAGGTAAAACTTTTTTGCCAAGTGCTTTAGGACCAAATGAACAGATCTAGCCCGGGTGCGTGTCATAACGCAAAGTGTCATAACACCCGCGGGCATTATGACACACATTTTTCAAAAGTGTCATATCGCCCACTATCAATGTGTCTTAGAGCCCGCGGGCGTTATGACACTTTTTAGAAGTTTCATAACACCCTTAATTTCTTAAAATTTATAAACTGCATCAAAAATCAGGAATTTGCCTAGATAAACCGAGGGATGTGGTACTTCCTTGCCTTGTAGCCATTTCAAAATATGCTCTGAGTGCTACAAAAATCTGGAACAACGCTCGAAAAATTCTCTATTGCTCTGCCCATATTGTAGACAAATAGTTGAAAATAATTCAAAAGTATTTCAATAAAGTTTGAAATTATTATTAGTTAATATCAAAATTTACTTTGGTAAGGGAGCAGGCAAAAATTTTTTTTAAAAAAATCACGCCCACGGGCGTTATGACACTGGGCGTTATTACATGCACCCATCTAGCCCGTATGCGTTTAAAAATAACAGCTTTGCCAAAATAAGGGACACCCTATTATAGGGTCGGAGATGCTTCCTTCTCCCTGTTACATACATACATTGCAACGAATAAAATATCCCCTTTTACTTATTTTTTAAGAAATATCATAAAAGCCCCCATTTTCTTTTAGTTTAAATATGGGCGTATTTCCTTATCTGCTATCACACTATTTGTACGATTTCTTTTTTCTAGCACCATTTGAAATTTAACATTTTTGTTTGTTAATGCTGAATGCAATTGGTAATAATGAGGTATCATTTATCATGCATATCTAGTTTTTATATCCAATTATAACTATGCCCTACACTTTTAGCCCCGGGTCCCATAAGTGACTCGCTGCACCCCTGGACATTCACATCCGCATCCGCACCCACATCCGCTAATTTGTAACATCGTGCAGGATTTTGCCTGAAGCTGTTGTTGTATTCAATTTCATTTTAGCTGCTGCTCGAATTGAATTTCAATTGGCATAGAATAGTGCAACAAAGCAAGGGCCATGAAGTTGGTAGGTAGGTAGGTAGGTAGGTGTGTGTGTGTGTATGTGTGGGAATGCTGGGATTGGGGAATTCATCGCACCCGCATTCCAGCAATTTGCTGTCATCCATCCGTCTGCCATTTGCCGCTAGCCGCTTCTAGACTGCCGTCATTTGGCTGCTTTGCAGTTTTTGGTTACAATTTGAGTGCGCCACTGTGCAGGCTGCACTGTACATGCAATTTTCGCGTTTAATTAGCTGCAACGTCATGCGGCCGCATTGGCATCATCAGTATTGGCCAGTTTTCAGCTGTGTTGGCCATGTGCCAAATTGGTGTCTGCAACTGATGCAATATGCAATTTGTGCATCCATGTTGCAGTCCATCAACACCTTTTTATATGTTAACGCTCCGCAACTGCCCGTCGGTGCCACCGTCTCACAGCCCCACTGTCCCGCCATCCAATTGTCCAATTGTTACCACTGTCCGCTTGGCCGCAGAAATTCAATTGCCTCACGCCCTGCTGCACAATGGTCGTGCATACGAGTATGGATGAATATGGGAATGTGACTGTGGATGCCGATATGGATGCCAGCGCAAATACGAATACGAATACGAATACGATTGCGAGTTTGAATACGAACACGAATCCGAATGTGCCAAGGGGCACGCAACGCGAGTTGCCCCGGACTGGCAGTTATACTGGGACTAGGGCTCTCGAAGCACTGCAACAAATGCTACAAGAGTGACTCTATGTAAATTTCTAATTGCATTTTTAGACTTCCCCGCGAGCTCTCATCTCCCAACCGCCAATTCAACTGCCCGCCGGCTCGCCCGTTCCAGCACAGGCAATATGAACACCTCGCTCTGCTGTCCTGACACCAACAGAAGTAACTGTGGACTTAAAGAGCTCAAGTTACGTTACACCGTGTAACTTTTGGCTAACTCCTGAAATACCTCTGAATACCTGTGCCATTGTCATTAAACCAGATCCCCTTCCATTTCTTGAGGTAACATTATTCTATTATATTACATTATTCTATTTGGCGCAATGAAACGAAACTACTGTACAGAGTTCAGCCTTCCAGCTCTTACCGTTTGAACTGTACGTTGATCACCAGTCTAGAGAAAGCATTTTATATTCTTATTATATATTAAAATCTTGCATGTTATCAAGCTTAACTTAAGTATTCGCAATGGCTTTAAACTAGCAGCAACTTGTCGTATAAATATTAATCAGTTCTGAGTGCATTGCCGACGAAAGAGAACAGCAAAGTAAGCAACATTCAAGGCAATTAACATAAATTAAGTAATCGAAGATTTAATCGTCTTAACGTTTTGATGTATAGTAAGCCTTACGAGTATACACATTTAAATTTAGAAGGAACCTTTCAGATTAGTCGAAACTTTAAGGCTTAAAGTGCAATCAGAGTAAGAGAAGCACCATTAAATGTTTATGGATGAGTATGTTTGCCGTTTTCTCAGGACGAGCGACAGCGACAGGTAGCACAACTTTCATCTGAAGCAATACGTTCAGAGTCCTTTCGCCCACCGTCTTTTGGCCACAAGCTGCTTCTCGTTACTCGCCACCCGTTTCCTGCCACCTGCCACCTGCCGTGTGACGGACGCTTGAGACTGCAATTTGGCCAAGACGAGAGCGGAGCTGAATGCAACTCTTTGTGGTTGCAACAAGGACATTCCACTCGAGGGTGACTCCAAGATCTTTGCCAAATTGACTTTGATTTGCCGCCTTCGCACTCAACTCCTTGCAATCGCACTGACCAGCAACAACAACAACAACAACCGCATCGAAGGCATTCGGCCGTGTCCTGAATGCAGCCATTTTTTATGGTTCGTTGCGCAACAGCACACACACACACACACATACCAAGGCACTTGGTCTGGGCATTTGTTGCAAAACCAATGCACAAACAACTTCTGATGTCCCCACAATCGGAGTGCAACTCCAACCCAGACCCAACCCAGACCCAATCCAGATCCAGCCCAGCTCCAAGCCGACCTAACCAAAGTAAAGCGATTGAAAGAGCGCAATCTATAAATATCTAAAAATCCCATAAAACTCAAGGACGTGGCAGGTTGCTGGCGGCAGGTGGCAGGTGGCAGGAGGGAAGGGGCAAAGGGAGAGGCAGAGGAGGCACTGCAACGAGCTGGGCGACCCGGTAAATGTCATCATTGAATGTGTGCACCCAATTTTAGAGACTCATATGTGTGTGAGTGTATGAGTGTGTGTGTTTGCCACTGGTCGGTATAAGTGTACACAGAAAAAAAAGGCCGAGACTCACTCTATTCAAGTACAATTTTTCAATTCCTTCTTAGAAAATATTTCAGTTTTCAGGTCTCTATAAGAATTTAGTTTAGTGATATTAAAATTTTTTTTGGCTTTTTTGACCCTTTTATTGCTGAGTGGCTGCGTATGTACCTATATTGTGTTAATTTAACAATAATATCCTGAATACATACATACAAATTTACATGCTATTGTAAATTGCAGAGTCTTAATCTTGAATTTTAGAATGGTGTTTTGTATTGTCCGTGTAGGGAATGAGAATACTTTATCTTATGCCTACCAATTGACATGCGGTTGCACTGCTGAGGTTGCTTTCCAATTGATCAATTCAACTACGAGCCGTGGATTATCAGAACTTCCATGTCAGTCGTCAGTCGCGACACACACACATCCATGAGTGTGAGTGAGTGTACTCGCTTAGACAATATTTGTGGATGATTGCATGATTGTGCAAACGGCTTTCATGTACGTGAACAGCAAATTTATTTGCACGAGTGCAATGGATGCTTGTGCTGCATCCATCCATGGATGGTGCAATGTTTGGTCCCAGCATTCAGCATTCAGCATCCAGCACCCAGATCCAGATTAGATCCCGCAGAACTGCAGCCTGCGTTGCATGGCTCGATTCTATTTAGAAATTTGCCTGTCAAAGTTTGCTTCTCTCCACTACAGGTCTCTGACGGGCGCCATAAAAGTCTGTTGCATAAACCAATTTCGCATTTGTTCGCAAAAATGCAACTCGCTGGGCGACTCACTGGATGTCTGTCTGTCTGTCTGTCTGTCTGTCTGCTTTAAATGGGTTGGGTTGGGTTTGGTTTGACTTCGGTTAGGCATTGACTTATGCCAGGGGTTTGTGCTTTAGCTCCTTTTTTTGGTTACAACCTCTGGTTTCAGCTGGAATTTGATTGGGTGGGGATTATGCAAACGTTCGAGGCTGTCAACGCAACGTCTTCGCACTCACATTCGCTTTTAGATTCGCATTTGGAATCCGGATTCGAGAACCCAACCGCCCACACAAAATCGTCGCTGATAACGTAAACCGCTTTGATTTTTATTTAACTGCACATTTCGCTTAGGGCGTCGCAGCTCCAATTTCATCTCGAACCATCTCTGCCACATCTCCATCTCCATTTCCATCTCCAGCATCTGCAATCTAACAATTTCTCTACCGATTTACCATTGACGTTTAATGGCAACTTGTGAAGAATTCTCTTTTTCCAACTCCCACCCGATCTCTTTTTTTTTGCTGGCGCTGCTCGAACGTCTGTGGTTTCACGAATTTTACCAATTTCGCCAGTTTGCAATTTCACAATTTTCGCAACGATTTTCCATTTTCCATTTCACGTATTTCTTTTATTTATGTATTTATTTATTCGCTCGCTGCTCAGTTGCCGATGAAATTGATAATTTATAAAATTGCTAGCAAATGTCAGACCAAATGTTGGCCTCCCCCAACAACAAACGCGGCGAATTGGCCACACCCCCTCCAGAACCCTCCCCTCCCCCACAGCCCCATTGCATGCCCACAACACCCATCAATTTGCTTTCAAAGTTGCCTCTACAATGTGCAACAAAAATATATACAAATACTCGCTAGCTATTCAAAGGTATTCACCTATTTAAGCATCCTTAGCCTATTGTGAAGGCTCTTTAAGTGCGTGGTTCAGATTCCTTCAAGTAAACGGTCCTGCCAGATAGTTTGTAATATTCTGTGAGGCTTAAATTAGACCCAGTTGATAGAACTCAGTAATGGCAGTTCAATAGTTTAGGTCTGTATTGATTAAGTGATGAATTATCATTGATTTGGTATAACAAAAATCTATTATCTGTTCTAATTGATTATACAAGTAACCACAACTTCTAGAAAATCTCTTTGTACATTCTTTTACTGCCTAAGAATACACAGGTATACTACAAGATTTTGACCGGATGACATAAGAAGTTCAAAAAGGAAAGACATCCATTTCTTATTTGTTTTGAGTAATTTCTTCGGTATTCAATGTCAAAAGACGCTTTAAACCTTAAACTTTAAAGTAAAGTTTAAACTATAAGACTCTAATCATCTGATGTGATACAATTTATTTTTAACTGTTAAGCCCATAGAAACTAATACTAACAATTATTTGTCTGATTAGGTTTTTCGGGTTTTCCCTAATCCTTGCAACAAATGTTGGATCATTTGATGATAGATATGTATCTGATAAATATTTTAAGCAAGTAAACTCAATAATCAAAATTTGTAAGCTGTCACACTCTCATATAAAGAGTGATGATAAATACAGATACATACGTATCTGATAAACAATTTTCTCAATTTTATATAGTCCTCGATAGCTTTTGTCAGAGGATAAGCTGATATGCAGTACGATTGACTGCTAAGTACCCTCCAGGTACATACATACAGGTGTTACTCATCTAAACTAAAAGTTGTGCCATCTTAAAGCAAGATTCTTAAGTTATGCACCGTTTGCCTGTTGCATTTACTTAGCACTCCAAGCAGTCCAGTATTTTTCCATTGCATCTGGGCCACTCTATTTCTGGTTGCTTTGCGAACGTGAGGAACTGCCACACAACCAACACGAATAGAGTTGCCTCCTTCCAGTTAACGTATTTATTTGGCGCTTCGCTGCTTTTATTTTTATTGAAATTTATGATTTCTGACACAAAATTTATGTTGTTTTGCATTTGGCGTTCTTGTGTATGGGTATGCGTGTGTGTGTGTGTGTGTTTGTGTGGGTGGGTGGGTGTAGGTGAATATGTGTGGTTAAAAGCATAAAATAAACCTCAAATGCTCGTAAAATGCCATACGAAGAAACCCCAAACGACCCCACGGACCCAAACTCGGTGCGGGTAATGCCATCGCCTTCATTCGGTAACGCTTCTTGAGCCCTTCCGTTAGTCTAGCCCCACACACACACGTGACTCTCTCTTTATCTCACACTCCTTCCCATCCCTCTGCTGCGTGTGTGTGTGGGGAGGCTGTGCGGTTTTAAACTGCCCGACCCCCAGACCAACGCTCGTGAATTATTTAATTCGAATAAATATTGAAAACTCAATTTTTTATGATGTTTTCTTGTTGGTTTATTGCGCTTTTGTGGTGTTTTAATATCGAATAACCTTGCTCGAGTGTCTCCATTTGTAACTGAGTGTGTGTGTGAGTCTGTCTGTGTGGGTCTGTTTGTATTGGACAACCATACCATATATTACACTCCTAGATGCAGACGTGTGAGGGCTTGTTTATAAAGGCGTACTCGTATTTACATTTGTGTAAACTCGTAACACACAAAAATTGCCCTTACATATGAGTTAAGATACAATTGCAATGCCATACAGAGAATACGTCTCGAATTGACCAGGCAATCGACTTGTTCAATTGAAAGCAATCAATCTGCCTATGCGATTAAATAGGAGCTAATGAATGAGGCAACCACTTTGAACTTAAAGCTCTTATATGCGTTTATGCCATAATCAGGTAACAGTCAAACAAGGAATAACCGAATTAATAATGTATGAAAATCCGCTTATTGTAAAATTTACAGCATAAGCGGCTCAACCAGCTCTTACCGTTTAGAGACGAGCTAACGATCGAGGCTTCAAGGTAGAAGAGAACTTGAATTAAATAAACGGCTCGTTAAATATGCAATAACGATGTCAATTGTTTTTGAAATTACTTTTTCGCTCAATGTACAAATTTAAATCATTCACCGGGCCAAAATGTGTAACTCTGAAAGTTTTGTTTTAGTACAGAATTTGACTGCACATCCCCCATTTGGAGTATGAATGCCTATTGATATAATATATAAACTTTTAATTAAAACAAGCACTAATTGCATAAAACTCTGGGCTGTAACTAAGATGAGTTAAGTGGCATTAACAAACTTTAGAACTTTGACTTTCGATATAACCCAGCCAGCACATTTCAATTTCTCTCTATCGAAATTTGTATGATTATTTTTTAGACCAACAACTGTTGGCTCTTGACTGAAAAAAGAAACAGCAACAAGCAGATGTGTATAATGTGTGTGTGTGTGTGAGTGTGTGTGCACATCCATAAGTTGACTGCACACACATTTGCCTTGCGAAATAATCCCCAATAGAAGAAAATTGTGTAAAATTTGTGTTGGTTTCACTGATTAAGGATGGCTTACTGCCTGGTTGCAACACCCTTTGTTCCCCCCAGCACCCTCCGCAGTTAACGGGATGCTCGCTGCCGGCCAGTGCCCTTGGGGAAATCCTTTGAAAACCAAAAGATGTATAGACCAATCCGGCATCTAATATGTGCGAAATTTATCAACAAGGATGCTCGTACCGCCCGGCACTCAAAGACGCGCAGAAGGAAGTGGAAAGATGAAGCCAACCGACTTGGAAAATCGCAATAATAATTTTCCAGTTCAGGCTTTGTGTCGGAGGCCCTCTTTTCTCTTGAGTGCTCTAGTAATACTCACATGCTGGATTCTGCCTGACCAGCATATGCTCAAAGATGCCAAGTGGACAATGGCATATTTGCTTGGGCCTTATTACTCTATCTACTAATACAATGGCAGACTGAGACAACAAGTGACATGGGCATGGCTCTGGTCGCTCCAATTATTTCTGCTTTCAGGCAACCGCAGGCGTTGAAAATCTGGCTAGATGTCCGGGATACAGAATAAAAAAATAGGAACGATGCATATGCTCAACTAAGTATATCTTATATTTGTGTTTTGCTTTTTGTTGTCTCGTATAGTTTACATTACAGTTAGTGTAACAGTTGGATTAAATTGTACATTGCATTTACAGAAACATCTCAGATCCACTCTCATCGCTTAACTCGTTGCTTAACAATATGATTTTTGTAGTACAAAGTCCGAATTTGCAGTTTGTTAGGTACTTATGCCTTTCAGGTTATCAGATTCGTCGTAATTCCTTATTCCTTGCCTAACTTAACAGCCGATAGGATGAAAATTGCCATAGTCATGACCCCCAAGCATATTCCTGTCAATCAAAATCGATTAAATACATGAATTGTTATATAAAATTTAATCCAGCACTTACCTAAGTCTGAGCTCTTTTCCGTTTCTGCTGGCTTTGGCATACAGAATCAGCAGAATTAGTGCTTGGGCAATCATTAGGAGCCATTGCTTGCCACAGACTTTGCTGACCCAACTAATAAACTGTGTAGAAAAAAAGGGACTTTTGGGATGCAACCGTTGAGACAAATCTTGCATCTTGATGTCATCCCGTTCCTCACGCCGAGCCTGATAGCTACGACTATCTGATCGCTCACGATCCTCTCGAACAAGTGTACGCGTCTGGTCGGCATCATTTCGTATGAAATCCCCCCAGCTCACTCGTCGATCCATTCGCTCTATGTGTTTAAGTGAATCACGATCTTGAATACGAGATGAGTCACGTTCCTCTCGTCGAAGATCGCTTCGTTCCTCTCGTCGCTCGCTATCTTCTCGTTGCTGTCTGCGTGTAAGGTCATTCTCTTCTCGTCGCATATCTTCGTGGGATTCTCGACCGTCTCTTCGAGTTAAATCACGTTCTTCTCGTCGAAGATTGCTTCGTTCCTCTCGTCGCTCGCTATCTTCTCGTTGCTGTCCGCGTGTAAGGTCATTCTCTTCTCGTCGCATATCTTCATGGGATTCTCGACCGTCTCTTCGAGTTAAATCACGTTCTTCTCGTCGAAGATTGCTTCGTTCCTCTCGTCGCTTGCTATCTTCTCGTCTCTGTCTGCGTGTAAGGTCATTCTCTTCTCGTCGCATATTTTCATGGGATTCTCGACCATCTTCACGAGATAAGTCACGTTCCTCTCTTTGTAGATTGCTTCGTTCCTCTCGTTGCTCGCTATCTTCTCGTTGCTGTCGGCGTGTGAGATCGTTCTCGTCTCGTCGCATAACTTCGTGGGATTCTCGACCGTCTCTTCGAGTAAAATCACGTTCCTCTCGTCGTAGATCGCTTCGCTCCTCTCGTCGAATTTCGCTTCGTTCCTCACGCCTCTCACTTTCTTCTTGTTGCTGTCTGCGTGTGAGATCATTTTCTTCTCGCCGCATATCCTCATGTGATTCTAGACCGTCTCTTCGAGTTAAATCACGTTCTTCTCGTCGAAGATTGCTTCGTTCCTCTCGTCGCTTGCTATCTTCTCGTTGCTGTCTGCGTGTGAGGTCAATTTCTTCTCGTCGCATATCTTCATGGGATTCTCGACCGTCTCTACGAGTTATATCACGTTCTTCTCGTCTAAGATTGCTTCGTTCCTCTCGTCGCTCGCTATCTTCTCGTTGCTGTCTGCGTGTGAGGTCAATTTCTTCTCGTCGCATATCTTCATGGGATTCTCGACCATCTCCACGAGATAAGTCACGTTCCTCTCGTCGTAGATCGCTTCGCTCCTCTCGTCGAATTTCGCTTCGTTCCTCTCGTCGCTCTCTTTCTTCTCGTTTCTGTCTGCGTGTAAGGTCATTCTCTTCTCGTCGCATATCCTCATGTGTTTCTTGACCGTCTCTTCGAGTCAAATCACGTTCTTCTCGTCGAAGATTGCTTCGTTCCTCACGCCTCTCACTTTCTTCTCGTTGCTGTCTGCGTGTATGGTCATTCTCTTCTCGTCGCATATCTTCATGGGATTCTCGACCATCTCCACGAGATAAGTCACGTTTCTCTCGTCGAAGATCGCTTCGCTCTTCTCGTCGAAGCTCGCTTCGTTCCTCACGCCTCTCACTTTCTTCTAGCTGCTGTCTGCGTGTAAGGTCATTCTCTTCTCGTCGCATATCCTCATGTGTTTCTCGACTGTCTCTACGAGTTCCACGTTCCTCTCGCCGAAGATCGCTTCGATCCTCTCGTCGAAGTTCGCTTCGTTCCTCACGCCTCTCACTTTCTTCTTGTTGCTGTCTGCGTGTGAGATCATTTTCTTCTCGCCGCATATCTTCATGGGATTCTCGACCGTCTCTTCGATTCAAATCACGTTCTTCTCGTCGAAGATTGCTGCGTTCCTCACGCCTCTCACTTTCTTCTAGTTGCTGTCTGCGTGTAAGGTCATTCTCTTCTCGTCGCATATCTTCTTGGGATTCTCGACCGTCTCTTCGAGTTAAATCACGTTCTTCTCGTCGAAGATTGATTCGTTCCTCAAGCCTCTCACTTTCTTCTCGTTGCTGTCTGCGTATAAGGTCATTCTCTTCTCGTCGCATATCTTCATGGGATTCTCGACCATCTCCACGAGATAAGTCACGTTCCTCTCGTCGTAGATCGCTTCGCTCCTCTCGTCGAAGTTCGCTTCGTTCCTCACGCCTCTCACTTTCTTCTCGTTGCTGTCTGCGTGTGAAATCATTCTCTTCTCGTCGCATATCTTCATGTGATTCTAGACCGTCTCTTCGAGTTAAATCACGTTCTTCTCGTCTAAGATTGCTTCGTTCCTCACGCCTCTCACTTTCTTCTCGTTGCTGTCTGCGTGTAAGTTCATTCTCTTCTCGTCGCATATCTTCATGGGATCCTCGACCGTCTCCACTAGATAAGTCACGTTTGTCTCGTCGAAGATCGCTTCGCTCCTCTCGTCGAAGCTCGCTTCGTTCCTCACGCCTCTCACTTTCTTCTAGATGCTGTCTGCGTGTAAGGTCATTCTCTTCTTGTCGCATATCTTCTTGGGATTCTCGACCGTCTCTTCGAGTTAAATCACGTTCTTCTCGTCGAAGATTGATTCGTTCCTCTCGCTTCTCACTTTCTTCTCGTTGCTGTCTGCGTGTGAAATCATTCTCTTCTCGTCGCATATCTTCATGTGATTCTAGACCGTCTCTTCGAGTTAAATCACGTTCTTCTCGTCTAAGATAGCTTCGTTTCTCACGCCTCTCACTTTCTTCTCGTTGCTGTCTGCGTGTAAGGTCATTCTCTTCTCGTCGCATATCTTCATGGGATTCTCGACCATCTCCACGAGATAAGTCACGTTCCTCTCGTCGTAGATCGCTTCGCTCCTCTCGTCGAAGTTCGCTTCGTTCCTCACGCCTCTCACTTTCTTCTCGTTGCTGTCTGCGTGTGAAATCATTCTCTTCTCGTCGCATATCTTCATGGGATCCTCGACCGTCTCCACTAGATAAGTCACGTTTCTCTCGTCGAAGATCGCTTCGCTCTTCTCGTCGAAGCTCGCTTCGTTCCTCACGCCTCTCACTTTCTTCTAGCTGCTGTCTGCGTGTAAGGTCATTCTCTTCTCGTCGCATATCTTCTTGGGATTCTCGACCGTCTCTTCGAGTTAAATCACGTTCTTCTCGTCGAAGATTGATTCGTTCCTCTCGCTTCTCACTATCTTCTTGGTGTTGTCTGCGTGTGAGGTCATTTTCTTCTCGTCGCATCTCTTCATGGTATTCTCGACCGTCTCTACGAGATGAATGAATTTCCTCTCGTCGAAGATCACTTCGCACCACTCGTTGCTGTCTGCGTGCTATGTCATTCTCTTCTCGTCGGATATCTTGTCGATCGATTCGCTCAACATTTCCGTGCGCTTCGCTGTCTTGCATCTGCGATATCTCAGGATTCTCTTGACGGAAATTATCTCGTTCTTCTCGTAGAGTATCTAATGTCGAACGAGATTCCTCCCGGCGAATATCCCCTTGATTTGCGCTGTTTTTCTCCCGAGTTTCCATGAATAGTCGTCGAGATGTGTCTCTCACTGCTTCTTGTCCGTAATCATCCAAGTTACTTCTTCGGGCTTTCATCATCCGATGCAGAGGCTTCGACATACACTGCAGTGCATGGCTGCCACACAGCTGGTTCTCAGAGTGGACGAGACTAGCGCTGGAGTGTGTTAACTGCAGCCTGCCCAGGTGGAGTAGCATAATGAGAATGTTGAGCCTCAGCCAGCGTGGGTTAGCGGCCATCCTAGTGTCCTTGATTCTGCAACTGTAAGGATTTCTGTATTCTGGGTAGCTGTTTCTCAAGCGAACCTTGCAGCTCGAATGACTTTTCCACCGCAATGCTTTGAATTTATACCAAAAGTTGGCCGATGCTCCTTGTGAAAATGACAACGCCCACACATTGATTGGAACGCACTGAGCCTCAATTTCCTACTGATTGATTCGATTTCGCTTATCGCACATGTGCACCAATGCGCTTTGTCTTGCCCCAAGACTCTGACTCCACTCGACTCCAGTCAAGTGCGTGGAAACCATTTCTAAATCACAATTTTATGAATGAAACTCAACTGTGACGTCATGACCTATTTTCCCCTGTTCCGTAATGCGGACCTTAAATATATTCATGTACATGCTTAAGTTGGTATATAGAAATACTCAAGTATATACAAGTCTATTCAATACAAATGTATACATACTTATGTATTGCTTACATGTACAGCTGCGGTCAAAAAAATAGTAGTGCTCTTTCTTTTACTATAACAGCTATTGTAAGTCAAGTCTTCAAATTTAAAAATTATATTTGGAAAGGTCATCTAAATTCCGTTTGAATGATGTATAACTTTCCTTAACCCATTAAGTACCCATTAACGTAAAATATTCGAATTTTAAAAAAGGTCTACTTTTTCAACTTTTTTCTTCGATTTTTTCCAAAAAATGTTGGGATGCAAAAACATTCTTCAAACAATTTCAGGAGTAACTGCAAAAGAAATTTTTCAAAAATATTTTTGCTAGTATTTTTAATAATGTTTTGAAAATCCTAAAAATGACAATTTTAACCCATTTTTCCTCATTTTCATGCAAAAAGTGCCTTTTTTGCAGTTTTCAAAACATTATTAAAAATACTAGCAAAAATATTTTTGAAAAATTTCTTTTGCAGTTACTTCTGAAATTGTTTGAAGAATGTTTTTGCATTCCAACATTTTTTGGAAAAAATCGAGGAAAAAAGTTGAAAAAGTAGACCTTTTTTAAAATTCGAATATTTTAATGGGTACTTAATGGGTTAAGGAAAGTTATACATCATTCAAACGGATTTAGATGACCTTTCCAAATATAATTTTTAAATTTGAAGACTTGACTTACAATAGCTGTTATAGTAAAAGAAAGAGCACTACTATTTTTTTGACCGCAGCTGTATGTACATACATATAATACATATTGTAGAAACCCAGACAACAAGGAACCGTCAACAAGGTCTTGAACCTGGTCCTGTGAAAAGCACGACTGGCCTGGGTGCACAATTGCGATAAGAGCGTTTCAATCAAAATCAAATTAAAGTGCAATGAACAATATGTTGGCTGTGTGGGTCGGACAACCGCTAGCTAAATGAATAAGGATTGATGCTCAACTAGGCGTATAATTGTGTACAGGCATCTCGCAAATGTGCCCAAGCGGACGCTAGACGGCTATAAAAGGCGCTACTTGTCGTCCACGTTATTGGCAGTTCCACTTCAACCAGGACGCGTGCGTCCACGTCGACGACGTAGTGCCGCCGTGCCAGTGCCACGATGGTGGCAAGGTGGCAAGTCACCGAGCCGAGGAATAGTCGGAGACTCGGATTCGGAGCTTCGGAAAGTCACAAGGAGAGCTGGCAACTCGATTGGTGGCAACATTTGTTTGGTCCCGCAATGGAATCCATCGCCACATCCGAGAAACATGTTCAGAAGCAGACTACCCTACTAGCAAATAGTATGTTAATCACCGTTATGGAAACGTCCGAAAATAATTGAGAAATTGTTAATCTGTTAATGGAAATTTAGTACATTTACAGATACTTTGTTAACCAATCTATTAATCAATAATATACACATATATACATATACTGACTATCTGAATGTTATGTAACTATTGAATATCACTAACGGTTATATGCCGTAGTTAAATGTTGCTGTTGTTTGGGATCGTATTGTCAACAGATTTATAATGTCTTCTTATCCAAGATTTGTGTAGCACTTACGCTCAAATATATTAATATATATATGTTATTTATATTCTCAATATATTTAGCAGTTGTTATATGTATGCCATGCTATATAGACGATACAAGAAGCACATATGATAATATTATAAAAAACTGTGTCCCTATTCGACACTTACCTATTATAATCATTTAATCCATACAAGATCTGTACTCGTAAATCGCAAATAAACTATTCTAATCCATTTGTTGAGCAAACGAAAAATTATTGACAATTTTATTTCAACAGCCGCCGTTCAGATTCTGAACTATATTTGAATCAGGTACAAAATAAATTCAAAAAGAAGGTATGTAAATTGTTTGTTAATTTAATATTTATTTTGTATGTAGATAATTATGTTTGATATTTTCATTTTTTTTTCTGCTATTATTATTAATTATTTTTTGTTGTACGATTTTGCAATTTGACATTCGACTTGAAGTTTAATTTCATTTTGATGTTCGGCAAGAATTTAACTTGTTTAAAACTATTAAGAACACTATAGTCGATCTTCCCCTTCTGCTTGGACACTCAATACTCAGTTCAAGGTTAACAACTATGAAATCTTCTATATATACTCGTATATATCTCGGATATATATGTTGTTTGTTCAAGAGATGTACTTTAGTTGTAAGTTAAAAACAAGACGAATATTCAAGACTGTTTTCTATTATAATATTTCAATATTTTTGTATTGGGGCCTCCTAGCTCTCATGTACTTTGAGTACATTCTATAAATAAGATGCCAAAGATTTTCTTTTCTTTTAAATGAAAATACAATGTTACACCATTGTTCATTACGAATTTTCGTGGTACTAATTGAAATCTGTGCCAGGCCAGGTAACGACTCTTAATATTTATATTTAATACTTTGCAATTTGGATGGACAGTGGCAATGCTGCATGCAACTTGGAATGAATCGTATGAATCGCTTTGCAAGTCGCAGCATTTCTGACGGAACAACTTCATTGGCAGAATTTGGAGACCCGATGAGATAGCTGAAACTATCAAATAAAATTTCGATTTGCTTTCTCATTTCATGCATCATCTATGTATGTATATTGTATAGTTGTCTCGCTCTTTGGCATGTTGTCTCTTTCGTTAATGTGTATTCTTTGAACAATTTGCTTTCAATTACAGTTTCAAATTCTAGTTTTAAACACTATTTGGTTTTGTCATTAAAATGAGCCTAATTTGATTAAAAACTATCATAACCTTGATTATTTTTATATTTAATTTTATTATTATTATTACATATTTTGACGTTGACCTTTGCTGCAAACGAGGCAGTGAGCGGAGGGCTTTCACTGGCAATGCTAGCAAATTTCCAAAAATTGCCGTATTATATTATATCTTAATTTGTACCTAGTATACAATTTAAATTGCATGCCCAAACACAACTAATTTCTAGAACCACTTGAATTCTAGTTGCTCGATATTTACAAATTATTATGGTGAGTAGTAAGAAGGTAATACCTCCTCCAATCAGTTCAACTCAACTCCTATTTGAAATAGGGTTTGGGCTTACAACACTTCTCGTCTTCTTATAACATATAAAATCTTGGGTCGGACCGTATTCATACATATATATATAACTTCTGTCTTTGGCCTAAAAGTGTGCCTTAAAAATAACTTTGAGATCAACCTAAAAAAAAATACAATTTGGCTGGAATTCGCATACATTTGAACTATGTGCGAGTACTCGAATTCTGAATAATGAGTACTCGAATACATTTATAAAAATATGAATTGTTTAAGACAAGTGTAATCTGGTAATTGGGTAACATATCAGCACAGTACGAATAACAAACGAGTACTCATTGCAATTTGATTTGTTCTGATTTGAATCCATTGATTCGTGTTTTACATAATTGAGTATGGATACTTATACATAAGAAATCATCATCTCTTCTATATCAGTCACACAACTTCATATGCAACTTAATTACATTTAGTTATCCTGCCATGCCTAAACACCTCTGGATGGTCTCCTATTTGTTGTTATTCTCCTGCAGCATATCCTCCAGTGCCCCATTGAGGCGACCCTTGCTGAGTGCCTCCACGAGCATATGCAATCGCTCCTCCCGCTCCGAATGACGACGCTCCAGCAGCGACACCTGTAATAAGAGTAACAAATTAATTAATTTAAATCAGAATATCAATGTACATCATTTGGATTCAGTGCATCGAATGTTGTTCACTGTTTTCAAATCTATTGTTTTTTTCCCACTATCGTAAGCTACTCTATCTTTAACTTTTTATTATCGTGTTCGATGTTCGATGCATCGAAATTAAATTCCAGAAATATATAAATGACACCCATTACTCATACACATATGAATTAATGGGTCTTGGTGAATATAAGCCACAGGCCATAATTATTGGCATGTCGAGTTAGGATTAAATACAGAAAAACCAATGCATACATCCCAATATGACAAACACAAATAGAAAGTTTCATTCGTTTTAAATTAATATCCCAAAAATATTGTCTTCCACCAATTTTTGCAATTTTCTAGATGCATTTTTTATCGCCTGCCATTTCTTATCTCTGAAAAGCCTCAAAGCGACACAGCCTAACTTTTGCCTTAACAATCATTTAATTCTTTCTTTATGCTATTGAAGATTGAAAACAAGACAAATTTTTTTTGAAGTTTTAATTATTTCTTTCTTTAGCTTTAAAGCCGTATGAATGTCTTGATCGAAATCCTGAAAAAGGCCATATGTACTCCGTCTAAGCTATTTGTTTTACTTGCATACCTTGGCTTTAAGTGCGTAATAGTCGACAGGCACCTTGCGGCGCTTTTGTGTGGCAAATGCCTCCTCGCGTTCATTGAGACGCTGCTGCAAAATGCGAACCGCTTCGTTGCACGACGCCAGCTCACGCTCGTGGGCACTTTGCAGTGTCTTCAGCTAAGGATTGAAGAATATACAATATTAAATATGTATATAGACATAAATATACACAAAAAAAATGAGCTTACATCATGCAGACGCTTTTCGTGTAGCGTTTTGTAGTCAGCCTCCAGCAGATGGTACTTGTTTTGAGCCTCCTTCAGGGCCTGGTTCTCTGTGGTGGGAGGCACGTGGTCCTGGTAATGTTGACCATGACCGAAGCGCTGACTGCTGCTTCCACTGGCCGACAAGCCACTGGCATGAGTTTTCACTATGTATGCATATGTAGAATAAATATATAAATAAATAAATTAATATAAATATTTATTTTCAATTCTTAAATGGTTTATTGGATGGTTTGCCATGGATACCAGAGACAACTTTGCAATAACTGGATCAATAAATAAATAAAGCTTAAATTAATTAGAAAACTGGTAAGCTCAAAAATTAAATCGCAATGGAAAAAAGTAATTCTAAAAATGTTTCTACACAACATTTGTCTAACTCAGATTGGATATATGGAAGATAGACACGGAGTGCAAGTCGAACTGGGTCTGGTGATCCTTAAATAAAGAATCCCAATATATTATCTACCAATTTGATTAGTTGATTTACTTCACAGCAAGCAACTTATAATTTTTCAAACTATCACGTAAGATCTTTCAAGGTATCTAGTTCTTTGCCAAATGTTGTGAGTGCCACAATACCCGCCGATAATTAGGTATATTTTTAGGGCTTATGTAAGGCACGTCACGTGCCAGCCGCTTAGTCGGGTTCAATGCACGCTCCAAATTTCGAAATGAAATTTTCACAAAATAACAACAATAATAACAACAACAGAAATAAAAACATAAACCTCATAACACATACTACATATAATTAAATAAGAGCTCAGACTGATTGCATAACTATCGGCAAATGTTTCCAAAATTTGCATTTTAGCACGCGCTTAAAATGAAAATAGTTATTTATTGTTGTTGTCGATGCTATTATTATTAATACAATATTTACGTGTGCTGTTGTTGTTTATTGTTGTTATTGCCGCTTAAGGCATTTTTTGTCTTCTTGATCAAATTATGAACAAAACAAATGTTACAGCCAAAACAACAACAACAACACAAATTCAATGGTCAGACTAACAAGACATGAAATTATAAAACTTGCGCGCATGCGCAAACGACAAGCAACAAACGACGCGACGACGCGACGCTGCGACTCGCTGCGCTGCCCCCCTAAAAACAATCCCCGCTAAGCAATCGACAACTTGTTGCTGTTAGTGTTGCTTCTGCGGCTTTTTGGGGCCGGTCCGGTGTCGTCGTCGTCGTCGTCTTTGACTTTGACTTTCGCTTTCGAATTTTCTTTTCTTTTTTTCTCTCTCTTCAAAACAAAACTAAAATAAAACTAAGCAAATTCAAATCAATAAACGTAAATAAACGAGTCCCACACTCAGGTGACATAACCAAGTGCCCGAGATGCCATTTGCTTGGACTGTCCACAGGCAATGCCAGAGGCAGGTTAAAGAGCGCGGCTGTGGAGCCGTGGCAAAAGGGGGGGCTGTTAGGCATGCAAACATGTTTGATTTTTTATTTATTTTTAGTTTGTTTTTTTATATTCATTTAAATACTCGTATGTTGAACAGTTGCCATTGCCACTGCCATTGCCTCGAGTTGCCCGTTTGAAATGAGTGCAAAAAGTGTTCGGTCAAAAGGCCGCCCGAAGCTGGTCATACCGGACCGAGGGGCGGACATTGAGGGGCGGGGCGGGGTGACCACCAGCAAGAGCAAGAGCAGCAGCAGCAGCAGCAGCAACAACAACAGTCGACAGTCATGTGCAATGATTTATTCCAGCAATTTATTTGCGTGTTGTTGCCTCGTCTTTGACTTTGTGTCTTGTACGTGCTGACGAGCAGTGAAAGTCCATAAATTACACTACAACGATCACTGGCGACCGAGTGACATACACACACACACATAGACAAATACATATGTATGCATGTATTTAAACATATAAATATATACTAGGTCCATATAACTGTTTGGTGCACTCAACACATAATACTATCATTACTATCATATTGATTTCAAAGAGATAATTATCGATTTTCGCAACCAACAAGTATCGAAAAAAAACAAATATCGATCGTTATTATAATCAACTGCAATTACACTTTAGTGCCTATTTGATCTACGATGTCTAGATTTGGATTGAGTGAGATCTGCAAAAATGTCCTTAAAAAAGAGATGCACAAAGCTATCAAATTTAGATTGAATAACGATAATATTGCGATACAAAATCTATTTTATGTAGATTTCTTGAAAACGATAATAAAAAGGTACTAGATTTGAATTCATTATGTGTTGTATAAGTTTCAGCACAAGTTTCTTTAAAAAACGAACATACTATACATACTATAAATTATTTAATAAATTGTGATACTGATGCGATACCAAATCAAGCTTAAACAGCTGAATTCAATTTGGTCTATTCAAACTACTTGATTTGAATTGATGCTGATTTGTACTTTAGATATACAATACTATCGATTACAGATGAAATTGCGATACAAAATCAATTATGAGATGTTTGTTGAAATTAATCTATAAAAGGTATTCGATTTGAAATAATTATGTTCTGTAAAGGGTTCTGAACAATTTTCTTTAAAAATCGACCATACACGTTATCGATTATTGAATGAAATGCGACACAGAGGTAATCTTCATTGGCTATAAAAGCTATTGGATCTGAGCTGATTCTCAAAATTGACTAGACTTGCTATCGGTTATCGGTATCGATATGTTTGATCATTTACCTGCGCTAACAGCGGCAGTTCCATTGTCGCGCTGCAGCTTCCTTATGGTCTTCTTGCAGTCATCCAGCTCCCTTGTGAGTCGCTGCATCGCCTTGTTCTTGACGGCCAAATCCACGCGCATGCTGCGCACTGAGCTCAACAGCTGTGTCTCCTCCTTGGCAGTGCTGTGACCCTGACCGTGACCCTGTCCCTGTCCCTGATTCTGGCCATGGCTGAGCAATGATAGTGTCGAGTCCGACTGGGATATGGGCAGCTTGGAGCCAATTGGTATGCGCCTCTGAGTGCCACTCTGCTTGGAGTTGGGCCGCGAGGTGTTGGGCGTGGAGTTGGCGGTGCTGCTGGTGCTGCTGCTGCCCGCCGAGTGCAACTGTGGCTGCTGTTGCTGCTGCTGCTGTAAATGCTGCTGACAGATGATGCTGGGCGAGGGGCAACCGATCGTGTTGGTGCTGTGATCACGCATCGATCCATTCGCCTGCGTCTGGGTGCCGGTGCTCATAGCCTTCGTCTCGCCCGACACATGAACCTGATCCACACCTCCACCTGCCGCCTGGTCATCGGTCTGGGTGCAGTTGTTGTAGTATCTGTCGGCCCGTTTGTGCATAAAGCGGTCCAGTGTGCGCACCTGCGACTCGATTTGTTCATTCAGCTTTGTGTTGATCTCTTGAAGGCTGAATGGATGAATGGATTCAAGTTATAGATTGCACTGAGAAAAAATCAAGTATTTTCGGACTTGAATCAAGAAATTCCGTTGTCAAAAGTTTAATAATCTTGAAAATTATTGATCCAAGTACGAAATTCGAAATTTAAAAGCTTTCTTAGAAGTTAAGCACGTTTCAGGATTGTTTTTAAGCATTTTGTGGCCTCAACATAATCCCCAAGTTTAAGAACGAATACTTTTATACTCAAAATAAGATCTATTGGTATGTGTATAAAGTATTGTTGGCATTATGCAATACCTCAAATTTTTCAAATAAAATTTTTTTTACGAAACTAATATTGTTGACTCAATTTATTCATATTGAGACCAAATTATGATCAAAAAGACATTCCGCATGTAAATCGGTTGAGTTTCTGCAAAGTTATGGGAGTTTTCAAATTTCGTACTTTTTGATCATAAGTCATGAAGGGGGGTACGATGAAATTTTTCAAATACAATTTTTTTTTTTCAAAACTAATATTGTTGAGTCAATTTATTCATATTGAGGCAAGAACTATTTGGGAATTCTAAGCAAGCGAGCGCTAAAATTATAAAAGCATAAAAGAGCTTGCTTTAAGATTTTAAGAACTTGTTCTGTGAGTCGAGCCAGAGTTCCAAGCTTAATGCATGTTTTTTATTCTGGACTAAGCTTGTTTACATTAAGGATCGAAGCAGTCTTAATTTAACACTTATAATTTTTTTTAATGTGGCAATTTTGCTCCTATTTTAAATGTTAAAAGGACGTTGATGATTTTAATGCTCTTAAGAAAACTAAATTAAATCCTGAATCGTTGTTAGCTAATTCTAGAACAAAACGGGATTCATTTCCAAGCATTTCTTTTTTCTTTTTGTAGAACACATCGTGAGGATTACTCACCTGAGCACTTGTGTCTCCAGATCGGCGATGTGCGTCTCGTATTTGGCCTGCACCGAATTGAAGCGTGCCTGGACATTGGCCAGAATCTGTTGGGCCTTGCGATCCTGCTCCTTGGCGTCCGATTCCAGCTGAGCGATGCGCTGCTCCAGCAGTTTGCGGCTGCTCAAGTTCTCCTGGTCATTCATCGAGCAAATGCCCGGATTCTTGGATGCAACTGCAGCAAAGAGAGTGACATGCCACACATAAATCCTGGCAACAGGAGGAGCAGCTGGAGGTGACTTACCAATTAGGGCCGAGACAGAGTCCGGATACTTGCGCATCAGAATGCGCTCCATTTCGCGGCACTGCCGCTGCAGATCCTGGATGAGACGTGCATCCTTCTCCTTGACGTCGGCCGCCTGGCGTCGCTCCTGTTGCGCCTCCTCCAGCTCGGCACGTAACGATCGCTCCAACTGGACAGCCTCGTCGCGATCCCGCCGCGCCGACTGCAGCTCTGCGCGCAGAACTCCCGCGCACTCGTGCAAATGCTGTACATCCAGCTTGAGCATCTCGGACTCGTCCTGCAGGCGGCCGTTGTGCTCGCGCAGTGCCCGCTGCGTCTGCGAGAGCGACTCGCTCTGCAGTCGCACTGAGGCGAGTCGCTCCTCGGTGTCCTTCAGCTGCTCCTGCAGCTGCTCGATCTCGTTCTTAAGCGCATGTTCCCGCGGCACATTGCATGCAATCTGTTCGATTGGAGAGCTCAACGTGCTCACCAGATGCTTCGGGGAGCTGCCAACCGCCTTCTCGCAATAGCTGGCCATGGGAGCAATGGGCTTGTAGCACTTGTTGTTGGCCGGAATCGAGCCTGGTCCTGGGGCTGTCGCTTGGCTGGAACTGCGTCGCGAGTTGGCGGCCAGAGATGGACAATCCTCCGCTTCAGTAATCTCCTCCATCTGCAAAGCAAGCAGAGCCAAAGCACCAAAATAATAAACAAATAAAAAAGAGCCAAAATAACAGATTAGTTGAGATGGTTCGACATTCGTGAAAGTGCGCCTGGCAAGTGCCGGCGCCTTTGGGTGTGTCAAGTGTTGTTTTCTGTACTGTGCCGTGCTAACGGTAACAGCCAACGCCGTCAAAATAACAACAATAACAATAACAGCCAGCAACACCGGCAAACAATGAGCCTCAACGTTGTGCGCTTAGTTTCCCCCCCAAACACCCGAATCAGAAACCAAAACTGAACCGTAGCCAAAACCTCAACCCCAACCCAGTCCCCTCCCTCCTGCTTCCGTCCGCTTCCGAGGCAGGCAAAAAACAACTAAACCAGTCGAAGCAACAACAGCAGCAACTACGCAACCCGCTGCACACTGGTCACAAATTATCATAGAAAGTATTAGTTAAATACCAATACAATTCAATGTACACAAATTAGGGGTTGATCTTTGCATTTTGACAACGAATTTCTCAGAAACGCGGTTGTGAAAATTTCAGCCTTCTAGCTCTTACCCTTCTGATCTCCGTTAAGGGCTATCGCTGTACACAACAAAGAGTTTCATATATAGATAAGCTATATAATAATAGTAATGGCAGCATGTAATTTCAACACTTTTACAACAATCACTGAGCAAAGAAAATGTATACCGCATTACTTAAGCAAAGTTTTGGATCCAAAAAAATAAATAAAAATAAAGAGAAATGAGGAATTGTGTACCATTATTGGGTTAAGTCAGAAACAAAATGTCAAATCGAGTTTTAGAGTCAAATAAAACTCAAATTGTATTTCTATACTCGAGCAAAAAAGTAGGCCGTTCTTCTTACACAGTACTCCCTAAAAGAAAGACCGAGCAGAAAAAATTTAGACGTGTGTTTGTCATCAGCCCAAATTTAAATTGCAGCTGAGCATTTTTTTAAAAAAAGTCTAGTGACGAAAACATTTTCATGCCTCAAAATTTCTGATATCCAATTTTGTGACGAATAATATTAAGTTTTACATATAAAAAAAAAATTTTTGACTCTCGGCACATTGCGCTAAATTCTTCATACCTCATACATATTACTTTTCTGAGCAGTGCCGAGTGACAATAATGTTTGTTTAAAACCGCCAAAATGTGGGGAAAAATACCTAATTTCACCTGTAGCTGTTTACATTTACTTAAAAAAAAACTATGAAGGTATGCCTAAAAGCCCTTCAAATACCTTAACGAAATATAGATCATATCTGTAGCTTCTATGGTTTGGATACTATGGAATTAGTGAATTTTTTGCGATTTCCCGCTAACTAGCGATTTTTCGAAACAGTCGTAGAACAAAGGTTTCTAGATTTTTGATCGGGAACAAGTCCTCATTCACCGTTTTAAGATATTTTAACGCTTTGATTCGAACAAACAAACAGACAAACTGACTTTTCATCTCATTTTCGAAAGGCCACTAAAAATTTCATAATTCATTATATTTTTAATCAGTAGTCGGATTTGAAGGATCGAGGTGTCATTCGACGCGTATTTTGATTAGAATAGTAAAAAATTCCAAAAAAAAAAAAAATCAAAAAGGCTCCAATGGCCCCATTTGATCCAATCATTTAAATTAAGCCCCTTCTCTTACACTTGTTTATCTCACGAACCAGGTGAGTTTCCAAGTCTTAGTATGCACATTTGTAAGTAAAATGTATACCTTTCGATCGGTATATAACTCGACCCGATCGGACGGTCATAGCAAATTTTCCATTCTTCCTGTTTATATTTGCTAGTCGCCTTTCGCACCCTTCGTGCTGCTTTCGTCACTAGCTCGGACCTCCGTCTGCAGTGATAGCACTTCCAAAAACCATATTCAATAGGTTATCAATAAACATTTATAACAGATTGTGTATGCCAAATGTCTTGAATACTTATTAAATATAATAGCTCTTTTTTTAACAACCGAAACGTAACATTAAATTCAGATTGTCACTGCTTTAGAACCACTGTGCGCTCGTTTGTGCCCTCGCATTCGAGTATGTTCCCCATTTCATGCTTCTCATACGAGTTTGCATGTGATGTGTGTGTGTGAATGTAAGTATTTAACAAGGGTAAGCGATGATGATGAAGACGTCGACAAAGATAATTATGATGATGTGGGTGTGCAGCAGCAACAACAACTATAACAATAACAACAATGCACTCAATGAAACAGCGGAAACATTGAAGAAGAAAGTTCGTGCCTCTGTCCCCAACTTTGTTTCCACCCACGCCCACATCTCCACCATCTCCGACATCGTCCATTGTCCAAGCTGAGCATGTGTAAGTGTGTGAATGTGTGTGTGTGTGTGTGTTGTATGTGCATCGCTTTTCAAGTCCCATTACAAAGCTCTTGTTTTTTCTCTTCTCTTCTTTTCAACCCACTCGCTCCACTTGAACCACTCTCGCTTTCATCGCACAGCTCAGCTCGGCTTACTGATAGATTCTACCTGGAATTCATCTGTCAAGCTTCTCCTCACTCTGCTCAGCTATTAGCCCAGTTTACTTTACATTTTATTGTCTACTCCCAACTGGTATTTATTTTGGCATTTACTGCTATTTACACGTATGTTAATGATCTTTATGTACGTGCTTAGTTTTTGTGTTGTTTCGGTCAACTTGCAAACTAATCCCACTTTCCATTTCATTTACAAGAAAGCAACTAGCAACAACTAGAAACAACAACAGCAACAGCTACAATATAAAATACCTTAAAAAAGTGCTCATAAATATTTAAAAATAGTTCATCGAGACACATTTTGGTTGAGAAGCTACAATTTTTAGCAATTTGCCAAATCCGGAATTCAAGGTAGTTATTTAAAAGCAATTCCAAAATACAGTGCCGGCTGAATTAATAGGGACAAACAAATTGTTTGCTTCTTTTCAAAATTATTCTCATCTTTGTAAGATCCAATGCATTTAAACTCTTAGATTTAATAGCTAATCGCTATTTTTATCTAAGTATAACAAAATTTTAGTCAATATTATAATATAAAACAAAAAAACACTAATTTCCGAAATTCATACTGGCAGAAAAAATTTGGACAAGGAACATTAAGTATAGAATTTTTTTGTACACATTATTTTTTAAAAACTTCATTATCCACAGTAGATTCTGAGAAGCATTCCCAGACCATACCAATCCATACCAGACCATAATCGAACCGCAGCCTTACTTCACAGTCTTAATTGTGTATTTGGGATTAAAGGCTTTTCCTTCACGTCGTCTAACATGTCGATGTCCATCTGATCGAATGAAGTCGATCTTCGTTACGTCCAACTATAGCATATTTTTCCAATTATCGCGTAGCAGCAAATTTAAGCCTTTTCTGAATATTTCCCTTGCTTAAAAACGGTTCGATTATGATCTCCCAGAATCTGCTGTGGACCCAATCTATTGCAATAGATTATCTAGAGATCCTCTAAACCACGATTCTACCATTTGCTGAAGAGAAAATGCGTTTACTCCCACTTTAAAGAAAGATAACGACTCAAAGCACCCTTCGATGTTGGTCAGGGAATGGATTTGTCGCGAAAATATTGGCGACATTGAATTCACATTCAATTCCGGACTTTATCCCCATAGAAGATTTTAATTTAAGATCACTTATGTTACCAAGTCAAAAAAGTAAGAGCTAAAATGCTTAAAATTCACACTAGTTGCTTCTGTATTTTAAATAATTTTTGCCACAACTGGGTTAAAGTTCGAAAGGCAGTCATAGAAAGAACCTTTGCTGTTTCTTCCGACATCACAAATGAATTCACAGATTGTGTGTCTGGTATTGATTAATACTATATCATATAGCTGACATAGGAGGGGGGATCACTTGAAAACCTACCTTTACAAAAATAATGGTTTACTCGTAGTACTTCAATGAAAAACTGTGTTCTTTCTTAAGATATCTTAGCCAAATCAAACTCAGAGTTCACAATATTAATATATTGTGATATTTAAATAATTATAATCCAATAACTACAACGAGAGTGAATATAGGGCTAGAGAATGATAGATTCTCGTTATGGGCTTCAAGATTTCTTATTCTACGATCACATTTCAATTAATTTCATTCAATACGAAGTGTTGTATATCTTTTTCGCTTTCTTTCTGAAGGATTATTTCGGATGATTTCGAAAAAGAAACTTTTCGAGCATGTGAAATCTTTGGATCGGACAGAAGCCTCCGTCAAATGATTGTGCTTCAACTGCAATTATTTGATAATAAACGATTATTTCAAATGGCTACTCATGTGTGTAAGTAGTTATACTTATGGCTATATACGAGTGTATTTATGAATATTAAGGACAATTTCACTACTTGACTTCGATCCACTTTGATCACTTGAGAGTTAACTCTATCGGCGCTTGGCAATTACTTGAACTCTCGCTCTTCCTCAATTGTCATTTGATAAACTTTACACACGCACACCTTTGTCCAATGTATGTGTGTGTGAGTGTATGTGTCTGTGTGTATGAATATAAAGTGAAAGGAGCGGCAGCGATTGATTAGAGAGCGAGAGCAGAGAAGATCATAGCGTGGGTAATAACTGTTTCAGCAACAGCTGTTGGCGTATCTATGCTTATGGGTGTGTGTGTGTGTGTGTGTGTGTTTGTGTTTGCCTCTAGTTTATTCAGAAATCATGTCAATGCGTACAAATTGAAAACTTTTGCAGCTGAGAGCATGGATCACGTCAAGAACTCTGAGAGCACAATGATCGAGGAGCAGCTAAATGTGTCATTTATGCGTCGCGTGGGTGCGTCCTCACCTGAGCTGTTAACAAACATTTGAACAATTGCTGGTCAAACAATACCAACAACAATGTGCCACATTTAACAGTTAACATTTACAAGTTACGACGATACAAGTGGCACGCGGCAATTAACACTTTGCACAGCGCGCAATGGCAAATTGACATCGATTCGTTATCGATAACGAGTTCGACTAATTGATAAAAAGATCGCCGCCACTGGAAGGCGCGGGAGGGGACAGGGCAGGCGGTGTATACTGATTGTGTATTTAGAAAGTCGCACAAAATGATTTCAATTATAAAAAAGTACTTTTCTACGAGGGTGGGCTGAAAAGTCTGATTTAATTATGAAAACAACACTTAACATATGTTATTTTGGGTAATGTTACTTATTTGGCAAGTTACTTGGTGACCACGGCAAAATCGATCAATACTATACAATATAAGCGAAAATTCGGACACTGTAAAGTTGTGGTTTCCTACTTAGGTAAATTACTTAACAGCCCACCCTCGTATGACAACCAAATACAGTTCAAATCATATTGTAAATATGTGTACCATATGTATTCACTTGATTCATTAACTTAAAATTCTGCTCTTGAAATGACTGGAAACACAAAGAAGGTCGATATTCGTATTACTAAATCCTTGATCAATGCTTATATATCATATAATTATTATGGATACAAATGTATATACATATATGTATTATATTATGGATCTATTATTTAAAAATGCCTCCCTATAAATAACTTGAATTCAATAAATATGCATTATTTTTGTGAAATAGTTCTACTCACATAAACATATGTATATTATATGCAATTCTGTAAAACTCCATAATATTAAAGAGTAAAAGTGTTTAAATTCTTGGTATTACGTATTGTGTTATCATTTCAAGACTCGTCATTAAAAGATATTGTAATCAATCCCTGAAAGAAAGCGAGAGCGGGCGGCGTTGGTGCTTTTTTGTAATCAGATTTGAAAATTAACATAAGAGATTTAAAAACAACAACAATGACAATAACAACAACAACAATGACAACAGCAGCGTCCGTCGCATTTATGAAGATTCATGCAACCGATAAACGGCAACGGCTGTCAGCTCACAAGGAAGAGAGCGTCGCAGTCGCAGTCGCGAGAAAGACAAGCGTCAGCATCGACGTCAGCGTCATCGTCGACGTCGCTGTCACTGTCGCTGTTGACGCTGCGTTGTGGACTTGTCGCTGTTGTGACCATAAGAAATGAGCGACGACACCGTCGCATTTACATACATAACACGATTGCCATACACACACACACGCACACACACACACACACTGACAGACACACCCATACACACACATACACAAAGAGTTTTGTAAAAAGCTAAAGCTTTTTAGCTAGCCACTGTTAGCGCTGTTAACGCTGACGTCGCTGCCGACGGCGCTGTCAACGCAGGCACAGAGAAAAAGTATCGAAAATGAAATGGCAATACTTTCCCAGCGTTGGTATAAAAGCGCCACTCCACCAATGGGACATGTCTCATTACGGTTTAGTGTTAGATCTCGCCAAGATGTACGATGCGAGATCAAGAGCAAGGCTTTCAGCCACAACAACAACAGCCACAGCAACAACAGCAACAAAAACAATGATAGGGATGCAACAACGAGTGTTGCCGCTGTTGATGTTGCTGCTGCTGATCAATCAAGCGTCATCCATGTCGCTGGATCGCTTGGCGCTTGAGAGGAATGAGCTGCCAGCTGCAGAGTCAACGGCAGTTCCAGCTCCAGCCGCAGCCGCAGTTGTCGTGGATGACATGAAGATGGCCGCAGTGCCGGCGAATGGCAACACGGATATGTACATGCTGGTGCCGGAGTCGGTGGCCAGCCAGCTGGACGATACGGAGCATGTGCACCGCAATACAATCGATGCCGAGTCGCAGTCGGATTCGGATTCGGAGACATTGCCCGAGAATGCGGACATGCTGATGCTGGAGAGCGATGATACGCCGGCAATGCAGCTGGTGGAGCTGCCCAGTGACATAACCATGGCAGAGTTGGAGCCAGAAGCCCAGACGGAGCAACAAACATACTTCCAGTCGGAATCGGAATCGGAATCAGAGCCAGAGGCAGCAGTTGCATCGCCCGAGCTGATAGAGGAGCACGTTGTGGAGCATCCAGTGGAAGGAGTGGAGCAATCAGCGGAGCAAGTGCAGCCACTGCCAGGCAGCCAAGAAGTCCAGTTGGAGAACGCTGAGAATGTGGTGGACACGGCCACCGAAGCACCACAGATCTTTGCCAATGAGGAGCAGTCGCAGCAGGAGAATCAAGCGGACGTTCAAGTGGCAGAAGCTCCCGCCGAGTCTGAGGCTGAGACTGGGGAGCAGCCTGACATCTCAATGGCAAGCGAAAAGGAAACGGAAGAATCCCCAAAGGAGGAACAGGAAGCACAGCCAAAACCAGAGGAGGAGACACCAGTTGAAACGGCGCAACAAATTGTCCAAGAAGAGTCCAAATCTGAGGTGGAGACAAATGATGTGCTGGACAATGAAGTGGACACCACTGAGGCATCTGTGCTGCAATCCATGGCCGAAGGCATCGAGGAAGGTCTCAGCGCCGTCATGAGCGATCTGTTGCCCGAGCAACTGAGCACTCCCGATGCAGATGAATCACAGAGCAACCAGCAGACTGACTCAATCCAGCAGCAAGATGCTCCAGCCGAGCCCGAGGTGCAACCAAGCAAGATCGAGACACAGACTGTGCTCCCAGAGATTGAAGTGGAAACGGCCACCGAGCAGAGGCTGCAGGAGGCACCAATCGCAATGGACAATGAATCCATTGCCCCAGTGCAGGATGACCCAGCTGAGGAATCACAGCCCGAACAACCAATGACTGTTGAAAGTCAACCCGAATCCCAACCCGAAACCGAAACAGTAGCTGAGGATCAACCGGAGTCTGAAGCTCAACAAGAAGCTGAAGCTCAACAAGAAGCTGAAGCTCAGCCAGAAGCTGAAGCTCAAGCGGAGGCTGAAGCTCAGCCAGAAGCTGAAGCTCAAGCGGAGGCTGAAGCTCAGCCAGAAGCTCAAAGTCAGTCAGAACCCGAGGCTCAATCCGAAGCTGAAATTCAACAAGAGGCTGAAACTCATCCAGAAGCCGAAACTCAACCAGAAATTTCAGCTCAATCAGAAACTGAAGCTCAACAAGAGGCTGAATCTCAACCAGAAGCTGAAACTCAACCAGAAATTTCAGCTCAATCAGAGACTGAGGCTCAACCCGACGCTGAGGCTCAACCCGAACCCGAGACACAACCAGAGGAAGCCGAAAAAGAGACACCTATTAATGTCGAGCCTATTAAAAGTGAAGTTCCAACTTCTCCCGTCCAAAATGAGGATGAAGCTGTAATTCCAGCTGCAATAATTGAGCCAGAATCGCCCAAGGAAACAGTGTCGATTGAGAAGGAGCCCGAGATTCCACAACCCATTGCCGAGCAGACTTTGGAAACGGAGAAGCAAACTGAGATTTTGGCTGATGAAACGGCCGACGTGGCCGAAGTTCAAGAATCAAATAAGCCAGTGGAGCAATCCATGTTGACGACCATTATTCCATTGGTGTTGCCACAGATGCCAACGCATGTCCAAGAGCCGGAACCAATCCAGGTGCTCGACAGTGTGCTCAACTATGTGAACGCCTCGTTTATGCAGCAGGAGCAGGAGATGCACAAGACACAGCCGGATGAATCCTCGGTGGATTCCACATTCAATGCTCATTTGCGTCGCTACGATGGTGCCCAGTTGTGGCGCATTGTCGTGCAAACGGACAAGGACAAGAAACTGGCCGATGAACTGCAGTCGAAATACGGTAAGTGATGCCACATGCCTCGTGCCACAAACTTGCTAACAAGTTTTTACACCCCATCAGATGGACAACTCTGGAAGGAGGTGAAGCAGGAGGTGGACTATCTGCTCAAGCCCCAAGTTCTGGCAGCTGCCGAGCGTCACATTCGCGCCGCCAATTTATCGCGCATTGTGCTTATCGATAACTTGCAGCAGGTCATCGAAGTGGAGAATCCGCCCGCTGAGAAAATCGCCGAATTGCAGAATCGCAAGGGTGAGTACTAGAGATCAGCAAGGCACGATCCGATAGTTCAGACTTAGTGTCTCAAATTCGTCAACTGAACCGGAAATGGGTTTCATTTTAAACTTTAATGGGCACAAAGAGTCGCGAAAAGTCTCGATTTTGCACATACATTTTATGTAAGTTTTGAAAAGTACGATTTTTTTTATAAGTGTACTTTCATAGACTTTTCATATAACTAAAGATGACGATTTGATTGATTTATTTCGGCGGCTTTTCACACAAACACGAGCCGAAATCAGCCCAAAATCGTCTCAGCAAGAGACCAATATATCGTCAGTCTCAGTTCGACGTTCTGTGTCGCTCTTTTTACGAGTACACTGCGATCAAAATGTATGACTATTGAAGCTTTGGCATCGTTACACATAGCACAACTGTTGTTTTTTTTCCTTTTCATATTTTCTTTATTCGAATGTATATCCGTATTTGGGCTAGAGCGGGCGTCATAAAGGAGTGAGGCCCGTGCCCATCTGTAGTGAGACCCGCAGGGTAGTTTAAAGGGTGCAAAAGTGCAAGAGTTTCTTGCCACCGCGATGCGGGTGTTGCCATAAACGAGCTATTAATGCCGATAATAGGGAGGGCGTGTGAAAAGTCATAAAGCGAAAAGTGACAGGACACACGGTAGTCTCAATCGGAGACGGAGAAAGCAAAGGGTTAGTAGAAATCCCAACCAAGAGAATAAGAGGAAGTGAGAGGGGTAGAGAGGAAGTCAAGGAAAGAGACATCGCGACTGTAATTGAGTGACAGTTTTGACATTCTTGCCACCGGGTTGCAAGGTGCTACCAATGCACTTAAGACAACCATGAACTTGAATGCCCACGCCCACGCACTGGGCCAGTTAGGGGCGGCTATAGCATTAAAAGGAGACGGGATACAACTTGCAAGACACTTGTTTAATCAATAACAGACAGACAGAGAATCTGAATCAGAATCAGACACGCAATTTCCTTGGCGGGCACAGCCGGAAGGGCAATTGAGCCAATGAAGGCGCCGAAACTTGTGCCGCGTGGGCAACTTTCCTTGCCACTTGACACTCGGTTCCGTACGGGGTTGAATGAACCTGGCCGGGGTTGCCATAGCGTGCGTATATCGTTTGTTTTCCATTGTCCTAAGACTTTCTATCCATGTGTGCAGGTCATCGTCTAACCTGGCAGGCCTATCATCGTCTGGAAGACATTCACGGCTTCATCGACTACATGGCCAAGACTTATCCGGATATTTGCACGGCGGAAACCATTGGCCACTCGGTGGAGAAGCGACCTTTGAAAATACTCAAGTGAGTTCTAGCATATCACTTAAAATATATACAGAGAAAATATACAGACTCTGTTAATGATATTACAGAATCTCGAATGGCAACGCACGTAATCCTGGCGTCTGGATCGATGGCGGCATGCATGCCCGTGAATGGATCAGTCCGGCGACGGTGACCTACATTGCCAATCAGTTGGTTGAGGGCTGGGAGGATCTGCCCGAGCATATGAGGAACATCAACTGGTATATACATCCGGTGGCCAATCCCGATGGTTACGAGTACTCCCACACCACGGATCGTCTGTGGCGCAAGAATATGCGTGCACATGGACGTCAATGTCCTGGCGTCGATCTGAACCGCAACTTCGGCTACAAGTGGGGCGGCAAGGGCACTTCGGCCAGTCCCTGCTCCCAGACTTATCGCGGCAGCAAGGCCTTCTCCGAGCCGGAGACCTTCTACATCTCCAAGTTCATCAGCGGCTTTCCACGCGAGACCTTCCAGGCGTATCTATCGTTCCACAGCTATGGTCAATACATTCTATACCCATGGGGCTACGACTATCATCTAACCAAGGATCGCGCTGATCTGGATCGCGTGGCACGCCAAGCGGGCACGGTAATGATCGACATTTAAAACGATTCCTCAGCTATCTCTCAACCAATCCCGTTTTCTTCTTCTCACACAGATCATCACCAAGTCATCGGGAGTTAAATACACGGTTGGGTCTTCGGCCACAACACTTTATCCCGCCGCCGGTGGCTCTGATGATTGGGCCAAGGGCATTGCGGGCATCAAGTATGCCTACACCATCGAGATGGGCGACACGGGACGCTACGGTTTCGTCCTGCCCGCCCAGTTCATCCAGAACAACGGCAAGGATGGCTACACGTTCGCCGAAACCGTTGCCCGTGCCGTGATCCAAGGGCGCAGCAAGGACGGCAGGAGCAGCAGCAGCAGCCGTCGCCGCTTACATTAGTTGCATTCTAGATTTAGATAAAAAAAATTTTTTTTTCGAAAGCGTCCAATTCTTTTTTTTAATGTTATTTATACGAAATTATTTATTTATTTATTTATTTGTAACTAGACAAATTGAACATTCATAAAAAATAGACTGAAACATGTTTATTGAATATAAAAAAATCCATAATTCTTTTTTCTTCAAGCACAAACTATGCAGCATAAATGTTTTCCAATCTATAGTCGTCGGATAAAGTATTTTGACAAAACTAAAGTTAAATCTTCTCGTAATTTGAACTTACTTAATGTTAAGTTTGGCATCAATTCCGTTTGAATGATACAAAACTTTCCTTAACCCATTAAGTACCCATTGAAAATTTTGAATTTTTGTAAAAGTCTACTGTTTTGACATTTTTCCTCGGTCTCAAACAAAAAATTTTTTGTTGCAAAAAGTTGCTCTAAGCAATTCTAACAGTGACTGCAAATAGAAATTTTCAAGCGATGAGATTGCTAGTATTTTTTATGATTTGTATCATTCAAACGGAATTTAAATAACCTTTCCATTGATGCCAAACTTAACACAAAGTAAGTTCAAATTACGAGAAGATTTAACATTTGTTTTGTCAAAATACTTTATCTGACGACTGTATTTATTTTAGCTTCAACTTCAACATTTTTTATAAAGTGTTAAGTACTTTGGATAGTGTTTGTATTGTAGCAATAACATAACAATAACATAGTCTGTAAGTTTACTGTGCAATAACTGTTAGCACTCTCTCAACAGCCTTGCTGAGAGAGCACATAGGGATACATAATAATTAATAAAGAGAGAGCGAGATCAGTCTGGATCAAGCTACGAATACAAACGGACGTGCATTTGTCATTACTACAGTATGTTTGTATTGCGTTAGTGTGCATTTGTCTTCGCCTAACAGCGGAATAACAGCGACTTAACAGAAACAAATCGTAGCAGCGGCGTAGTTTATACTGTACGTGTGCGGCAGCGCAGCAGCAGCACACATTTCCTATGCACAATAGATAGGGCCGTGCCGAGTCGGCACTGCCGACCACTGCAGTGACTGGTGAAATCCATCAAATGAGGGCTGGCAAAGTTTCATAAAGTACGGTCACACTATTTCTTTCTATAGAACTCTTATAATGAACTGCTCGGGGCTCCATTGAAAAGGTTATTTGTAAAAATTTCTATTCTATTATTTGGAAATTAGTTATGTACAAATACATCGAAAAATAGACAACTCGATTTCGCAAAAGCGATTTTTAAGGACTTAATTCAATATTTTTACTGACGATATATAGACAACTCGCTTTTTGTTTTGACAATTATAACATTTCGATTTAAAGCTTCGGTTCATAATTTGGACTCAAACCTTTATTAAAGAATATAAATCAGTTTGAGGATCGCCACATAAAGTTTATTGTTCTTCAAGAAAATTATATTCCATTAAAAAATTTTGCGATTTTTTATAGCAATGACTTATCAGCCCAATAAAAAATAGAGAAAGAGACAGAGAGAGAGAGAGAGAGAGAGATGGTGCGGAACTTTTGTGACTCACCTATGTAACCTAAGGTCCTTATCAAAATTATAAGACACTTCGATTTCTTTAAATATTTTTTATGATACGCAATCTAGGTAATAAAAAAACACATCAACATACTTCATAAACAAATAATAAAGTATTTCAACACCTTTTATTTCAGAATATTAAGTGTTGTAATTTATTTTTAAAATAATAACAAAAAGTGGGATTTTCAACCATATCAAAATTATAAGACAGGTCTGGTTTAAAGTACTTATATGCTAAAAATATATACTTAAGTCATTGAATTTCGATAGTTTAGCGATTTATCAAAGATCCTTGGCATCTGTCAACATCAAAAATTCTCATCTTCATGGAATTTGACAGCTTTATCAATAATTTCGAGTCTATCTGACCCCATTCCCTTATAAATGATGTTTTGAGCTCATTAAAATTTTCGTATCTTTCGTTTTCCTTATAGAAACGCCTTGTTAATATTTCCCAGACATTTTCAATTGGATTTAGATCCGGTAAGCATGCTGTCCAGTTCATTAAATCGACCGAGCACCCCTCTAAAAACAGTGTTGTCTGGCGACTTGTGTGTATTCGGGCGTTTTCCTGAATGAAAACATAAGGATTTTTCCAATTTTTATTTAAATATGGAAGCAAGCTATTATCTAGGATCCATATATAGTCAGAACTATTCATCCTAGAGCTGGAAAATTGCAGGTTTAACGATACGATCTTGTTAAATGGTCCCCATACCACTACTGCCCAGCTACCAAAGTTTCTCTTCAAGAAATAAAGAGGTTTATTTCTCAGATCGCTCCAGTAATAACGAAAACCCTCTAGTCCATCGAGATTAAATTTTTTCTCATCAGAAAAAAGTACCTTTTTGGAAATTAGACAATATAACTAATGCAAGAGACCACTACAACATTTTCCTAACCGATCCCCGGTTCGTTTTCAAGTTCCTTTAAGCAAAATCAACCCGCGCAGCTTTGTAATGAGGGGTCAACTGAGGAATCTTTTTGTGCACACCTCGGACAATGTTTCCGGACTCATTTAAAGTGCTCCAAATAGTCATGGATAACACTTTTTTGCTGGTAATTGCAGCAAAATGGGCACAGGATGCAGTCGAATTAATGGATTTCTTAATAATGCTCCTTTTATATCGGTCATTTAACATTGTTTTATGACCAGTTCTTCGGTTTTCACCATAATCTTGAGGATTCTATAAAAAAATGGCGACTACGGTCCGACAGCAAGTGATTTCTTTTGATATCTTGCTCACAGTCCAGCCGGACTTTGAATAGGTAAGAATGGAGTCAATTTCATCCTTCCGATGCAATGTGGAGCCACCTATTTTATTTAATTTTATGTAAATTACTTAAGTGAGAGATAAGCAACTCAAAAATTCGGAAAGATAATCTTTAAGCTTCATTTAATTCAATATGTCTTATAATTTTGATACGGTTGCAAACAGTCCAAATTCTTGCACATTTACGAAAAATTAGCTGAAGTTCTCCAGACAATGCAAAAAAAAACTGTAACGGTAAAACTTCGTAGCCAATTCTATTTTCTTTCTTTCTATATTTTTGTTTTTATCAAATTCTAAAAGACAAAGATTTTGCGAGGGGAGGAATACAAATTATTGATGTGTCTTATAATTTTGATAAGGACCTTATGTATAACCGACTTGCTTATAACATACGATATGTATAACAGTTTACGCAAAGTAAAAGTTTAACCATAACAAACCAAAGAAAACGCAAAACAAGAACAAGACCAACAAAAGTGGCATATTTAAACTATGCTAATTTTGGCCAATTCAATGGCCCAAAAAGTCGGAGAATTGAGAACACGATGGCCAAAAGTGGCCGTTATCTGGCAGCCTCTCAGCGTGTCGTTTCTCAAACTAAATCCAACAGTCACACGGGCAACAGGTAGCAGGTAGCAGGTGCTAGGTAAAAGCTAAAAGGTAACCGATATCATTTCATTAAACGGGAAAGGAGAATATTCAACATGCGTTACGCATATGCTGCGTGGGCGGCAATCTACGTGAGTCTCACATGGATGCAACCGATAGTGGCAAGTACTGCAAAGCGTTACGATCTGCTGAGCTATCCCCGCACTAGAGACACCCTCGTGAGGCTACCCTTCTTTGGCGGTGGGGTGACCCAACTGCTACGATATCTGCGACCCATAGAACAGGCGGGCAAAGGTCGAAGATCCGCACTACGATCGGCACTGGATGAGAACTACGTAAGCTATAGGGGCGTTCAGTTGTGGAAGCTCAATTTCAATGGGACACGAAGGCCGATAGGTGCCGATAACTCACCGGATGCGCAGTTCAATCATTTCGTGGAAACATTTGGTGAGTGACAGATAAAATGGTAACCACTTAGCATTAAAATACATAATTTAAAAGCCAACAACATTTGATTTCACTGAAAAACTCTTATAGAGCCCCGATCAAAGTATTTTTCTGTGATTTGCACACAAGATTGTATCAATCGCACACATGATAACATGATAAAGAAATCAAACATCTCAATTTTATATATTGACGTGCTTCCTGTTATTCTCATCCTACATTTATATGTAAATTGCGGTCGGCATTCAACAGTTGCCTTAGCTTAAATTTACCAACTGAGGGCTCACAGTGCGTGTGCGGGCTGTTGACCTCTTGGCCGAGTGCCGATGCCGGCGATTAGGCCAATAGGAACAAGCAAAAGCAGCAAAAATAATCAAAACTAGAAAGAAATGTTTCTTCGACACGTCGAAGACTTAATGCCCTTTATTCAATTTCCGACAGATCGTTCCTATGGCAACTTTATGATATAGTAGTCTGATTTTCTCAGAATATGTAAGGCAATAGCAAAGGGAAATTTTGTCAAAATGTATATGAAAACGCAAAGTGTAAACTACGTGAGATTAGTTGAGATACCTCAAGAAACAAATAAGTTGTTCATACTAAAGCTTAAATTTCGACCGTTTTGTTTTTGTAACAAATGGATAATACCCTCGGCAAGGGTAAAACAGAGTCTTAACTTAGAACCGATAGACAGCTAACCCACCTGGCCAGAACGAGGTCTTTACGCATAAAATTGGCATTAATCAATGGCTCAAAAATAACAACAAGCATTCTTTGAGAGGCCATTGAAAGTCTTGACCTTCTGCCAAGAGCAACGGGAGAGTTTTGAATTAGTTCTGTTTGCGTTGCACGATCAGCATGATGCTAATATTGGCATTGGGTCTATTAGGTGTACTATCGTCAGCTGGTTATAGCAACGTTCCGTTAATTCTGTGGCGGAGTGTCAATGTGTCAGGACTGGCGGCTCTTCCCGATCTCTGGATGCTCAACGGCAGCGAGATCTATGAGGCCACCTTCGAGAGTCTGCAGTGGCTTGTGCCCACCGATCTGCGACGATTCGACTTCATATCTCCGGGCTCAACATATCAGATCAATCGACGATATCGCAACGATGCCTCGGTGCATCGATACTACGGCTATCAGCTGTGGAAGTTGCACGAAACGCGCCTGGGCCAGCCCAAGTTGCGCGCCTTCATTCGTCGCTTTGGTACTGCCCCATCTAGACAGCAATTCATTCTAATTATTTAATCATAGCACCTCAATTTATTTGCTTTCAGGTAGCGAGGTCTGGAACGTCAATCAGGACGGCATCGATATTCTCGTGGAGCATAAGAACGTTGAGGCGGCACAGCAATATATGGAAAAGACCGCCTTCAGCTACAACATCATGATCGACGACATCGAGACCGCGATCGATGAGACCTACACAGATGTCAGCGATACCGATGCGGCGGATATCTCAGGTGCCAACTACTCTCTGCCCTGGTTTAACCGTGAAGGTTCGCTTTTGACCTGGCGGAGATATCACGATCAAGGCGATATTCAACAGTTCCTGCAGAACATTCTGGAAACACACTCCGACCTGGCAGAGATCATACAAATTGGCCTTACACGCAACAAACGTCCTTTGGAAGTGATTAGGTTTGTACTGTTAATGTTAATGTTACTGTTAATGTTACTGTTAAAGTTAATGTTAACGTCATCGATAACGCAAAAGATTAAGACATATTACAGCAATTGTTACAGTTTCAACGTTATTGTTACAGCTATAATGTTAAAAACAGAATTACAGCATATGTTAGCTGTTGCTTACTGCTTAATGTTAAGCTGACAAGTATTTTAACATTTACTTCCGCTGTTACTTTTGTTATTGCAAATGTCACTGTTACTGTTTATACCACGTGCCCATTGAAAATTATCTAAAAGGGTATAATAAATTTGTTTTCACTCATGCTGTTACAGCTTTGATGTTACAGTTGCTGCTACTATTAATTGAACTAGTTATGTTAATGTTAAACAGGGAACTATTGTAACATTTACTGCTGCTGTTTTGTTTATGTTACTGCAACTATTTCTGTAAGTGTGACTGCTGCTGTTACAGTTACTACTACTGTTACTGCAACTCACTGTATTAATAACAATATTATCATATCTCTCATCCGCACAGAGTCTCAAATGGCAACCCAAAGAACTGGGCCGTCTTTGTCGATGCCGGAATGCAGGCACGGGACTGGCTCAGTCCCGCCGCCCTCACCTATGCCATTTCGAAACTAACCTGGTTATGGGGTCAGGGCAGAGCGGAGAAGTCCATGCGCCACATAGACTGGTACTTTCTGCCATTGGCCAATCCAGACGGTTATCAGTACTCGCGTCTGACCGACCGTCTGTGGACCAAGAATCGGAACTACGACAGCGAAAGCGGTTGTTATGGCGTCAATTTGGATCGGAATTTCGACTATGCTTGGGGACAAGCGGGGTCTACGTCAAATCCCTGCAAGAATCTGTACCACGGCGCCAAGAGCTTCTCCGAGCCGGAGACGCGAGCGATGCGCAACTTTCTGATTGGCATGCGCGACTATTTGGGAGCGTATGTCTCCTTTGGAGGATATGGTCAGGCGGTCACCTATCCCTGGGGCGATGCTGACTTCCTGACACCCAATCAACGTGAGCTGCGTCACACGGCTCGCCAGGCGATCCTCAACTTCCGCCGACTCAATCATGCCGAGTACAGCCTGGGGAGCAGCTATCGCCAGAAGCTTGCACGACCGGGCAACGCCGCTGACTGGGTGCAGGATCGCATCGAGCCGCAGTTTGTCTATAATGTATTCCTAAAAGATCAGGGCCGTTACGGCTATCTGATGCCGCCGCACTACATCCCCGAATCTGGCGAGGAGGCCTTCGAATTTCTCAGGACGATAGCGCAACAGCTGCAGTAAGGACTGACTGAGATTTGGGCTCCCAATCGAATATTAGCAATGTCCATTCATTCATTTAACTATGTTCATTAATATTTATTTATTTACTTTTTTTTACATAATAAAAACAAAGACAAATTGCCAAGAAAAGCGTGTGTGAATTCACATTCTTTTACAAATTGCATAAACTAGAAAACGCCATTGATATAAGCTGAGTTTACTGACCTATATATCTTATAGGATCTCTTATATCCCCCAGTGCTCGAAATACTCTGAAAGTTTGAAAGCCGTAGCTCCGGAAAATAAAAATGGAAAATACAAATATAGCTTTAAATTGACTCTTTGCAAGATTCGGATGAAGAGATGAGCGTTACTTAAGGTACACTTAAACTAGTTGACGCAGCGTCAATTTCAGCAAAGTCAACTATTGGCAACCAAGGTCAACGCATTCTTTGCGTTTACATTAGTTGACTTAGTTGACCAAAGCTAGCAACGCATTGTCAATGAAGTTGACAGCTATTTAAACTAGTTGACATTAACATTCGTTGACGTTCACGTTGCCAATGCTGTTGAGTTGACGTCGATATTGTGTATGTATAGAGAGTGTTGATTGGTATGAATTACATTTAATTTTGGTCTGAACTTTATCAAAAACAGAACAAAATATGTTCGTTTGTATATGTATTTTAAGTGGCATCATTTTGAATTTTTGTCTTGAGGAGGTGGAAATGCAATCCTCGAAGGATTTTTCCATTTTGAACATCAATACCAACTTTTTAAACATATTATAAAAAGCAAGTGCAGCAATTAAATGTGCAATTTTATATAATTATGCCAAATTATCGATGTGCCATTAATCGATAGCTTTCGATTGTGATCGGTTCCAACTATTCACCCCTAAAAACTTTGTTTTAATCCACATTTAAATAATTAATAATGTATTAATGAATAGGTTTTATTTAAATTTATTTTGTTTTTAATAAAGTTCATAATCAACCAAAATCAAAGTGTTTTCAGCTCTGATGTGTACACAAAGTTTGTCAACACAAAGATTAAAGAATCTTTCATTCCAGGCAACAACTTTTAACATGTTGGATATCAGTGCATATATTTCAAGATTATGCTTTAAAAAATTGGCTTTAACAAGCGCAACCAGTTCCACTAATTTTTCTGTGTAGAATTTGCATAGTGCCTTTTCACTGTGTGATTTTTCAATTTATAAATTCACTTTTCAAATTTCACCCAAAAATGGATTGCTTTACAGAACAGCGTTACCACAATTTGAAAATTTATTCCATTCATAATTTCTCGTGATATATAAATTTATAAATGGATTGAAAAACCCAAATTTCTTATGGAACACATAATTTGACTTATAATCCTATGGTCCGTTTTTTCAATGTCTAAATAAGGAGTTATTTTGACGTAAAATGTATAGAAATTACTGTAAAATTGTAATTTATATCTTAGAAACAGTAAACTACTACTGTTTTTAACATTATTGAAATATTGAAAAAACGATCCTTAAGGTTTATATGTACGTTGAAAAAACGGCCCTAAGTGTTTCATACTTAAGATTGATCAACCGATCTTTTCTATGGCAGCCTTATGATACAGTATAACGATTTTAATTGAATTTGGTCCACAAGAACAAATACACAATCTGTGAGAATGGTTTAAATCACGTATAAAGACTTACGAGTTAAAAAAAAAACACAACCGAAAAAAATTTCTGCATTAATGAGAAAATTTAATTTTACAAAATTTATTTTTAAGTTTCTACATATTTTAAAATGCCTAATAATTCCAAATTGAGGTATATCAAAACAGAAAAAAGGTGGATAAGCGATCGATAAGATATATTGATCAATATATTGATTGTTTAGCCTTCTATACTATGACAATAACTAAGGTTCTGAAGATACAGTAAATTATAGTTGCATGCAGAAGTGCTTGCTTTGCAATTCAGCATTTTGCACTGCTTGGCGTAAAAAAGTGTTGCATGCTTTTAGGAGAAGCGTAGATTGTGTGAAGCTCGTTAGCTGCAGTATTGAAGTGTGAAACTGGAACTGGAATAAGAAATGCAATTTGAAACGAATGCAAGTCAACTGCTTAAATAATGTACAACGCACTATCAATAAACAATACGAATTGGGAATAGTCGTAATGCCAATCTGTTGTTAATCGGATTATGTAAACTTTGTTGCCAAAGCTGCGACTTATTGGGCAATGAAGAATGCTCAGCGAAGTCCAAATAGAAAGCAGTAAAATGCTTATATCAAAGTAGAAGAGTGTGTGTGAGCATGAGAGAGCGAGAGTGATAGCGGGAGTAAGTAAGAGTGAGAGCGAATGTGTATGTTAGGAGAGGTGGCCAGCACAGCAAGCGGCAAGCAGCTAGTTGGACTGCGGGAACTTTCACTTTCAATCGCGTTTTCAAAACCAGTAAAAGACAAATGTGGCGACGGGCAAAATATATATTCATTTATTACCATGCATACAGAAATTATGCGGGGCAGGCGAAAGGCCCGCTTGGAGCAAAAGCTCAAAGCCCGCAAAGAAAGTGTTTTACAAGCTGAACGCGTTACCAAAACCAAAACAGGTGATAACTCATCAAGTTGGTAAATGCCCGACTAAAGCACACCCTACACTCAATAGTAATTGCTAAAAAGCCACAATGCAAATGACAATGGCTTAGACTTGTATTGGCCATGTCAATGAGGTTGGTAAGAATGAAACCACAAGTGAGTGGGCTTTCAGATGCTGAATGCTTAAATTGTATAACTACATGATCTGTTGCTGTTTACAGTGCGCGGTTTTAAAGGGTAACACAAAAAAAAAGTGAAAATCTTTGAAATGAGCACAAAATGTTATATTGAACAATACGCATAATACAAACTGTAGAAGAAGTAGAAAGAAGAAGAAGAAGCAGAAGTAGAAGAGAAAAACCCGAATTGGAGGGGGGCATGTTTATCATCATTAGAGGCAAAAGAAAGTAAAAATATGACAAGTGGGTCAAAAATTGCGTTGTCAGACGCATAAACATAAATTAAAAGAATATGTTTACATATGTACATATGTTTAATAACATACTAATATTATGTCAATTTGTTGATTATTTAAAATTATAATTAATATTATAACTACTTCGAAAATTTAACGTATTATCATCGAAAAGCAAAGAATAACACCCTGAGGGCCAAATAAAACATAATGCGGTTAATATATTTTAATATGTACATTTTAAGAAAGAGGAGTGACAGAATAAAAGAACAAATGACAGCATGACTTATGAGTTTTTTTGGAGACAGGAGAAAGGCCAACTTTCTCGAGAGGACAAGTCAAGATGCTTCGACCCGACACGACACATAAAATGACCGAGAGCCCAATTGGGCTCTTAAACGTAGAGTGATATGCTAAACAAAGCAAGTGAATCAATTTTACAGTGACTGATACAAAAACAATGTTATCTCTGCATCTGTCTCTTCTCTGCCTCTCTCTTTCTCACTGCCCCGCACAAACACACACAGAGTGGCAAGTCGAGTTTCGATACATAGTATTTACCTGATCGGTCAATTCTTAGTCATTGGGTAATTCCGACTGACAGAGATTATGTTGAAGTTTCCAATGAATCTGTTAAATTTTTGCATTCGATTGAATTACACCCTGTGCTTAATAAAAAAGAGAAAATGCCAATATCCGACTAATATTGTTATACCCTGGGGGGCATGTAACAGGGAGAAGGAAGCATCTCCGACCCCATAAAGTATATACATATACAGAATGAAGACTCCTTATAATGTCAGTCAATATCTGACATCACCTTTAATTATGGGTTTTAAGTTAAATTTTTAAATTTATTTATACGAACGGGTGTAGGATCATGTCCAGAAACTAATCACCAACTTTCAACATTATTGGGCCAAAAATAGTGAAGATATTAACGATTTTGTCAAACGCCTTTTAATGGCAATTAATTCATTATATATTTAATCTGCCAGAATTTACCACGAGTATGTAAATTGAGTTTGCCAGAAGCGGAGTGGTGGAAGTGAAAGGTGCTCGTCAAGAGCAACAGGAGATCGGGGTTCAAATCCTGGTCCGGTTGATGAAGATTATTTTTGGTTCGATTCCTGATTAGGTCAACAAATTTTTTTCGTTTATTTTATTATTTTTACTTTTAATAAATTTTTAAAATTTAATGATATCGTGCAACTAGGTTCAAATCACTCATTTATATCATATATGTATTTAGCTGCCGATTTCTCGGCCGAGGGTATATTACTGTAGTGCACTCGACTATTCCGCTTGTTGATCTTAGAGATTAGAAAACTTAATAATGCTTGCTTACTTCATTTCTATATTTTCTAACTAGTAACACTGTGACTATTTTTAATCAGAATTTATTAGACACCAATACGGGGTATTTTCTAGTCGAATATTCTGCATTTATTTTCTTTGTAGCTGATTTAATTAAATCATTTGTATAGATGAAAGAATATCATTACCATGTGTTATACAATACTTATTGTTATTAGACTAAAATAAATACATTTATAATTTGTAAAGTTTTTTGATTATTTCTCTCATGTTATTAGACGTAATTAGAAACGTTATCAGAACGAAACACAACAATAATGATGAGTATGAAGGTCAGTTTATTTTGTGAATGTACATACGTATGTAGCGGTGGTACTATCAATTGTACTTATTGACGTCAGCGACTGCTTCTTTGAATATTTAACGTAATGATAATACATTATATATTAATAAAATTCATAATTTTAGAAATTACTTAGAATTATTTGAACAATTTCCCCAGTCGGCACTATAGATAGTACATATGAATCATGCATACATACATATGTACATATGAATGATATGTAGGCTGAGGTCTGATCTGATATTATGACTACACATAGGCGCTCACAATGTGCTAATCAATCCAAAATTTGCAAGTATACCCAAAATAGAGTTGCTAATTTTATTTCATTTTACATATCTAATGGTTGATTGAAGTGAATTGAATGCTGAATATGCTGATAGTGTTAAAAGATTCATTTAATTGCACTTTAGCATAATTTATTCAACGTTGTCTGAAAGCAGTCGACAAAAAAACCACTTAAAAATTAAAAAATATTTATATCGATACCCATCCAAAGTGCAAAGCGAACGAGAACTGCATTCTTTCTCTCTCACGTGTGTGTGAGTAATAGATTGGGCTTTTGGTAAAGCACTAAAAAGACAATACAATGACAACAACAACAACTGCAGTAGCAGCTGCGTTACAGCATGGTGCAAAAGAGAGTCAATGTCGGTGACTTCCATTGTCAGGAGAGGGAGTGGGTGTGAGCACAGCATCAGTCACCACCCTTCGCCTCTCTTTCTCTCTCTTCATCACTCGCCCTGCACACACCTGCATGCATGCATTGTCAAAAACACGCACATGCACATGTGCTGACGTAGAAACAGACTTTTAAAATTGTTGTTGTTGTGCTATTGAGCTTTAATCACACCAAGCGTTACTCTCTCGCTCTGCCTGCAAACGCGAAGACGCGACGCGTCACAGCTTCTGCTGGCGTCGCTGCTGAGACTGGTGACTGCGGCTGACGCTGCTGCGATTGTCACTTCATTCAGTACGCGCCGATCGCTCCAAGATCGGTCGTCAGCCAGCAGCGCAATTTTTTTCAAAATTGTTTTTTTTTTTCACTTTCTGTTGTAATTCTGTTTAACGTTTTGTTTTTTTTATTTTTTGTATGTTGCTCGGTCTCTTTTTTCTGATTAAATGTGTGAGCGTGTGTTTTTTTTTTGTTTTGTTTGCATCTTTTTTTTTTAATCGGGAAACGGCCCTCGCACAGTTGCCTGGCTTGGCTTTATATAAAAATTGAAGCGCACACAAAGGCAGCATTTAGTCTGGCACAGTCACTGGCCTGTCCAGTGTCACAGTCACAGTCACAGTCACAAACAATTACACACACTCGAAGACAGAGAGGTGTGTCAGCAGCAGCAGCAACAACTGACCGGCAACTGCAGCAGCACCCAAGAAGAACAAGAGGCAGCAGAAGAACGTCAGCGACAACAATAAACAGCAAACAAAAAAAGGACAACAACAGAAACAAATGTAAGCAAACGAAAACAAATGAAATGTGCGTATGTGTGTGTGTGTGTGGAACGGGGCGGGGGGGAGTAGGTATGTAAGAAAGTCAATGCGGATGCATTTGCAACGTACATACAGTTAGTCAAGTAACTATTTTGACAAATTGATTTATTTTTATTTTTTTTTATTTTATTATTGTTTCTCACAGTTCTTTGAACAAGTTAAAAAAAACCCAAATACATTGGGTTTTGGCTATTGAAAAAAACTTAAATAAAAAAACCTCAGCGTTTTATTAATTTTATTGTCAAAACAGTTACTTGGCATACTGTATGTGTATGTTGACCTCTTGGTTTACCTTTCGCACCAATATTAACATGTTCATGTACTATAAATTAACATTAACATTTACCTTTCGCATTAACATTTCACTCTGGGACTAAAACGCATAATTTTCGATTGCAACAAGTTTCGAGTTTTTTTTACAACTTGCGTCAAGGCAAATGTGCAGTCGCTCCAGTTTCAACAAAATATATATACATATAGTGTAACGCAGCGAGAGCTGGCGATATCATCGGGGACAAGTGATTGGCACGAAGGTCGGGGGCAATTACGATACTATATCGTTCTATCACACACATCAGCACTACTATAACAGAAATGTTTGTTTGTTTAGTCCCAGAACCAGTTCTCTGGGCTGCTTTCTGCATTAAAACCCACTGAAAAACCAACAAAAAAAAAAACAAAAAGCAACTACAAATCTAAACAGGTCGTTGGGGAAAATTAGCACAATTGCGTGCTAACCAAAAAAGACAACAGTTTCGAAATTGGTTTAGCGGCCGTTTTCTATTTTCATATCAAGTCGGGCCATACAATAAAAACTGAAACTGAGAGATTTAGTTCACTCGTAATTCAGTTTCTGTCTCCGAAATAATAATATCCAAATACTAATAAAAAAAAAAAAAAGAACAAAAAAAAAAAAAAACAAATATAAAAAGAAGCATAATCGTTTGCCTCGGAGATTACGGGATCGCCTAATGCATACAAATGATGCATTTGGATTTATTATACATTTCGAATTACCTACATATATTATAGTCCACTCCGCCGATCAAATCCGAATCCCAAAACAGGTGTTTAGCCTTAAAATCCGCGAATCAAGTCAATCGGCGTCACTGAGGCAAACAGACAAACTGCACTCAAGCAATGCAAATCCACTACGAGTTGGATTTTATTATGCTTAACATTGAACTTGGCCGTTGCTGCCAACTCTTGGCCAAGGCTACACATACGACTACACACGACACCCACTCGCCAAATGGGCCAAGCTTTTTTTTAATTTCAAATTGTTCAATCAAACAGTTATGCAGTCATTGAAGCCATTAAGCATTCGACACTTTATTTTAATCTTTAATCATACCGCAGAAAATTATCAATTAACTAAAACATCAAATATAAAAAATATATAAATATCTCACAAATATTCTGTTAACAGATGCTGATTGCCTTTTATCAGAGATCGCGACTGTTATAAATTTTAAAATATAAATAATATTCCAATCTTATTTTATAGTTATGGAATAACACATATTTTTGATTTAAAGAAAAGTAACGTAAAAAAAAGTTAATATTTTAAAAAAAAAGTTGCAAGTTTGGAGTTAGAAAAAAGGCTGAACAAATATAAGCTGTCTTATAATTCATATTATTGTTGCATATATATTAAATATTTATAAGCTAAAGTTATGCTCCATAACTGTTATTTACGGAAATTGTTAAAGCACTTTTAAGGTTGAAGTAGGCTAATTTGTATTTGTATAAAATGGTAATTTATGATGATTAAAAATACCTGCTGAATGAGTCCATTAATATCAGTTGGAAAATCTTACAAACAATTAGGAAAAACCGACTGGGGTTCATCGGGTCTATGCACATATCATAAAATCTGAAAATAGTATGTATTTTTACATTCCTGGAGTTTCCGCCTCTGAGAACGTTGACTAACAGATGCTGACATCAGACTTATGAAAAAGATTTAAATTCCTCACACACACAACAGTGATTTTCAAAGGTCAAAGCGCGTAATGCGAGAGGAAGTAAGAGAAAGGGAGAGAGAATTGCATCTGGCTAGGGGGGAACTGAAACTAGGGAGTCCATTAACCAATTGCCAAAACAACTGATAAGATATTATATTTGCAGACATTGAACTGTCTACTGACTAATGATAACCAATAAGATGGCAATGAGAATTGGACTTGAACTGCTGTCACTAGCGATGCTGCTGGCAATGTCTACCGCAGCAATGAGATCGCTGAACACTTCATTGCCTCTGGAGGGTATCGAGTACGGTAATGGGATTCCGGAACGCTTTGATGAGACGCAACTGTGGCGCATCTACAACATAACGGAGGCAATGCAGCAGAGTATTCCAGTTGGTCAAGTGATGGAGCAAAAGTTCGGCGGCAACATATGGAAGGAGAACTCCAAATTTCTGGACATCTCCATTGCCAAGGAGCATGTGAAGGCAGCGCGCAGCTTTCTAGACGCACATCGTCTGGAGGCGCAAGTGTTGACCGACAATGTGCAAGCTTTGATCGACGAGGAGCAGCTGGATGGAATCAATAGTACCCAATCAGAGCCAGGCTTTCGTACAAGTGAGTATTTTTAACTAATAAAACAATATGTCAAAGCTGAGCCTACTTTCAACCTGTCAACAGAGAAGGCATCGCGCAATAGCAGCGGAATGCACTGGAAGGATTATCACGATCTGGAGACCATCTATGCATTCATGCGCGAGATTCGAGCCAAGTTTCCCACCATATGTCGACTCTATACCATTGGACAGACGGTCGAAGGACGCGATCTCAAGGTCTTGCGGTAAGTTGACCAATGAGTTTACTATCCAATCATGTTGGAATTTAAAGGGCAGGTCAGTAGTTGATTGTGTTACATGTCTGCCAAAACTCAATTAAGAGACCAAACCAAGCTCAAAAGAAGAAATTAAAACTTTAACTGCAAATTCTTAAAAAGAAATACTTATATCGCACAATTCTTAAACAAATTACAGCTGAAAGCGTTATAATTTTGCAAAAAAATAAAAAAAATAATTAAAGCAGAGCAATTTAAGATTTTAGCTTCTTTTGTGAAAATTAGTTTGTGTGGAGAAGGGAATTTAGTGGGACAGCCCAAAATTATGCTGCATATAAAGGAATTGACAAACTCTCTGCAATTTTCTTATAATACAATACACCGCCTAAGAGTATGCAATAAAAACATTTTTGGCATTTCACAGAATCTCGGAGAACCCGCGGGAGTACAAAAAAGTGTGGATTGACGGCGGCATCCATGCACGTGAATGGATTAGTCCCGCAACGGTTACGTTCATCTTGTACCAGTTGATGCACAACTGGGAGAATCAGCCGACGCACATTCGCGGTCTCACGTGGTACATTATGCCGGTGATGAATCCGGATGGCTACGAGTACAGCCGCACGGTGAATCGTCTGTGGCGTAAGAATCGATCGCCGTCGCGACGTGCCAACTGCTTTGGCGTCGATTTGAATCGCAATTTCGATATTGGCTGGAACGGCTATGGCTCCTCGACGAATCCCTGCAGTGACACATATCGCGGCACCTCGGCCGCATCCGAGCAGGAGACCAAAGTGGTCGCCGAGTTTCTCTCCAAGCGCAAATACAATCTGGAGGCGTATCTAACGTACCACAGCTATGGACAGATGGTCGTCTACCCGTGGGCCTACAAGGCCGTCAAGGTCCGAGACGCCAACGTGCTACAGCATGTGGCCAACACGGCCGTGGACCGCATAGCACAGAAGACGGGCACCTCCTATCGCGCCTCGGTCACCCACGAGGTGCTCGGCGTTGCCGGCGGCGGCTCCGATGATTGGAGTCGTGCTGCCCTAGGGGTCAAGTATGTCTACACCATTGAGCTGCGCGATCGCGGCACCTACGGCTTCGTTCTGCCGCCCAAGTTCATTAAGGACACGGCCCTGGAGGGTTGGACCGTTGCCGAAACGGTAGCTCAGGCTATTGTCTAGTGTCCATCTCATCTAGGCGAATGTGTAAATGCGTGTGTGTGTGTGTGTGCATGTGTGAGTGAATGCCTATTTATGTATGCGTGTACATTGTACATATGTAAAGTAAATAAGTTAAATTAAAAAAATTAATTGATTAATACACTCCTTTTATTTCGATATTGAAAACAAAAAGCAACACTGAAAAGTGGAAATTAAGAATTTTTTACAAATTGGCAGCTGTAAGTCTGCGTCGTCTTCGTCGTCGACGAGCAAACCAACCTCGAGACAATCTAGCGATCCAAAAAGAGTTTTTTTTTTGCAGGGATCAAAGCCGTAACCGAAACCGTCACCGCTAACCGGTATAAACCAATTGAAATTGGTAACCGTAACTGAAGCTGAAACCGTTACCGAAATAGAACTGTTTTTACTGTGCCAACCAAAATATCCGTTTAGTAACCGATTCAAATAGTATTATAACGGTTAGTTTCGGTTCAATCAAGCATTCAAATTACATAATTATTGTTGTGCTATTGTGGAATCATCGTCTCTTAAACTGATTTTGAATTTGTATTTCACTTCGCTACAAATTATGATTCTATAAGGTGTGCTCGTTGTAAGGTGATGTAATTGTAGTGCTCGCTATTCAGAAACTGGGAAATCAATCAAACTTAAATGATCAATCAACCGACAATATCGAAAGATCCTTAAAATATTGCCTTTGAAATAATTGGTAATATCAAATCTGATATCTCGATGAATAGTAAGTATTTTCGCTTTTATATTAACAACTCACCGTATCCTCATCGTCGTCCGTGTTATCCAGTTGTTCCAGCTGATATTGAGCGATTGCCTCGCCGCCGTTGGGCGTTCGCATATTGAGCATATCCTTGGGCGTGGACTCCTCGGAGATGACTGATTCCGAGGGTAGGTTCTCAACGAACGCCACAAAGTTGCCACTGTTGCTCAGCTCCTGTGGCGTTTGGACATTGGACTCCTGTGCTTTGGTCTGCTTGGGGGATAAGGACTTTGGTTTGCCCGATTTGGGTTGAGAACTGGACTTGACGTTTTCAATGGAGCGCGTATAGCGCGTGTTCAGCTTGATGCTGTTCTGCGGCGACGACAACGACTGTGGCGACGACGACGATGGCGTCTGTCGATCCATTTGGGCGCTCTGCTTGGCATTATTACCGTTGCCATCGTTGGCATCACCGTCGCCGTCTCCGTCGTTGTCACCATCGCCGTCGCCTCCGCCCAGTCGCAACTGTTGTTGGATGAGGCGCTCCGCCTCCAGCAGCAGCTCGTCCACGGAGCGCATGTCGGTGTTGTCCGAGAGGCGACTAACCTCCTGGAATATGCTGTCCGGATCTGCGGGTTCAATGCTGCAGTCCTGTTCCTTGGCCAGAAACTCAATGATCGAACTGCCGCTGGTATAGTCAAGTGTGTCCAGATCCATGCTCACCATATCCACCACCACATCTGCCTTCATCTCCCCGCCGCGCACTTGCTGCAAGTTTGGGCGTGAGCTGGGTCGTTGGCGCGACACCGTCTGCTGCTTGTGCGGACTGACCACCCTGGACATGGCGCCTTTGCTGCCTTTGCTCGTCCGTCCGCTGGCGTTACCGTCCCGTTCCCTAGTTCTCTTTACTTAGCGCTCTCTTATTGACAATTTGTTATTGTATTCGCTCTTTGATTCGCGTGTTTTGTTTATTTATTTTGTTGGTCTTTTTATTAGGCTTTATTTTGTTCTTTTTTCCGTTAACCTTATTTCTTGGCTTTAATTTTGCTCCCAACTGTCGTCGCGCACAATTTAATCATTACAACAATGCTAAGAAAAAAAATTGTTATTAGAAAATACTTATTCTCGCATTAAATTTCCGTCTTGTTTAGAGTTGGAGAAACATCGAGCGAATCATCGATGTCATCGATGCTTGGAAAACATCGGAGCCAGTATCGAATGTTTTGATGTACAACAAAAATAAACAATCCTGATAATTACGACCCTTTAAAATATTGGAAAGAAAGAATGTTAAAATATTATGAGATAGCTATTTACAGATGAGATTTAAAGATTAAAAGCCGTGTCCAAAAAAATTTATGTGCTCAGCAAACATTGAAGCATCGGGGATAACCAACACACAACACACACCTCTAATAAATAAATGCATTAATCAGCTGATTGCGTTGGCAAAAAAAAAACAGGTGGCAGCCTTGGCAATGGGGGCAGCAATGACAATATTTAACTCTTTTCAGAAATATTGTTAAATATAACTTCTTTTTTGTAAAGATCATAAAAAAAATTTAAAATTAAATTAAGCTAATCGATAGATTTAAACACTGCATGTATCGATATTTGAAGGAGCGAGTTGTATCGATATTATTGAATAATCATATCGACACAAAGAGCTTCGATACTTTACTTTTTAAAAGAACCAAAAACGAAAAGGTTGTGCTGATGTGTAAATAATATAAAATAATAAAGAAAGAACTGAAAACTTTACTTTTTTTTTAAATAATTTTGAGCCAGAATTTTGAAACTTTCACAGGAGCTTTGTTATATTTTTGTCTATTTTTTTAAAGATTATCTTTCTAATTTCTTATTGTTTTCACCACGCGAAGGGTGACGTGCCCCAAACCAATTTTAAAATAAACTTTAATATTTTAAAAAATTTATAGTTTTCTTGGTTTATTGAATTTATTCTTTATTGAAAATAATAAATAAATTTATTTAATTTAAAAATTAATTCATTTATTAGAGAAGACTGACATGGGACCAATTTTCGATAAATCACACATCGACGGGACTAGATAGCCAACTATGTGGCAACCTTGGCCCAACTTTGGCTACTGACCATGATGAAATTATATAAGGTGGTGTATTCGTTTGACGTTCCCTCTTTTTTTGAGCCAATACATCACCGTCTTATAAATTCATCTTGCTACTGATTACCGCTCGACTTGCCATTCACATGCTCACGTATTGCTCCTCACTCAACGTACAGCTCCTCAGTTAACAGAGTTGCTTTTCACCCAACAGAAGATTTTAAGTTTTAATCGCCAGAGAGTCTCAGGCGACTCACCTAGAAGTTTCAGGCGACTCGCTTTCTCATCGCTTTTTTATCTTTTTTTGTTAGAGAGTGAGCCACTTCCGCGACACTTCCGAAAGACTCTTTTGCAAGTCTTTTAAAAGAATCTTCCGTGACTCTCCTAAGAAGCTTCACGGAAGTGGCTCTTTTTCTAAAAAAAAAAAAAAAAAAATTTGTATTTTTTTTTTGTATTATTAAGACGCTTTCTGTGTTGGTCCACGAATTTATCAAAGCAGATTATGTAACAACAGTTTTAGCACAACAGGGGAATCAAACCTCAGATTTTAAAGTTCGAAGTCGGCAACTCTAACTAGACTGCTAGAAAATATCTGAATTTAATTGCTTTAGACGTGGAGCTCAATTTTGTTTTTTGGTCTCGCTAAACAATCGCCTGCAAGATTTACCTTCTATTAAACTCCTGCGCGACTCGCAGAAGACAAGATTTAATAAATATTGGTTTTACTTGCACCACTTTTTAACAAGAACCGAAAAATGCTGTTATTCATAAACAGAAGAAGTTAAATTTATATTTTAACTAGAGTATCATAAATTGAAAATTTAAATTTGAGACTTTTCCAAAAAAAAATTAATTGAAATTCTTGGCTACATTAAACCAGTGGTCGGCACCAACACAGTCATATGCTTGCATTGCGTTAGTGTGCATTTTTCTTCGCCTTGTCCGCGACTTAACAGAAACATTTCGAAGCCGCAACGCAGTTTATACTGTACGTGTGCAGGCAGAGCTGCGGCAGAGAAAAGCCCTGTGGCGTATAGCGTGTGCCGACACTGCATTAAACTCATCAGAGAATAATTTATACTGACATATGTATATCTTTGATTCGAATTATTGAAGACTTTATAGATTCGACTTAAGCTGTCGTATAAACTAGAAAAGAATTGCCTTAATTTATTCAAATTATAAATTAATTTTTTAACATAAAAGGGATTAAATTTTGTAATCAAACACCGTTTTAAAAATTCTTTTAATTAACTACAGTATTTCAAAACCCCGCAATATTTTGATTTAATTCAATGGCAGAGCTGTTCAATCGAGCACGCGCTGCAACTGTTTTTATTTTTTTTTATGCTCAATTCGAATTCAGTTTTTGTTCGCTTTAGTGCTTGCGCATATCTATGGCGCCACAAAATAAAGGAGAACTGGGAGGAAATTTAGTAAATCAACTATTTAAAAAAAACCCTTAAGCTCTTTGAAATTTGTTTTAGTTGACATTTTCCCTACTATGTACTATATTTTTATTTTGGATATTTATCTCTATTTACGATTCTTTTTCTCCGCTAAACTAAAGTTGAGATTACCATTTTTACTAAATATTTATTTGATTATTCATCTCCAAGACATATCCGATAGTATGAATATATAAATATGTGAGCTTTTCAGAATGATTCTGTCCAATGAGTTACTCAATTTCCACAAATAGTTCGCTTGTTATAGGGAAATAAAAACAAAATCATTTATAATTCCAATCATACGAGTAATATGACTTCATTTCATTTGAATTTTATTTAATATTTTCTTTTTTTGCAAGAACAATATTTATATGTATAGTGTGTAATAGTATCTTATAATATTTTTCACATTATCGACAATTTTAAAACAAAAATAAATACATATATATTTTGTTCCCGAAATTGTTTTTTCTCTCTGTTTTTATATCTCAGTTGTAAGCCTAAATATGACATTTCTTTTTAACATACACAATACATACATACATATTTAGTTATGAATAGAGTTTTGCTTAAATGTGTATGCAATAAAATAACTATATATTTCCTTATTTTCTGCACTCCATTTCATCTTTATCGTTTGCTTTTTACATGTACATTTGTGTGTGCCTATAAAGAGCGTTCTACAATTACAAAAAAAAAAAGATTTAAGTATGTATAGTATAATATTAAAAATAATTATAGAATAATAAAGAATAGAAGCATTAAATAAAACCTATGTTGCGCTTGATAAAATCGTTGAATAAACAATATGTACAATTGATTATATTTTATGTGTATTTATAATAATAGTTGCTAATATTGCTTATGACTATATAACGTACACATATATGTAAGTAGTAATTTGGATCATTGAGTGTTTTTTGTTTCTCTCTATGTGTGTGTGTGTGTGTGTGTTTGTTTGTGTGTGTGTGTGTATGTGATTGTAGTTATAACGCTGACCATGCTCATGAAATTTGCTATCACTTTTTGTTGAATACAATAGAATACAAACGCTAAGCTAAAAAAAACCAAAGCGGAACAGAGCAGAGCACTTAAGCTAATTTCTAGCAGCACAGTGTTGTTTTTCACTGCACACATTTTGTTGGCTATTGGGTGTATGTGTGTGTGTAGTTGTGTTTTCGCATTGATAGCAGGAAGTAAACACATTAAGTTATGCATTTGTTTCCTATTACAATTACAATATACATAATTATTTTGGTGGCAGGCTTTCTTTCGGTGTGATTGGCGACAGCGACGGACGACGGGCGGCCGCATCAAAGGAGGCAGCGACGGCTGTTCATTTTATTTTGTGGAGCATCCATTGTTCCTAGTCTTGCAATTATCTGTGACTGCTGTATGTCTTAAAGACACGTGGCATGCTACTACTGCTGCTGCTGGTGGTGCTGCTGCTGCCGCCGCTGCTGCTGGTGTTGCTGCTGCTCGTGCTGCGCATCGCTGGCGATGTGGATGATGCATTCGCATCCTGCGATTGCACAGTATCATTCGGATCATGATGATGCGTCGTCGTCTCCAGATTAAGGGGCATTGGCATCGCATGATCCTCGGCGTGCTCATGGATATAATCGCGCTTCTTAAAGTTGTCAATGATCTTCTTTGTTGATTTCATATGAGCCACAAACGCTGCCTCCAACTGCAAATTGAAATACACAAGTTAGAGTCGAAATCTAGAAGCAAGTAAAATAGTTTCCATTCAATACTCACGCTGGAAGTTAGGTTCATAAAGGTGTGATACTTTTCCAGCACACCGACGATCTCCTTAAAGCTATTGCCGCGCAGCTGCCGCCGCACAATTGTCTCGTGCTGATCGTTGTCAGTGATCAGGTTGCCAATGAGTATGGCCGCATAGCTGCCCTTCAGCGTGTGCTCCATGTGGTGGCCAGCGCGTTGTACAACTGCAATGCACAAATAATGTTGAGTAAATAAATAAATATAAACAATGAAGATTGACTGCAGAGCCGTGACTGATCGCTCATATATGCTATTGTAAATTTATCCAAATTTGTTCAGAATAGAAGCTATCTACATACATATGATATAGGATCGTAACCCATAATTTTATCAAGAAATTTGTACAAAACATAGAACAGGATATATCGAATATTTTTGCATTAATACCTGATAAATCGTGCTTTTGAATTATGAAAATCTTCAAGTAAATAAGCGATTTGCATTCTAAACTATTGACTACTTTGCTATGTGTCAACATATTCTAAAAATGCACAGTTATTTGTATATAGATAATTAAATTGCAACCTTTGTAACATTTGATTATTGACACAAAATATTAAGTTTCTTTTCGGTTTTCCATCAAATCAAAATACTCGGGAATTTCAATCGATAAACAAATCAGATACAAGATCGTTAAAGTAGCAAACTAGTATGGAACTTACGATTGTTGACTGTCTCCTCGACTTCCTCTTGCTTCTTTTTGCCCTTCTCATTGCTCTCCAGGAACGCATCCGTATTCTTCTCCACGAGTCTGCAAAAATATGTTCATTTAAATGAGAATATGCATATTTAGAAAGAGAAGGGAATTTCATACCTGGCGAGCTCCTCGCACTTGTAGAAATAATCGAGCAGCGCTTGAACCGCGCTAACCGCCTGATCACCCGGCGGTGGATTCTCAGCCACGTATTCGGCGGGGGCATGTGCCTGCATTAACGTGGCCCGGTTGGACGGCGTGTGCATGCACAGATTGATGAGCAGCGTTAGCACCTGAAAAGACCAGACCAATTAGTTGAAGAGTATACTAAATGAATTCATTTATTGTAAACACTTCCTTCCAAAATGGAGAGTATGAATTATTTCAATGATTATTCCCTCCCTCAAATAAAAAGCTTTAATCTTGATAAATATGTTTGTTAATTACCAAGAAAAATCCAAAAATATCATATCATCATATCAAAATATTTTATATCACAAAAACGAGAAGAGGTTTAAAAATCTAATAACCTGGTAGATTTCTACATTTTTTGAGTCCATTTAGAAATTAACTTTAATAAATGAATAAAAAACTCTTGCTTTTGACATATATTAAAAAAGTTATGAAATCATATAAAAAAAAACAAGCGGGAAACTTTCCCAGGGAGAGCCTATAGTGGAGCTCCCGACTAACGCTAGTATGTAAACATATAAAACATAAATATTTAACGCCGCTCGAATTTGCTGTATGACATACATAGTAGTCCGATTTTACCCAAATTAAGTCAAAATGTATGGGACCATCCCGTATGCATATTCGGTCAGTTTGGTTGAGATATCTCAAGCAACAAAAAAGTTTTTCATACTAAGACTTGATTTTCGACTGATCGTTCCTATGGCAGCTATATGATATAATGGTTCGATTCAAATTTAAAAGCCAAACTTGATCTACGTCCGGTATGCTGCAACCTACATACCAAATTTGAAGTCTCTAGCTGTTATAGTTTCTGAGATCGGCTGTCTCAAACAGACGGACATGGCTCAATCGACTCGGCTGTTGATGCTGATCAAGAATATATATACTTTATGGGGTCGAAGATGCCTTCTTCTGCCTGTTACATACATTACACAAATCTAATATACCCTTTTTGACCATTTTCACTGGGCACAGGGTTTAAAAACACAACCTACTATGAAAACGTTTGCAGGCATATAGTACTGTCAAATATTAGGTGCCTCAAAAGAGAGCAGCTGTGGCGAAGACGTCACCTATATAGTAAATTCACCTTGGTCAACTGTAAGCAGAAGTGTTGACTTGGTAAAAGGCACAGCCTACTGAGATGAAATTGACAAGCTTGTCAACTAGTGCAAATGCACCCTTACTCTTATTTACGAGCCCTGAATCTTTAAGGAGCATTGTTGGCAGAAAAAATGAGTATGCAAGGTTGGAAATACTCACCAGAATACTCAGCTCAAAGACGCAGCGGTCCGGAATGTAGTTGGACGCCAGCAACAGGAGGTGGAAGCTCGTCTCGATGACGTCGCTGCGCTTGCCAAGCAGATCGGCGCCCAGCGACGGCTGCGCCTCGTTGAACGTGTGCGTCAGATTGATGAGGACCTTCATGACGGGTATGAGAAGTTCGCGCATTGCGACGCCCGGATGCTCCTTACTGCTGCTGTGCTCGGTCGTCGAGGGATGCAGGATCAGCTGGCGGTCGCAGAGGCGATAGAGCAGACACAGTGTGTCCACGGCCCGTCCCTTCGCATAGGTGAGCATGTACCGCTGATTTGCCTCGTTGTGCTGCGTCACATTCTCGAGGACGCGCAGGCAACGTGCCACCGTTTGCATATTGTCGAGCAGTGCCGGCTGCCAGGCGATCATTGCCATGTCAGTGACAGCTGTCGATATTATGGGTTGGCAGAAGTCCGATATCGTCTTGATAATGTGCTCCAGGCCGCCCAGTTTGCGCAGATCCTCCTTGAACCACTCGCCGGCTCGCTTCGAGGTCAGCGAGAGCAACGTTTCCATGGCCAGAGTGCCCACCGTTATGGATTCGACATTTAAATGGGTTCCCTTTCCCTGCGCCTTGATCTCCTCGCACAGTTCCCGCACCTTCTGTTTGTTGCGCTCGTAATTTGCTCGATCTGTGGGCGCTGCCACTCCCTCAGCCTCCAACAGATTGATCATCAGCTCGAGCGAGTCCCGATCCAAGTCCATGTTGAGGCCCTCCTGCGACAGTATGTACATAATGGCCGAGGTGCACAGGCCCAGGCTAAGATCCTTATTCGCATCAGACAGTGCCTGGAGAGGAACAAAAAGAAAGGGGAATAATTAGAAACTCGTTACTCGCTACTCGTTTTGCTCGCTGCTTTACCTTGAAGAACTTGGTGACAACACCGTGGGCACGCACATGCATTCGAAATGCGGGCGTCATGCACTTGGTGGCCAGCTGGAGGGCAGATAGACAGCGCGTGGGTGGCGGATTGTGTGGCTGCAGTGCGTCCAGAATGTATTCAACGTCGTCATACATCTCCTGGTACTCGCCAATCTCCTGAATCTGATGGGCCGTCTTCACATTACGCACCACCGTGTAGTACTCCTTGGTTTTACGATCCACTCGCAAGCCCGCTGTCCGTTCGGCACTAGGCCCTCCTCCTCCGCCGTCATCCGGGCTGGGTTCCAGGTCCAGATCGAAGGCATCGGCCGATGTCGCCGCCGAGGATTGAGCACTGTGCTGTGGCTTTGCCTGTCGTGCCAGTTTCCCCAGTGCGGGACTCTCGCCACGCAGTGCGGAGCTACTGCAGGTATTATTATTGGAGTTGCTATCACCAAAGTCCCCATAGATGGCATCGATGGCTGCTGAGGATTTGCTGGTGATCAGGCTATCTGCTTTGGCGCCACTGCCCGCCGCCGTGGAGGCCGATGCATTGCTGGCATCACTTCCAGTTCCAGCCCCATTGGCCTCCAGTGCCGCATCCCAGCTGTGCTTGTACAGATGCCGCTTGGCGACCGTCGCCTGCTCGGCCTGATCGGAGGGCACCAGCGCTCGACTCTTGAAGATGCTCCCCTTCTTCTTCGAGATGACCAACTTGACGGCGCCCCTTTGTCCCGTCTCCTCGCTGCCTGAAGCTGGAGCTGGAGCAGCGCTGCCAGATGCCGTGTCCGAAGAGCCAACGGTACCATTGCCTGATCCAGCTCCAGCAGCGGCCGCAGCAGCAGCCGCAGCCACCTGTGTGTCCAGCGTGAGCGTGCGCTTGAACTTGTCCTT